>JAUDYJ010000007.1:79456090-79886410 GCA_030761175.1 Masticophis lateralis | reverse complement strand
AGTATGTTTATATATGTATATATCTCTCTCTTTCAACTCTGGTGCTGGAGAGGACTCCTGCGAGTCCCTTGGACTGCAAGGCGATCCAACCGGTCAGTCCTAGAGGAGATCAACCCTGACTGCTCTTGAGAAGGCCAGATCCTGAAGAGGAAACTCAAATGCTTTGGCCACCTAATGAGAAGGAAGGACTCCCTGAAGAAGAGCCTAATGCTGGGAAAGATTGAGGGCAAAAGAAGAAGGGGACGGCAGAGAACGAGGTGGCTGGATGGAGTCACTGAAGCAGTCGGCAATGGACTCCGGAGGATGGTAGAGGACAGGAAGTCCTGGCGGAACGTTGTCCATGGAGTCGCGATGGGTCGGACAGGACTTTGCAACTAACAACAACAACAATATAGCTCTGTGTGTGTGTGTGTGTGTGTGTGTGTGTGTAAAATGAAGGCTACCTGGATATGTAAGGGGTCTGGGAATCAAAGACCTACAACCAGGATTATTTCAGCCTCTTCCCTCGAAGTTGTGCACAGCTTCTGATCCTTCTGATCCGCCTCTAATATTCAGTCCAGAAAGATATTTCCTGTGGTAGCAGGTGAATTTATTTTGATCAAAGAGAAACAATGTCAGCAACAAAGTATTTCTCGGAGTGGACAAGTTACATACCGGGAGAAGAAAAATGGTGCTCTCTTCTTGTTGGTGCAACGGACGAGGTCAAATAGATCCTGCAATTTTCTTTGACAATCTCTTCTGTCTTGTAGCTGGAGTCCATTAAGGCCGCCTTCCTTTATTGTGCATCCGAGGTCGGTCTTCGCAAGTTCCACTTTCCTAATGGAACAACAAGACCAAATTGAAAACATCAGAACACAACATGGTTGAAGACAAAACAACCTCTTCTCTTAGCTGCATTATGTAACCTCAGATCAATAATGCCAAAGAGAAAGGCAGATGGGGGTGTTTAAAAAAAAACAAAAACAAGGACAGGAATCTTCAGCCCAACTACATCTAAAAGCTGAAATAATTGCACAGCTGACACATTTTCTGTTTCTCTATGCTGAAATGCATCATTTCTGCATTCTGTCCTGCTATGCTGAAATGCATCATTTCTGTCTTAATTCTCTCCCTCCCTCTCCCTCCCTCTCCTTCCCTCTCCCTCCCTCTCTTCATTTCTGTCTCTGTGTGTGTGTGTCTCTGTCGCTCTCTCTCTCTGTTTCTCTCTCTCTCTCTCTCTGTCTCTCTCTCTCTCTGTGTCTTTCTGTCTCTGTCGCTCTCTCTCTCTCTCTCTCTCTGCCTCTGTCTCTCTCTCTCTCTGTGTGGGTGTTTCTCTGTCTCTGTCTCTTTCTCTCTCACTCTTTGTCTTTCTGTCTCTCACTCTTTCTCTCTATCTCTCTGCCTCTGTCTCTCTCTCTGCGTATGTGTCTCTGTGTCTCTGTCTCTGTCTCTCTGTTGCTCTCTCTCGCTCTCTCTGTTTCTGTTTCTGTCTCTTTCTCTGTCTCTCACTCTTTGTCCCTGTTTCTCTCTTTCTGTCTCTGTTTCTCTCTGTCTCTCTGTCTCTGTCTCTCACTCTCTTTCTCTCTCGGTCTCTCTCTGTGTGTTTCCATCCTCTCCCTTTCCCTCTATCATGTCTATCTGTCTCTATCATTCCCCTGACTTCTATCTACACACAAAAGGTTTCAGGAGGCCACCAAACAGATACTTAGATGGTTGCAGTGATAGCACCAGCTATTGATCTCTAGCTGTCCTTATTCCTAAGCCTTGGCTAATGAATGCCCCAGAAGTTATCTAATATACATTTTATTGGCTGCAGGCCATCTCTATTCCTAATTTTTAGCTGAGGCCTGCAAGTTGTCTAACTCTTGTTACTTTTATCAGCTTTCTAACTCCCCAGAATTGTTACAAGATTTACACATGCATATTTCCTGTAGATAAGCATTCTTTGTTCTTGCCAGACACATTCCACAATTACAGCTTCCTGGTTTACTTTCAGGGGTGTCTCATGACCTGGCTTTATTTTAGCAGACAGCCCATCAGCTTTGTTAATGCCATGAGCGTTATTAAAGCACCCGTGTCGTTAACGATACTCTTCTTCAAGACTTAGGCAGCAGCCTCCCAAAAAATGTCGCTGCTTTAAAGAGATCTGTACTCCTGCGTCTGGCAAGACTTCTCTTAACTTCACACGCTTGTTGGTTTAGGCGTGTTGAATTCCTAAGCAGTCAGGGGAATGTGCGGTGGCCTAGGAGACTTTCGGAAACACATAAACATTCATTGAGTTCACTCAACTTTAGAGCAAGATTATTCCATAAAGAGCACCACAAACACTCATAAATCAGGGGTGCTCAGGCATAGATTTTCTGCCGTGTGCATAACTCAGGGAGGTACTCATTAGACACTGTGAATTTCATTAAGGAAAAAAAAATACAGAACCTTATAAACGTTCTGCCATCCCAAATAGAGGTCCCGGATGGCGAACCTATGACACGCATGCCGGAGGTGGCACAGAGAGTCCTCTCTGCTGTCACACACACTGTCGCCAGCTGCTCCTCTGATTTCCAGCACACACATGCATGCTGGCCAGCTGGTCTTCAGGTATCCAGTGCTCCAGCGTGCGCATGTGTGCACATGTGCACGCATGTTCCAGTTTGGGCACTTGGTGCCAAAAAGGTTCACCATCACTGATCTAGGTTAAGGTAAAGGAGTTGTTAAGGATATTGTTGTTGTGTAACAACTAGCAGAGTAAAATGCACAGAGAAACGTTGCTGAGAGCAATGAGATAGGAGATATGTGCGAACTGGTGTTATCAAAAGTTTTCTTTATAGTGGAAAATAAACAATCTCGTAGTCTTCTAAACAGTCCAAGTCTTTACTGGTTAAATCCAAAAAGCTTCTTACCAAACAAACAGTAGTTGGTTCACTTTGGTACACAAACCCCGGATGGTAGCAGATCCATCCACACACGCACGCGATGATAGCACAATGGCAGCTTATCATCAACTGAATACATTACAGTATCTTTCTTAAGTACGTTGTTAAATTACAACTAATTATAGCATGACTCAGCATTACAGCATGATGCAGCATTAAAACTTAAAGTCACAGAACACATATATTGCCTGGACAACTGTTAGGCTCAAATCATATCCTAACAGGAATCCCTGTGGATTTTACTCCGCTAGTTGAGCTTGTTGACCAGAAAGGTCGGCAGTTCGGCGGTTCGAATCCCTAGTAAAGGTCTCCTGCGTTAGCAGGGGGTTGGAGTAGATGACCTCTAAGGTGCCTTCCAACTGTACTGTTAATGTTTCTGTTGCCCTAACTGTGTTTCAAGGCCATTTCAGCCAGTGCTGTCTGAAGACCGGTCTGTGGTCATGTGGCCAGCATGACGTCATGCAGAGCTGTTACCTTCCCATCGAAGTAGTACCTATTTATCTACTCGCATTTGCATGCTTTCGAACTGGTAGGTTGGCAGGAGTTGGGGTGAGGACAGGAGCTCCACCTTGTCTCAAACCTGGGTTGCTGACTTTCCCAGCCGACAAGCCCAACATCTTAACCACTGGCCTTAATATAGATCTAGAACATTTCTAAAATAAGAAATACGATGAAGAAGCTATCACTTCCCAGCTCGGCTCTTCTGTCTTTTAAAATATTGTTTCTCAGTGCACCAAAACCACATAAAGAAGAATCCTGGCTGGGTTAATTTACAACTAAAGGAGGAACAGATGGATTGCCTTAGGTTTCCTCTGAATTTTTGGAAGGGTGTCATCCAAATGTTTAAATACAGTCAGCCATAACATCGGGAAGTGTCAAAATCAATTGAATTTCACCCCTGACAAATGTCAAGGTCTCTGTCAAAGTTGGATTTCTATTTAATGTTAACTGTCTGGTTCTTCCACAATAAATTAGCTAGATTTTACCATATGCATAATTTCTGACATACTTCATTGTTTCATTTGAGGTGCAATTTCTATACAAATTATTTCTACAACTGTCCAGGAGTTGTTAGACCCCTCAAGAACCCAAGAAAGAGACGTAGAATTATTTCTGAGCAGTTTCCTTTATCGTTCCTAACCTATGGACAGAAATCTGGACAAACTAAACAGATAATTTGCACCATAAAACATATTGTCTGGGAACTGTTAGGGAGGAACCATCTTCACCCACTTTCTCATATACAAACTATTTAAGTTGCATTGTCTCTTGCTCCTCAGACTCTGAGAACCCAGGGATCCATAGAATACTTCTGAGCAGAATCCGTTATTGTTCCTAACCTATAGACAGGAATCTTGCCAAACTAAACTAGACTTTGTTGTTGTTAGTTGCGAAGTTGTGTCTGACCCATCGCAACCCCATGGACAACGACCCTCCAAGCCTTCCTGTCTTCTACCATCCTCTGGAATCCATTTAAGCTCCCGCCAACTGCTTCAGTGACTCCATCCAGCCACCTCATTCTCTGCCGTCCGCTTCTTCTTCTGCCCTCCATTGTTCCCAGCATTAGGCTCTTCTCCAGGGAGTCCTTCCTTCTCATTCGGTGGCCAAAGTCTTTGAGTTTCCTCTTCAGGATCTGGCCTTCTAAAGAGCAGTCAGGGTTGATCTCTTCTAGGACTGAACAGTTGGATCACCTTGCAGTCCAAGGGACTTGCAGGAGTCTTCTCCAGCACCAGAGTTCAAAGGTCTCCATTCTTTGGCGCTCAGCCTTCCTTATGGTCCAACATTCACAGCCATAAATTGCAACTGGGAAAACCATAGCCTTGACTATATGCACTTTTGTTGGCAGGGAAATGTTTCTGCTTTCTGCAGACTACTTGCACCATAAAATCATATGGTCTGGGAACTATTAGGGGAAAGCTGTCTTCACTCCCTTTCTATCACATAGCCTATAGAGAGAACTCTTGCCAGGCTGAAGTAACTATTTGCATTACTAAAGATTTCCTCTGAGAATTGCTAGCGAGGAAACCGCCATAACTCTCTTTCTTCCATTCCAAATGATCGAAGCTTTGATGCCTGTGGAATTCAGTCCCTCCCTTCTGGAAATCCAGACTACGTTCTACCCTACTAGATGACCCTGGGCCAGACACTCACTCTCAGCCCTAGGATAGAAGTGTTGTGGCCCATCAGCGGCCTGTGCAGATTGTAGCTGATTCTGACAATGAGGAGCTGATGTGGTGCTGCATCAGCAACCTATGCAGCTGACGTTCGAGTCAGACAGTGAGGAGGCTGAAGAAGATGTGGTGCCAGAGGCAGGGATTCAGCCAGGGCCTTCAGAACCTCCAGAAGCTCCTTTAAGTGAAGAGGACGAAGCGGAGGAGCCTCTTCTCGATGCACAGGCGCGCAGAGCTCCCAAAAGGCAGGAGTGGCTGCTTAGGAGGAGGTTTCCTTGAGAATAAGGCTTGGGAATAATTGGCCACTCCCTTAGCCTATTTAAGAAGGAACCCTGCTTGCAACAACCTGTAGAGAACAACTTTAGTTCATTCTCCTTTATATCTGCAAAATTGCTTCTGGGCTTTCTGCCAACTCTAGTAAAACTGTGATTATCTTATCTTAGAATTCTGGTAGGCTGTGAATGATAAAGACTAAGTTATTTGAGTAAAATAAGTTTTGTATAGAGTTTGTGCTGCGTTCTTTGGGGTCCGTAGTTGGGGCAGAACAGGAAGCATTGGCAAATCTCTTCCTAAAATCCTTGCCCAGGACACTGAAGTTCCCAGGAATCCAAAACTGATTCAAAGAGTCACAACACGCAACGATGGAAACCACAATTAACTGAGTTACTGCTTGTCCTAGTCAACACAGAAAAACATGCCAGTTTTCAATGATCCTTTCTCCCCAGCTTGTGTTCCCGCGTCTTTGATAATGGTTTGCCAAGCAAGGCAAATGATGATGATGTTATTCATTCACTCGTGTCCAACACTTGGCCATTCTCTGGGCCAGGTCTCTCCACATCTTGCACTGCTTAGTTGTCAATGACCATCAGAATTCATGCCAAGCCCTTCAACCTCACAATGATCCAAGTCTATGCCCCAATGATTGCTGTGACTGAGTTTGTAATGGAGCGCTTTTATGCCTTGGTCCAAGAAATTCTGAAAGACATGCCCAAACAAGAGCTTACATTTTGGGTGACTTCAATGCAAAAGTTGGCAACCATGTAGTGACAGATATCGCTGGTCATTTTGGACTAGGTGAGAAGAACGACAGAGGAAAGTGTTTGGTGCAATTTTGCCAAGAACATTGATTTAGGCTCACAGATGCATGATTTAAACAGCACAAGCTAGGCAAAACCAAAAATGCAGCTAGTCTTCAACATACAGTAGTACAGTAGAGGCAACTGGACTTTGAAGATGTTTCGCTTCTCATCCAAGAAGCTTCTTTGGGAAACCCAGAAAGTCCAGTTGCCTCTTGCAAAAGCACTTCTGGGACCACAGCAGTAGGTTTTTGAACCCTGAAGGAGAGTCTCTAACTCTTGCTATTTCACACTTTCATCCTCACACGCTCTACAGGGGTCTCCAACGTTGGCAACTTTAAGACTTGTGGACTTCAACTTGAAGTCTACAAGTCTTAAAGTTGGCAACTTGGGTGTCCTCCTGGATTCACGGCTGTCCTTGGAAGGGCATATGGCGGCCGTGGCCAGGGGGGCCTTTTATCAGGTTCGCCTGATGCGCCAGTTGCGCCCCTTTCTGGATCGGGACTCCATGTGCACGGTCACTCATGCACTCGTCACGTCTCGCCTGGACTACTGTAACGCTCTCTACATGGGGCTCCCCTTGGGGTGCACCCGGAGGCTCCAACTGGTCCAGAACGCGGCCGCGTGGGTGATTATGGGAGCAACAGGGTGCTCCCACGTGACACCTCTCCTAAGCGAGCTACACTGGCTTCCGGTGGTCTTCCGGATGCGCTTTAAGGTGTTAGTTTTGACTTTTAAAGCGCTCCATGGCATAGGACCAGGGTATTTGCGGGACCGCCTGCTGCTACCGATAACCTCCCACCGGCCAGTACGCTCACACAGAGAGGGCCTTCTCAGGGTGCCATCAGCCAAGCAATGTCAGCTGGCGGCCCCCAGGGGGAGAGCCTTCTCTGTGAGGGCACCCGCCCTATGGAACGAGCTGCCTCCTGTAATTCGTTTGATCCCGGAACTCCGCACTTTCCGAAAGGCCCTTAAGACTTATTTATTCCAACAAGCCGGCCTTGCTTGATTGATTTTAATGGGGTTTTAAAAATTTTGGTAATATTAATTTCTGGGGTTTTAAATTGGGTATTTTAACGGGGTTTGAGACTTTTATTTTGGAACACCAACGATTTAATCTAATTTTAAATTTTTTAATATTTGTATTGTATGTGTTTTAATTTGGCTGTTCACCGCTCTGAGTCCCCTCCTGGGGAGAAGGGCGGTATATAAATTGAAATAATAAATAAATAAATAAATAAATAAATAAATAAATAAATAAATAAATAAATAAATAAATAACGTTGGAGACCCCTGCTCTACAGAACGGCAAAAAAATTGTGTCACTTGCATTCCACTTCTCACAGGGTCATCCTTATCCTGATAAGCATTTATTATTGTCCCAAGAGCTTGGCTCTCATTCAGCTCTTAATACCTACCAGACGTTTCCCTGGAGCTCCGATAATATGCTCTCGCTTCTTTAATTGCTTTAATGTGGAGCATCAACAGTGATGAGGATAATAATGAAAGAATTCCCCACTATCTTCCGCCATCACCGTGAATGCTGCATTTTAAGTGCGCCGCTGTTCCTTTTTCCCCAAGACGGTGGCCTTACCCAAATTATCTCTTGAATCTGATGTTGAAACCCGGAGCCGTAAAAACAAAACAAAACAAAAAAAACCCCGGCATCGTTGTTATCTTTTCTGCTGGCTATTCCGAGGGAATTATTTCTTACTCCTTTTGTAGCCACAAGCCAGGGGTTAAACTAATTGAAAAAAAATGAGGCAATTACTCTGGAAAACGATTCAGGGGTGCATGGCTGTTTTTTAAATCTCAGAGTGCTAATTCAGAGCACACTGCGCCATCGGTAGGCCAGGCAAAAAGAAAAGATATCCCAGATTATCGTATCATGTTGAATGGAAGTTGCTATTTTTCCTGTCAATCAACGGGAAGAACTAAGAATTAAGCTTGGTGGAACTTCCCCCCACCTCCAGTTCACACTGCAAATTATCTACAGCATTTGCATTTTCTAAATCCATACAGATTCCAGAATGTGGTTCAATGGTTTAATCTTCAGAGTTTCCTAAATTTTGTGATGTTCTTCTTCGAGAATGCAGCGCTTGTCCATAAATAGCTGGTGTGGTATTATCTTGAAGGTTTTGGACCAGAAGTTGTCTGGTTGAGTGTGTCATTCATTCATTCATTCATTCATTCATTCATTCATTCATTCATTCATTCATTCACAAATTTATATGGTCACTCAACTCATACAGAAGTGACTGACTTATAAGTCAGTTTGTCTCAGCCCAAATTAACAGAATAACAGAGTTGGAAGGGACCTTAGAGATCATCTAGTCAACCCCCCTGCTTAGACAGGAAACCCTACACCACTTCAGACAAACAGTTATCCAATCTCTTCTTAAAAACTTCCAGTGTTGGAACAGTTACAATTTCTGGAAGCAAGTCGTTCCACTGATTAATTGTTCTAACTGTCAGAAAATTTCTCCTTAGTTCTAGGTTGCTTCTCTTGATGAGTTTCCACCCATTGCTTCTTGTCCTGCCTTCAGGTCCTTTGGAGAATAGCTTGACTCCCTCTTCTTTGGGGCAGCCCCTGAGATATTGGAAGACTGCTATCATCTCTCCCCTAGTCCTTCTTTTCATTAAACTAGACATATCCAGTTCCTGCAACCGTTCTTCATATATTTTAGCCTCCAATCCCCTAATCATCTTCCTTGCTCTTCTCTGCACTCTTTCTAGAGTCTCCACATCTTTTTTACATCGTGGCGACCAAAACTGGATGCAGGATTCCAAGTGTGGCCTTACCCAAGCATTATAAAGTGGTATTAACACTTCACGTGATCTTGATTCTATCCCTCTGTTTATGCAGCCTAGAACTGTGATTTACAGCTTCACTTTCCCTAAAGTCATGAATCACCTGTAGTTATTAAGTGAGTCATCAGATGACCGTGACTTACAATTTTATTCTTGGCTTCTCCATTAACTATGCTTGTTAGAAACTGGTTGTGAAGTGCATTAATGGTGGTTGTAAGACTGCGGGATATATAGGTTAACAGAGTCGGAAGGGACCTTGTAGGTCTTCTCGCAGGAGATCCTACACCATGCTGAGACTGTTGCAAACATCTGCCAGTTGTGAAGCACCAGAAACTTGATCACATTACCTTGATCACTGCGACAGTCACAAATCTGAGGACCAGTTGTAAAGCTACTTTTTCAGCAGCGTTGCAACTTCAAACAATCACTAAACCAGGCAAACTATGCAAATATTATCTGTACAACAGAATCCCTGACATCACATTCAACAGATGTTTATCCTTTCATTTTTTTCTTGAGCCCTGAGTGGCATGGTGGCTTAGAGGTGAAGGCTCACTCAACTCCCACTTGCAGGGTTGAGAGTTAAATCCTAGGCAGCCGGCAGATGTTTCACTATCAGGGCACAAAGAGGAGATATTTGCTGTGAACTCTGGGCAGGCATCAGGAAGAGAATCCGGCCAGTAAAGGCTCAGCTCCATCCAGCGACTCCACCCCGAATAAAGACATTAAACAATCATAAAAAGAAAAAAAAAATCTTGAATCCAGTTCCCATGGAAAGCAGCCTTTTTTAAGTTGCTAGTTTGCAATCCTTCAGTGCGCACATAACGACGTGACGAAATGCTATGCAACCCTGTAATAAGTTATCTCTGCTCCTCTTCTTTTTATTGACTTTGGTAGGCGTTTATTTTTGGAATATTCTATTTTTGTTGTTTTTATCTTTGTACCCTAGCTGTTTTAACTTGCAATTTTCCTATGTAAGCAACCAAGGGATTTTGGTTCGCGGCAGCCTAGAAATATGTTAAATACATAAAGCTGTCAAAGATAGCAACATCTATTGAAATTCTTCAATCAATGGATAGATCTGCTAAACAAAAATAGGATTCTAGGCTAAGCAACCTCTAAAAAAAATAACGCTAAATATAAGCTTGTTATTAAACAGCTCGTTCCACAGCTGAATGACATTCTCCCAGGTTTCCTCACTTCTTTCTCTATTTTCTCCTTTTCTATGAAAATATAATTTGATTTACTTCCTCACGTCCCCTGCCAATGACACTCACTGGATTCACTGCCTGTAACTTTTCAGGACAGCTTTGAAGAATCCTTAGAAAAATTGCTACTTCCTGCAAGTTTAATATCAATCAACTCCTACAACTGGTCACAAACTAGAAAAATGTCCAGGGAACTGAAAGAAAGAAAAAAAAAGTTTAAACCAGCCACAGGGGGAAGAAAAAAAAAAAAGACATGGCTTTGCTTGCTATTTATTTATTTGACTTCCAGTGCTGGAATAGGCTGTGAAAATGGATGGTCTTTAAATTATAGACCATAGAGACACAAAGGACAGAGAGGCCAGGGAGTTCAAACTCCGCTAAATATTTCATTCTACTGTCAAAGGAGAGCCAGTGATGAAGGAAAGCTTTGCAAATTGACACAGGCTAGAAATCAGAAGACCATGAGTTCTGGTCCTGTCTTACTTAGCTTTGAAAGCCAGCTGGGTGACTTTGGGTCAATCACTAGGAGACAGTAAGCTATAGTTCAACCTTAGGCATGGTAGCCGGCTGGGTGACTTTGGGCCAAACGCCAGGTGATGGTGAGTTGTAGTTCTGCCTTAGCCATGAAAGCAGGCTGAGTGACTTTGGGCCAAATGCCAGGTGATGGTGAGTTCTAGTTCAACCTTAGGCATGGTAGCTGGCTGGATGACTTTGGACCAAACACCAGGTGATGGTGAGTTCTAGTTCTGCCTTAGCCATGAAAGCAGACTGAGTGACTTTGGGCCAATCACTAGGAGACAGTGAGCTCTAGTTCTACCTTAGGCATGGTAGCCGGCTGGGTGACTTTGGACCAAACGCCAGGTGATGGTGAGTTCTAGTTCTGCCTTAGCCATGAAAGCAGGCTGAGTGACTTTGGGCCAATCACTAGGAGACGGTAAGCTCTAGTTCAACCTTAGGCATGGTAGCTGGCTGGGTGACTTTGGACCAAACGCCAGGTGATGGTGAGTTCTAGTTCTGCCTTAGCCATGAAAGCCAGCTGGGTGACTTTGGGCCAGTACCTATCTCTCAGCCCAATTTACCTCACAGTGTTGTTGTGGGCAAAATAGGAAGAAGGAATATTGTGTGTAATGTGTGTCCAACACCATGAGTTATTTATAAAAATAGGAAGGAAGGAAGGAAGGAAGGAAGGAAGGAAGGAAGGAAGGAAGGAAGGAAGGAAGGAAGGAAGGAAGGAAGGAAGGAAGGACATACGGAAAAGGAGTTTCACTCATCAATAACTTCTAATATTTATCTGCAGCACTGCATATCTTAATCAAACAGAGGAAAATCCCCAGCAAGAGTAATTCTAATACAACGGATCCACCATGTCCACTTTCTTCCAACAGCCTATTTTGTATGATAGGCAGGAAAATGCCTGGAGAATGAAAATGAATATCAGTCGGAAAGAATATTTGTCGCTCAAAGTTGAACCGCGAGGTCCTTCATGCTCCCTGAGCTTGGTTGGTTTCTTTCAGAGGTTTTAGGTGGCATCATCACCGCCAGCCGATTAAATTAGTATCTTCTAGGAAGAGGAAAGTTTCAAACGAAATAGGCCACCAAGGCAGATTTCATGGGAGTGTTGAATCAAAATGGAAGGAGGGGCACAATCTGGAGGCAAGATCTCGCACTGGATAAGGTCGGGAGCCAATGATGAAATCAGTTAAAACACAATAAAAAAGGAGATATTTATCTCCTTTTTATTGTGTTTTAACTGATTTCATCATTCCTCCCCCTCCCCCAAAGAAGAGGGGGTCAATCTATTCTCCAAAGCACCTGAAGGCAGGACAAGAAACAAGGGATGGAAACTCATCAAGGAGAGAAGCAACCTAGAACGAAAGAGGAATTTCCTGACAGTCAGAACAATTAATCTGTGGAACAACTTGCCACCAGAAGTTGTGAATGCTCCAACACTGGAAGTTTTTAAGAAGAAACTGGACAGCCATTTGTCTGAAATGGTATAGGGCCGTGATGGCGAACCTATGGCATGGGTGCCACAGGTGGCACGTGGAGCCATATAGGTGGGCACACGAGCTCAGCTCCGGCCCGCATGCGTGCGCCAGCCATCTGATTTTCGGGCCTTCTGGGCCCACCAGAAATCAGGAAACACATTGTTTCCGGCCTCCGGAGGGCCTCGGGGGGTGGGGGAGGCCGTTTTTACCCTCCCCAGGCTCCTAGAAAGGCCCTGGAGCCTGGGGAGAGCAAAAATCAGGCCTACCGGGCCATCACATGCCAAAGGCAGGGGGAGAACAGCAGGCGGGGCACATAGAATTATGGATGTGGGCATGTATGCGTGTGACCCCACCATGGTCCCCCCACTTTTGGCACACAATGGCAAAAAGATTAGCCATCACTGGTAAAGGGTCTCTTGCTTAAGCAGGGGGTTGGATTAGAAGACCATCAAGGTCCCTTCCAATTCTATTACTACTACTACTACTACTACTATTATTATTATTATTATTATTATTATTATTATTATTATTATTATTATTATTATTATTATTATTATTATTTAAATTTATATACCGCCCTACTCCTGGACGGGACTCAGGGTGGTGAACAGCCAGAATAAGATATAATAAATACAAAAGTTAAAAAATCATTAAAACAAATTAAATAATTTGGCTCAACAGTTTAAAAATCCAGTTATAATTATAAAAATTTAAAAACCCAAAATAAAGGCGATTAAGCCAGCCCAGCTTGTTCAAATAAAAATGTTTTCAAGGCGCGGCGAAAAGTACCCAGGTCATGCAAGCCCCTTATCTCAGGGGGGGAGCTCGTTCCAGATGGTAGGTGACCCCACAGAGAAGGCTCTCCCCCAGGGGGCCGCCAGTCGACACTGTTTGACCGACGGCACCCTAAGGAGACCCTCTCTATGGGAGCAGCCTGGTCGGTGAGAGGCTGTTTGTGGCAGAAGGCGGTCCTGAAGATACCCTGGTCCTAAGCCATGGAGCGCTTTGAAGATGGTAACCAAAACCTTGAACCGCACCCGGAAGACCACTGGAAGCCAGTGCAGCTCGCGCAGGAGGGGAGTCACATGGGTGTGCCACGTCGCTCCCATCACCACCCGCGCGGCCTTATTCTGGACCAGTTGGAGCCTCCGGGTGCTCCTCAAGGGGAGCCCCATGTAGAGAGCATTACAGTAGTCCAGGCGTCCATTATTATTGTATTCTGAGATGTGTAATCATGGACTAACAACTGGAATTCTTGTAAAAACAAACTTAAACCACTGGATTTCAAGGTCATCCCCCAGAAGTTCCTCAAAATTTTACAGCCCGAGTTAACATTGCTCTCATTAAAATTTCATTTTGAGAATTAATTGTTCTTTAGTTCAATATAATTGGAATTGAAATTAACGCACATTAAGTTGATGAAGCGTAACTACCATAGCATATCATTTCTCCCTTTTGACAAATTAACCATTAATCTTGGGCGATAAGGTGCAGGGCAGCCTTTTTTGAAGGGGTGGAAGGAAGATATGGACATGTATCTATGACACAGCGGGTCCATAGATTGGGAAAGGGTCATCAAGAAGGAATCCAAATGGAAGCATCTCAAAGATCTGTCTAACCTCTTCTTGACCACAGAAGTGAATGAAGGTTATCATGTTCCTAGGCTGTTGTTGTTATGAGCCACGATAGCGCAGTGGTTAGAGTGCAGTACTGCAGGCTATTTCTGCTGCCTGCCGGCTGCCTGCAATTTGGCAGTTCAAATCTCACTAGGCTCAAGGTTGACTCAGCCTCCCATCTTTCTGAGGTCAGTAAAATGAGAACACCAAATGTTGGGGGCAAGAGGCTGAGACTGTAAACTGCTTAGAGAGGGCTGTGAAGCACTATGAGGTGGTATATAAGTCCAAGTGCTATTACTATCCTTCCTTCCTTCCTTCCTTTCTTCCTTCCTTCCTTCCTTCCTTCCTTCCTTCCTTCCTTCCTTCCTTCCTTCCTTCCTTCCTTCCTTCCCTTCCCTTCCCTTCCCTTCCCTTCCCTTCCCTTCCCTTCCCTTCCCTTCCCTTCCCTTCCCTTCCTTCCCCTCTTATTCCCTTTCTCATTCTTCTTCCTGGTGGTGCAGTAGTTAGAATGCAGTATTGCAGGTTAACTCTGCCCACTGCCATCAGTTCGATCCTGACCAGCTCAAGGTTGACTCAGCCTTCCATCCTTCCGAGGTGGGTAAAATGAAGACCCAAATTGTTGGGGGCAATATGCTGACTCTGTAAACCGCTTAAAGAGGGCTGTAAAGCACTGTGAAGTGGTATATAAGTCTAAGTGTTATTGTTGTTGTTATTACTATTACATTCATTATGGCTGCCCGCTCTAGAAGAACCTCTAGATTTGATCTAGTCTGGTTGTTCGGTAGAAACTTTGCTGGAGATTCCAGATCAAACTCAAACTATGGTCAAGGTACATGAAATCCTGGAGATGAACCTTCATAGAAACATCATGTGAGAAGGAGACTCTGCTTCTATTAGTATGTATGAATCAGAGGTGAAATGCTGCTGGTTCAGGCTGGTTCTCCCGAACTGGTAGTAAAAAATGCTACCAGTTCGGGCGAAGATCAGCTATGACGCACGGTTTATATTAGCTAGAATCGGCGGATTTCTTGCTTTCTAGCTAATCTAATGGCGTGGCACAGCAGATTCCTCCCCCCTCACTGTTCTACTTACCTTTGCAGACTTGGAAGGCTTCAAAATGTTACTTTTTAGTGCTGCACAAGCACGACTCAGGCAAAGTGCACGCTCGGTAGCAGACTCACAGAACCGGTAGCAGACTTCAAAGGATTTCGCCACTGGTCTGAATCTATCCTAAAGCATGGAGCTGAGACTTGGATATGCTCCTTGAGGTGAAGTCCGACCATTACAGAATGAAAGGGAAGCCTTGTTCCTGTGATTGGAGAACTCCATTTTGTGGGTGCATCTGAATTTTGGGTTTTGTTTTAGCAGCCACTAAATCAAATCAGCTTACTCAAATGCAGTTGGACTGGGCAGAAATCTGGCTTAGAAAGTCAAAATGTGATTTGAAGCATGACCGGTTGCCTCATCCTTAAAGCTGCTTCTTTTTTTCTTGGCTCACACTTGCTTTCCACAGATGAGATGTCATTCTGGCAAAACTGTATTTGGCTTGAAGTATTCCAACCCACTTCTCTAACGTAACAAGTTTTATTTTCTCTTCTCTTCTCTTCTCTTCTCTTCTCTTCTCTTCTCTTCTCTTCTCTTCTCTTCTCTTCTCTTCTCTTCTCTTCTCTTCTCTTCTCTTCTCCTCTCCTCTCCTCTCCTCTCCTCTCCTCTCCTCTCCTCTCCTCTTCTCCTCCTCTCCTCTCCTCTCCTCTCCTCTCCTCTCCTCTCCTCTTCCCTTCCCTTCCCTTCTCTTCTATTCCATATTTTCTCTTCTCTTCTCTTCTCTTCTCTTCTCTTCTCTTCTCTTCTCTTCTCTTCTCTTCTCTTCTCTTCTCTTCTCTTCTCTTCTCTTCCCTCCCCTTCCCTTCCCCTCCCCTCCCCTCCCCTCCCCTCCTCCCTTCCCTTCTGTTTTCTTTTTTCTTTTCTTTTCTTTTCTTTTCTCTCCTCCCCTCTCCCCTCTCTCCCTCCCCCAAATCTTGGGAAACTGCTATCATTTCACCCCTAGTCTTTCTTTTTAACCAGACCAGACATATCCTGTCAGAGCTGAAGAAGCTTCTTGGATGAGAAGCGAAATGTCTTCAAAAGAACCCCCCCCCCCCCCGAAGAAAGTCCAATTGCCTCCTGAAAAAAGCAGCTTTGGGACAACCATGACCCAGATGACTGAGAATCTCCACAGACTTTTAGCTACACAATTTGGAATGGACACCCTTGGAATGGTGTGGGAGTAGGAATGGCTTTCCAGAGTTAAAAATTACAGACTAGAAGAACCAGGAGCGCCACTCAGGTGACGCTGAGGACACAGAGAAACCTCCAGCTGGCCTCAACGACCCTCTAAAAGGATGCAGATGAACAGCTGCCTGCAAGGAATATAAATCCTTCCATTCCCCAGAATGTCAGAAGCTGAAGAAGCTTCTTGGAGGAGAAGCAAAATGTCTTCAAAAGAGAAAAAAAACCAAGAAAATCCAGTTGCCTCCTGAAAAAAGCATCTTTGGGACAACCACGACATGGATGACTGAGAATCTCTACAGACTTTTACACCAGACATACCCAATTCCAGCAACCATTCTTTATAAGTTTTAGTATTCAGTCCCCTGATCATCTTTCTTGCTTGTTTCTGTACTCTTTCCAGAAGTTCTACATCTTGTATTCTGGGGAATTCTGAGAATTGAAGTCCACAGGTCTGAAAGTTGCCATGGTTGGACATACATAGTCTAGCTTCTCCTTTAACGCAGCAAGACTCCGGACAGGTCTACAAAGGTTTATATATATATATATCAGAACGGAGGCCTAGCGGATGCATCGGTATTCCTAAAGGTTGTTTTACACTCGCTCTGCATTCTCGTCTCTTCCGAGACAGAAGCCAAACTCTTGCGAAGAGCATAAATTTTGGATGATGCCTTGTCCGTCAACGTCTTGCAGATCTACCGTAACATGAAATTTTAAATTGGCCGGGGACTTTTAGAAATGTGTTTAACAAACCTTGCTGAATGTTTTGGCATGCCTGGCCTGATTTGAGGAAATTGCAACAGTCGATGGAAGCAGGCGGCCCTGATTATGTCAGCACAACTCATCGGATGCAAAGCATGTACCAAGTTCTATCTCTACCACTTAAGGCCCGGCAATCACGGTTGCTTCACGCTTAGAGGCATAAGCGCAGAGAACAAAACGATGTCCCTGCAACGAACACCAAGACCGGCGGTGAGAGAGGTGTGAAGGTAATGGTGGAAAAGCAAATCCCGTCTCAAGAGCATAGAAAACTACACTGACTCTTTTATTTAGGGAGTAAGATAGGCATCAGTTTGAACCTCAAACAAGAAAGGTGCCTTAGGGCAACTTAGGATGGACATTCTGCACCTGACAGCACCACCTTGAAGAAGTAGGATTGTTTGACCTCACCATAAGAGCTACTTTGGTCCAGTGGTTAAGGCATCAGGCTAGAAAGCAAGAGGCCATGAGTTCAAGTCCCACTGTAGTCATGAAAGCCAGTTGGGTGACTTTGGGCTAATCAACAGGAGACTGGGAGTTCTAGTCACGCCTTAGTCATGAAAGCCAGCTGGGTGACTTTGGGCTAATTAACAGGAGACGGGGAGTTCTAGTCCCACCTTAAGCATAAAAATCAGCTGGGTGACTCCTGGCCAATCACCAGGAGATCGTGAATTCTAGTTCTGCCTTAAGCATAAAAGTCAGCTGGGTGACTTTGGGCCAATCGTTCTCTCTCTCAGTCCAACCCACTTCACAAAGTTGTTGTTGTTGTGGGGAAAATAGGAAGAGGAAGGTGTGTGGGATATGTTTTCTGCCTTGCAAAATTTGTAAAAGTAATAAAAGAGGGATACGAATAAATAAAATAAATAAAAATAACAGCTTGTCCCCAAGAAAATACACATTTGAGGTAAGGATGAAACTAAGTGGAACTAGTTGCTTGAGTACTGTTCTTGAGTACAGGTAGTCCTCGATTTACAACAGTTTACGTAATGACAATTCAAAGTTACAACAGGACTGAAAAAAGTGACTTATGACAATTTTTCACACTTACGACCATTACAGCATCCTATGATCATGTGATCAAAATCCAGAGGCTTGGCAACTGACTCACATTTATGACAGTTGCAGTGTCCCTGAGACCACATGATCCCCTTTTTGCAACCTTCTGACAAACAAAGTCGATGGGGAAGTTGGATTCACTTAACAACCATGTTAGTAACGGTGGCGAGCAAACTAGGCCATGCTGTACTAGTGTGTGGGAATGACCTTGAGAGACGGAGGCAGAGATGCTCCCTAGGGAGGATCAGATAAAGGAAAAGGTGAACTTATTCACACCCTGTGTTTCTGTTTACCCTGATGTTCAAGTCAGATCGAAATAATCAAAATGTATTTTAAAAAAAAAATACAGGCAGTCCTCGATTTACGACCACAATTGAGCCCAAAATTCATGTTCCTAAGTGAGAAATTTGTTAACTGAGTTTTTCCCCATCTTACGACTTTGTGTCAACTCGCATAGCATCCCTGGCCTGATCTCGGGGTACCATAGGCAAGAGAGATGGAAAACTTGTGAAGCAACATGGCAGTCAAAGACAGGATCACATTCCAGACATATTTTTCTCAAGGCTGTCTCCCAGGGTTACCCACAGCGGGCCAGAGGGGAGTGATCGCTACAACCCAGGAAATTGCTCCATTGGCAAATATGTTTGATGACACACCCTGGTGGGCGGGAGGAAACAGGGTCATGATTAGAGCCATAAATTACATGGCATCAGAGTTGGCTTCATTTGGGTCCATGCCGAATGGTGCTCCTAATAAATAACTGGATTTCTTTTGAAGCTTGGCTCAAGGTTCATGATTTAATTAGGGCATCCGTCACAACCCTGGCATTTTGCTTGTCACATTTGTTAAGTGAATCACTGCAGTTATTAAATCAATAACACAGTTGTTAAGCGAGCCTGACTGTTGTAAGTCGAGGACTCTGAAAATCGAACTATTTAGTAAAGACGGAGGATCTGGTTGGCCAGGGTTGAAGTGTAATGATAAAATAGGTTGGTTTTGGTTTGATCTATATGAGCTCCTTTTTTTTTTTTTTTTGCAGAGGTTAAATTATTCCTGGTACCCTTCACCCTTTCGTGATGGGCAATTCAGTTCTGCAGTTCTTCGGGGTACATTACTTTTTAATCGGTCCTTTTTACTTTTTCATCATGTGCTTAATTTTGCAATGGTTCGGGGCTCTTAAATAATTTCTGCATTTCGCCTCCCGACTGGGGCAAAACACCGTGTTAGCTTCAGGCAAGGCAACTTTAAATACACACACACACACACACACACACACACACACACACACACTGCACAAAAAATAAAGGGAACACAAGCAGAAGACATTCGAGATCTGAATGAATGAAATACCCTTATTAAATAGTTTGTTCGTTACATACAGTAGTTTTGTGTTCCCTTTAGTTGTTTGAGCAGTGTATAAACTACTGTATGTAAAGAACGAAGTATTTAATAAGGCTATTCCATTCATTCATTCAGTATTTAATAAGGCTATTCCATTCATTCAGATCTCGGATGTCTTCTGCTTGTGTTCCCTTTATTTTTTTTGAGCAGTATATATATATATATCAAGCATTCAAGCATTCACTTTGTTTGTGTTGAGCTGGAAGTTTCTATTGATTGGAGAAGTTTGGACAGACTGGGATTTTTTTCCTGTCTATTCTTTCGTGGAATAGTGGAATTTGGAAATATTGTAGTGACATTCATAGGAAATGGGTATATAGGTACTTCCTTGCATGCAATATTGTGCAATAATATGCACCAACTCAGGAACCTCAAACTGCCTAAGGAGCTGCTGATCCAGTTCTACAGAGGAATTATTGAGTCTGTCATCTGTACCTCCATAACTCAGCCGAAGAGGTTGTAGGAAAAAAAAATGCCTTTAAAAGCCTCTGACGATCCCAGCTGAGTTGCCTGATCGTCAGAGGCTTCTGAAAGCATTTTTTTTCCTGCAACCTTTTAAGGTTGTAGAAAAAATGCTTTTAAAAGTTAAAAAAAAAAAGTTGGCCACACCCACAAAATAAGCCACAGCCACAGAACCGGTAGTAAATTTTAGAACCCACCCCTGCTATCTACCTATCTACTATATCTATCTACCTATCTACCTATCTACCTATCTATCTATCTACCTACCAATCTATCATCTATTTATTTATATTTTTGTCATGTTTGTGTAGTGTATGTTGGAGGTGGTGACCCTTTGAGAGCTGTACGCAATGAAATTTCATTTTAACGTGTGCCGATTAGTGTACATTTAAAGTGACAATAAAGTTATTCTAAGTTCTACGTTTCTCAGCACGTAGAAAATCCGTAAAAGTCATCCCTTTGCTAAACTTACAGGCAGTGGTTAATCAGTAGAATTAATTCAATGTTTTCAGCCTTTGGAGTTTCATATTAACGGCTCTCTCTCTTGAGTGCTTGCCTAAGCAGAAAAGTGGGCTATATGTCGAACAACAATCACGATCAAATAAATAAGCAAATGTTCATTGTTCTTCATATTAGTGAATATCTATTCCGAGTAGAAGTCATCACCATGGAGTCAGTGGGGGGTTGCTGCTAGTTTGGTCCGGATCTATAGAATTGGTAGTAAAATTAGCGGGAGGCTCCACCCACCCACCATGACATCACCATGGGTGATCTGCACATGTGCAGAAGCTTCCCGCTGCGAACCGGTAGTAAAGGTAAGTGGAACCCGCCTCTGCCTGGAATTTCTTCTGAATGCCAGAAGTGTCACGTATTCCAAATTGAGAAGGTCAGTCTGCACATTATGGGAACTACAAAATGCTTGTTTTGATGCGCTATAATTAATCTAACAGACAGTAGAATGCTTATTTCTGCAATGGGAGTTTTGTTCTTTCTTATAGTTTATTATCTCTCAGTGCATTATCTCTGTGTATAAAAACCAAACCTGCTTTTATGGCTTCTCAAGTGATCCCTACACCCCAAATCCTCTCAGTCTCTTAACTGCTTTTGGGGGTTAGCTGTGGTGCTCTCTGAGTTTGGGGTTTTCTTGCAGATGTTTGTATTACCCATTCCTAGGTGACATCATCATGGGATCAGTCGAAGTGACCTAGTTTGGATAATAAAAGCTCTGCAAGAAAATCACCAACCTCAGGGAGCACCAAGGACCCCATAGGTCAACCCTGAGCTACAAATACATTCTTCTATGCGTTAAATACAGCAGAGAATCACTCGTCTGGTTCTTTGTTTCAGTTGTTGCTCTTCCCCTTTTCTTCTTCCTTTTGTCCCTCTGTTGACTTTGGACCTTATTCTTTCCATCTCTTACTCCAGGGTGTCAGCAATCTGCAGCTCCAGAGCTGCATGCAGCTCTTTGGGCCCTCTGCTGTGGCTTCCTGTCGGGTGATCCCACCACTGGCTGGCCCCGCTCCTCTCCCTCCCCTCCCAGTTACTCCTTGCCTGGCCTGAGAAGGTAAGGACAACAGCAGGGGATGGAGAAGCGGCCAGGGCAGAGACAGTGAGATACAGAGAGAGTGGGAGAGAGACAGACACAGAGAGATACAGAGAGGAGGGAGAGAGAGAGAGGGAGGGAGGGAAAGAGATGTCAAAAGGGTTTTTTGATTCCCGATGTTTTTTAACAACCGGTTCTCTGTCCTAATGACTGGCTGGGTAGGCGTGGTTGTGCGGGGTCATGTGACTGGTGGAAGTGAGTGACGCCGAGTTGGCCACACCCACCCAGGTTTTGACGCTCCCGGTGTTTCCTTTTCTGTGGGAAATGGGTCCAAATGGCTCTTTGAGTGTTTAAGGTTGTAGACCCCTGTCTTAATCAAATATCCTCTTCAGTTCTAGAGCTGAGATCACAATTCTTTTTCAGACCAGTTCCACAGCAAGTTTCCATCTGATCATTAACCTGATTGCTGCAGGCCAAGCTTGCTTTAATCTGGGTTTTTCTCAAATGTATATATCTTAAGATTTCCCCCACACCACCCGTACTCTGTTGAAGACCCCTAACCCCACCAAGATAGGACATTCCTTCACGTAATTTGTTTTGAGAAGGATCTAGGTAGATTTATAGGCTCTCTGCCATAACATCTATCTATCTCTCTGTCTATATATCCATCAGCCTATGTCTCTGTCTATCTGTCTCTATCTCCATCTCTATGAGTATGCCGATGTCGATGTCTCACCATCAAAGCTGACACCAGCCAGAGCATAAGAAAACTCCAAGAAGCAATGCAAGATTAGAAGATGTTGAGAGTCCTGGCCAGTGGTGGGTTGGCCCTGGTTCGCACCGGTTCTATAGAACCGGTAGTAAAACCGGCGGGAGGCTCCGCCCACCGATCCCAACATCATCAAAATGCTTCTGCACATTTGCTTGCGTGCGCGTGTAGCCCCATTGCAAACCGGTAGTAAAGGTAAGTAGAACCCACCCCTAGTCCTGGCCCATAGAACCGTCAAAAGTTGGACTTGACTGAACGGATAACATCATCATCATCATCATCATCATGTCTATGTCTATATTTATCTCTTTCCATCCACCTAACCACCCACCCATCCATCCCTATTCTCTCTCTCCCTCTCTTTCTCTCTCTCTTTCCCTCTCTCTTTCCCCCCTCTCTCTCTCGCTGTCCCTCTCTCTCTCTCTCTCTCGTAACTGTAAGTGTAGGTTTTCATGGTGTACATTTTTTAAATCAATCCATCGACAGTAGTGTAATTGCTCTAAAATACAAGTAAACATGGGCTGACAGAGCAGTCTTCCTTGAAGTTCAAATTAAGAAATACATCCAAATAATGAGAAAAAGTTAATGGGGGATGAAGCTAAATTTGCCACTGTGACAGCACTCTTCCACTAAACCTTACCCAAAACAAAACAAAACAAAACCCAACACCCGAATAATGAGAGGGACAATCTCTCTCTGTTGCTTTTTTTCTCTGTCTCTCTCTGTCTCTGTCTCTCTCTTTTTCTCTCTCTTTCTCTTTTTCTGTCTGTCTCTGTCTCTCTCTCTGTCTCTCTCTCTGTCTCTGTCCCTCTGTGTCTGTCTCTCTGTCTCTGTCTCTGTCTCTGTCTCTGTCTCTCTGTCTCTGTCTCTGTCTCTCTGTCTCTCTGTCTCTCTGTCTTTGTCTCTGTCTGTCTCTCTGTCTTTCTCTCTCTCTCTCTGTGTGTGTGTGTGTGTGAGAGAGAGAGAGAGGGAGAGAAACGGGAGTAAAATATTATTTCATTGTACATTGGCTCTGCACCCAGCTCCTTGGAGGGAAGGGAAGGGAAGGGAAGGGAAGGGAAGGGAAGGGAAGGGAAAGAAAGGAAAGGAAAGGAAAGGAAAGGAAAGGAAAGAAAAGAAAAGAAAAGGAAAGGAAAGGAAAGGAAAGGAAAGGAAAGGGCACTTCCTAACCAGAGAAACCACTCATTGCTCATTCACCCCGAGGTGGAAAGTCAGATGTTAACTCAGAGAAGATCCTGTTCAGGATGTACCTCCTACCAATGGCAAGTTGATGCTACTAATCAGCATGCATTACTTTAAAAAGTTACAGGAGGAGCTGTTGGACTTAATGGGAAGAATATCCCTGAAATACGAGCAGTAATAGCTTTGTAGCAGGAGGGCTGCTGTTAATATCACCCAGAGAACCAAAAAGTCTTGCAGCTTGAAATATTTACACTGTTGGGCTGAATTTTCCCCAGGGACCATTGCAAAAGGCCAAAGATATACAGCCTTACTGGCTGGTGTTTCTTTCCCATCCTTAATTGCTATGATTTGAGGTGGAACATTTGTACGTCAAGGGAATTACTGTAACTGGAAGGAAAGGAAGACGAAGATCCTGTCCTGATGGGAATTTTATTCAGCTTTTACTGAACTATATTTAGCAAGATTCCTACATTGGGATTATGAAGATGTTTTAAAGACTTGCCCCCCCCCCCCCACTCCCCGCCCCAGCAAGTAAGATCAATGTTATCAGATTGTGATAAATATTGCATACTTTTTGCGTGATGATTTCTGCATATTTAAACAATTGCATACAGAGATAAAGGGACGTTTTACGCAGTGGCCATGAAAGTAATCAAGGTATCAATTAGGGACTTACATGGTATAACTAATCAATCAATTTTATTAAATGAAACAGTTAATCAATTTTATTTCTTGCATGAATACCTAATCAATCAATTTTATTTATTGCATGGAATGGCTAATCAATCAATTTTATTTATTGCACCAAGTAACTAATCAATCAATTTTATTTACTGCATGGAGTAACCAATGAATCAATTTTATTTATTACATGGAATGACTAATCAATCAATTTTATTTATTTCATGGAATGGCTAATCAATCAATTTTATTTATTACATGGAATGACTAATCAATCAATTTTATTTATTTCACAGAGTAGCTAATCAATCCACTTTATTTATTACATGGAATGGCTAACCAATTTTATTTATGGCATGAATAGCTAATCAATCAATTTTATTTATTGCACGGAGTAGCTAATCAATTTTATTTATTACATGGAATGGCTAACCAATCAATTTTATTTCTTGCATGGAATAGATAATCAATCAATTTTATTTATTACATGGAATGGCTAACCAATCAATTTTATTTCTTGCATGAATACCTAATCAATCAATTTTATTTATTACATGGAATGGCTAACCAATCAATTTTATTTCTTGCATGAATACCTAATCAATCAATTTTATTTATTACATGGAATGGCTAATCAATCAATTTTATTTATTGCATGGAATGGCTAATCAATCAATTTTATTTATTACATGGAATGTCTAATCAATCAATTTTATTTATTATGGCTTTTAGTCAGCAAACAAAACAGAAAAAGGCAAAAAAATTAAAACAGATAAAACAGCTAAGCCACAAATAAACATATGCAGCAATACATCTACGATCTTAAATCTTCCTATGGATTGATTCCCTGCCAAAGTCTTAGCACTAGATAACAAAACTTGGCAGCGATATAGGTTGTACAAAAAGGCTTTATCAGCAACCCGAAAATCAACACAAAAACTGTCTGATTGTCCAGGAAAGAGGAAAAAAATATACGAAATGTTGATGCGATATCCTATAAACCTGCAATATAAGAAGCATTATGGATTCTTCCTTTGGTGCGCCACGAGGGCAGAAACAATGAGGCACGGTGACTTTGAAATATCTCCCTTTTTATTGTCTTCAAGAAGAGCATTACAGCAAGTTCTAGTGAAAGTCCAAAGGTAGCTCGAATAGGTCAAGGAGTAAATATAGGGTGCCGTAACTTTCGTGACAAATCGTTTTTCAAAACTTACAAAAATTGCACAGTTGGTTTAAATTATACGGCAACTCAATTTCAAGTAATGGTTGGGCAAATCTGATTTTTAACCCGAGACCAACCAGATAGCACTGTTCCAATAAATTGAGGGGCTCCTAAAAAGATGAGAGGGTCAAACTATTTTTCAAAGCACCAAATGGCAAAATGAGAAACAAGGGCTGGAAACTCAGTAAGGAGAGAATCAAGCTAGAATAAGGAAAAATTTCCTGACAGAGAGAACAATCAATCAGTGGAACAACTTGCCTTCAAAAGTTGTGGGTGCTCCATCACTGGAGGCTTTCAAGAAGAGACTGGACAATCATTTGTCTGAAATCATATAGGGCCCCCTGATTGAGCAGTGGGTTGGACTAGATGATCTCCGAAGTCCCTTCCAACTCAATTGTTCCCTGTTCTAAGATTTACCTAAAATAATCAAAGATAAGGCACATGAAAGGAATTTTTGCGTCAGGAACTTTTTCCAAGTAGATTGGTATCAGAGGGGGGTTTCAGCAGGTTCTGACCAGTTCTGGAGAACCGGTAGCGGACATTTTGAGTAGTTCGGAGAACCGATAGTAAAAATTCTGACTGGCCCCGCCCCCATCTATTCTCTGCTTCCCGAGTCCCAGCTGATTGGGAGGAAATGGGGATTTTGCAGTAATCTTCCCCTGGAAGGTTCTTTGAGGCCGCCTTCTACCGCATAGTTCCCAGCGACCGGTCTGATCCACAGAGTTGGTCTCCTCCGGGTCCCGTCAGCTAAACAATGCCGGCTGGTGGGCCCACGGGGGAGGGCCTTCTCTGTGGCTGCCCCAGCTCTCTGGAACCAGTTACCTCCTGAAGTCCGGATCATCCCTACCCTATTGGCCTTCTGAAAAGCAGTGAAGACATGGCTTTTCCGGCAGGTCTTGGGTCGTTGATCTCGTTTTGTGATCTGGAGAGATCCGGCCATGAATGGTATGAATGAGTTTTAATGTTTTTAATTTTTAAATGATTTTTATTAGGATTTTAAATGTATTGTGAGCCGCCCGGAGTCTTCGGAGAGGGGCGGCATATAAATTGAATTAAATGGAAAAATTGAAAATTGAAATTGGGGATGGAATGGAGATTTTACAGTATCCTTCCCCTGCCATGCTCACCAAGCTACACCCACAGAACCGGCAGTAAAAATTTTTGAAACTCACCACTGATTGGTATGTATTAGTGAAAACAGTCCAGTGTGTAGCTAATTGACTGCACTTTGCTTGTTTTTCATATTTGTATTAATTTTAGAGGCCATAATGGTGCAGTGGTTAGAATGCAGTATTGCAGGCTAACTCTGCCCACTGTCATCAGTTCGATCCGACCAGCTCAAGGTTGACTCAGACTTCCATCCTTCTGAGGTTGGTAAAATGAGGACCCAGATTGTTGGGAGCAATAGGCTGACTCTGTAAACTGCTTAGAGAGGGCTGTAAACCACTATGAAGTTGTCAGGGTTCCAGGAAATGACCCCATTTCAAAACAGAACTCCAAGGCAGATTCTCAAAGAAGTTTTTTTTTATTTTGTTTATTTATCTTGGCATCAACTGGTGGAAAGCCAACTTTGAGCTTTCCTGGGCTTTCCACCTCAATAAAAGCGAAAGTTTCACTTTCTCCCAAAACAATAAATCACATCATCCAATCCAGGCACTGGCTGGTTACCTGGCAACTCCTTCCTCCACCTCCAGCCAGCAGCAGTTGGAATGTCCTTGACCCAGGAATGAACTAGTGTCAACTTGCAAAGCTTTCAAGTTGACATGCACAGGAGGTAGGGAGAGCTGATGGAGCTGTTCTCCCTACTGAAACTACATTCCACAGATACTTCTTACC
Source organism: Masticophis lateralis (assembly GCA_030761175.1). NCBI lineage: Eukaryota > Metazoa > Chordata > Lepidosauria > Squamata > Colubridae > Masticophis > Masticophis lateralis. The sequence goes on along the minus strand of JAUDYJ010000007.1, from coordinate 79,859,452 downwards.
ACCATCAGTAGGAGAGTGTTGGGTTTCACAATCAGCCAAAATGGTTAATTGGAGAATGTGATTTATGACATGGCCAGGGAGGAGGGGAGAGACAGGGTCATAGGGGAATGTAAATCTACGTGGGATTAGTTCTAACTGCATCTGAATATTGCTGAAATGATGCTCCTAATAAATGACTTTATTTCTTTTGAAGTTTGGCTCGTGGCTCATGAATTAATTAGGGTATCTTTCGGAAACTTCACAACTAGTTTGTTTTAGTTACAAACACCCCCTCCCCCCCACCTCAGCTCCAAGCTTCGTCAAGCCCGAAGCAAACTAAAAGAACCCCTAATAGAACTACAGAAAAGGAAAAAACTCCCACAGCCAGAGCAGCTTCGGGGTTGACAGAAGTAGTATATAAATCTAAGTGCTATTGCTATTTTGTTCAGGGCAAGGTTAAAATTAAAAATAAAAAAATCCTAGAGAAGACCAAAAAAAAAAAAAAAAAAAAAAACCACACCACAAAACAATTAAAACAATCAATTAAGAAAAAGGTGCATCAGAAAACACCACATTTCATATATTATTCCCCTCTAGTTGAATACCGATTAATACATTAGTACAACATTAGTTCCACCCCTTGTGAAACAGGGCCTCTTTAAACGACTAAATCTATTTGCAAATGATTATTGACCTGTCTTCTATATGCTATATTAATGACAAAGCAGTTAACAGGTAGAATAATAACACTAAAACAAAACAAAATCCAAATTCTAAAACTCTCTTGTTAACAAACTGGGACTATAATCCACTCGTAGGACATTAACCACAGCATCGTATCTATCCCAAACCAGTGGTGGGTTTCAAATTTTTTTACTATCAGTTCTGTGGGTGTGGCTTGGTGGGTGTGGCATGGTTGGTGGGCGTGGCAGGGGAAGGATACTGTAAAAATCTCTATTCCCACCCCACTCCAGGGGAAGGTTACTGCAGAATCCCCATTTCCTCCCAATCAGCTGGGGACTCGGGAGGCAGAGAATAGATGGAGGCGGGGCCAGTCAGAATTTTTATTACCGGTTTTCCAAACTACTCAAAATTTCCGCTACCGGTTCTCCAGAACTGGTCAGAACCTGCTGAAACCCATCTCTGGCCCAAACCATCCCTAAAGTTATAAATGATTTGTCCTGGATCAAATATCCACATTTGCTTCTTAATGCTATCTCTTTTCAAACTGTACTTTGGTGTTTCCATTGCTCAAGAGCTATTTTGGGTTTGTGGTGGTGGGTTCCATTTAGTAGTGGGATTCAAATTCCGTTGCTATTGGTTTGCTTGTGGGCGCGTGCACGTTTGCACATGTGTATGATGCTTCTGTGCATGCGCAGAGATGTCCGGGCGGGTGGGGACGGAGCCTCTCACCACCTCCGCTACCGGTTTGCCTGACCCGGGGTGAACTGGTAGCAACCCACCACTGGTTCCATTTCTAGGACTGGAGGTCTTTACTGAGAGTCAGATCATGGGATAAAGAAAGTACATGGCAGATATATAGTTGGGGGAGGAAGGATTGGCTGGGTATTTCGTCCTGGAAAAGCTGAGACCAGCAAGAATGGTGGTAGCCAAGGAAGCATTTCTACATTAGCAAATGTCAGCCAATCCCTTAGTAGAGATAAAACACAGAGAAACGGAAAGCCAAGATTGGCCCAAGTAGAGCCAGAGATGCCATAAATGCTGGGGAGCTGTCCCTGGCAGACTGTGAAATGCTAATGCATGCTTGTCGTGTAGCTGAAGGTGATGGCAGCCACCATTCTCCTCTGTGTGCATGAAATGAGGGGTCTCGTGAAGCCCTTCCTGTTGTTGAGTTGAATGGGGGTTGAGTACGGATTGAAATGTGTGTGAGTGAGAGGGGGGGGAGGGAGAGAGAGAAGGAGAAGGAGGGAGAGAGTGAGAAAGAGAGAGTAGAGAGAGAGAGATGGGTGGATGGATGGGGCAGGTGGATAGAAAGAGTCAGGTAAATATTGACACAGACATGATGATGATGATGATGATGATGATGATGATGATATCTGTTCAGTCAAGTCCAACTTTTGGTGGCTCTATGAGCCAAGACTCAGAGCATCGTGGTTAGAGCACCAGTTTGGATGGACACAGGAAACTGGAGTTCAAATCCCAGCTGGTACCTACCTTACCAGTAGGGCTCATTGAATAAAGACCCCACTAACTGTTCACCTACCTCAGCGATCTGCCTATCTCAAAATTGTGATCTGAAGAACGGTTGCAGGAATTGGGTATGTCTAGTTGAATGAAAAGAAGGCTTCGGGGTGACACGATAGCAGTCTTCCAAGATTAGAGGGACTACCACAAAGAAGAGGAGGTCAACCTATTTTCCAAAGCAGCAGAAGGCAGGACAAGAAGCAATGGATGGAAACTAATCAAGGAGAGAAGCAACTAGGAATCAAGGAGAAACTTCTTAACAGTGGGAACAAACAACCAGTGGAAGAACTTAGCTCCTGAAGTTGTGGGTGCTCCAACACTGGAAGTTTTTAAGAAGAGACTGGACAGCCACTTGTCTGAAATAGTATAGGGTCTCCTTGTTGAGCAGGGGGTTGGACTAGAAGACCTCCAAGGTCCCTTCCAACTCGATTCTGTAACTAACAAAGATTCTTCAAAGGCACAAGAGGGAAAAGATGCATCGGTGGCATATTTCCAGGGGTCTTCCAGCAAGCCATGTTCTTCTCTCCTCTAATTTAGAGAAGATAAACTCACTACCAGCCATCATTCACCCAACTGGTGTACTGTATGATCTCCTTGCCAAACCTTTGTGTCTAGGTGGCATATATGTGTCACAAATACATAAATAAAACAAATAACCATGATAAACTTCCATCCGGGAGGAAGAATAAATAATAATAATAAAAAAACCTGCTATAAATGTCACGCTTTGAAAAGAAACAGATCCATCTTCCCAAGTTGACAGCGGTGTGTGTCTTTCCGAAGGGATGGAAATATGGAAATAAAAAAAAAAGGAGGTGAACCAGGGAAGCTTGCAGTAATCCTTTAAGATGGAAAGGCCATCCTTTGGAGATTAATAAGGTTCCAGTAGCTCAGATTAGAGGGACGCGGTGGCTCAGTGGCTAAGACGCTGACCTTGTTGATCGAAAGGTCTGCAGTTCAGCGGTTTGAATCCCTGGTGCCGCATAACAGGGTGAGCTCCCGTTCCTTGTCCCAGCTTCTGCCAACCTAGCAGTTCGAAAGCACGTAAAAAACGCAAGTAGAAAAACAGGGGTCATCTTTGGTGGGAAGGGAACAGCGTTCCGTGCGCCTTTGGCGTTGAGTCATGCCGGCCATATGTGACCATGAAGACGTCTTCGGACAGCGCTGGCTCTTCGGCTTTGAAACGGAGATGAGCATCGCCCCCTAGAGTCAGGAACAACCAGCACATATGTGCAAGGGGAAATTTTACTTTACTAGCTCAGAGTAACCTGCAAAAATGGGAAGTTTCTTTGGATTGCAGATGAAAGAAAGAGCCTAAAGAAGAAAGATTAGAAGTCTGATTGATTAAACAGATTTATGAATCAGCTATACATTATTTTGTTTGATCTGAGTTTGCTAAATGTCTGGGTTTTTCAGACTCTTCACTCTAACCGTTTAATAATTATGCAACAATGTTGGGGGAAAAAAACCCGATTTGGGGTGATTGTTACGATGGCTAATCCCCAGCACCCTGGGGATTCACTTTCTGCCGTGAATTATATTGTCCTCCTGGCCCATTTTCGTCAGGCAGGGAAGATGTAACAGAATAACAGAGTTGGAAGGGACCTTGGAGGTCTTCTAGTCCAGCCCCCTCCTTAGGCAGGAAACCCTACACCACTTCAGACAAATGGTTATCCGACATCTTCTTAAAAACTTCCAGTGTTGGAGCATTCACAGCTTCTGGTGGCAAGTTGTTCCACTGGTGAATTGTTCTAACTATCAGGAAATTTCTCCTTAGTTCTAAGTTGCTTCTCTCCTTGATTAGTTTCCATCCATTGCTTCTTGTTCTGCCCTCAGGTGTTTAGGAGAATAGCTTGACTCTCTCTTCTTTGTGTTTTTATGCTTTCAGCTGTACACCGCCAGAGTTATTCTGAGAGTGAGATGGGTGGTGTCTAAATTTGATAAATAAATAAAATATCTGGATTGCCGACCTAGATATTGGTGGGAGAAAAAGGGAGACTGAAGTCCCAGATTTTTAGATTAACTGAAACTTAGACAGTCCCAGAATCCAGATGAATTCAGATTCTAATGCCGACAGTCTGTCTACAAATAATAATAATAATAATAAAAATCATTTAGGCATTATGTCTAACAGCTTAACCTTCCTATACTCTCCTTATAACAAAGCTGTCTCTTCCAACAGGAAGTCATTGTATACAGAAGAGCTCATATTGTGGATGCTGATTTAGAAATACAAGCCAGGAAATGCGTTTGTTTAGGCTCCATAGTCAGCTTTCAATTCCCAGAATCCCTAAGTGGCACTATTGAGTTAAAAATTGGAAGACAAGAGTATTATAACACAAAAATATACTGCCTCGTAATATTGCAATCCCATTCAGCTGGCGTTTGTTAGAGGAGATATTAGAATTTCATGAATCGTCAGTTTAAATAGATTTGATCTATCTCACGCAACGTTGGAAGAAATCTTGTAGATCAAAGAACAACTCTGAATAATTTTACTCCACCTTTTAGCTCAGGGGTCGGCAACCCGTGGCTCTGGAGCCGCATGTGGCTCTTCCATCCCTCTGCTGCGGCTCCGTGTTGCTGGTTGGCTCCACAATTAACAGCTTTTGGTTAGGACAGGTGGAGGAAAAAGGATGCCTCGCTAGGAGGAGACTCTATGGTGGGGGAATGGGACTTCCGGTCAGCTCCAGAATTGAACGGGAGCTTACAGTTAGGACCTTTGTGGGTCTTCGAGTGTTTAAGGTTGCCGACCCCTGTTCTAGGTAAAGTTATTTGAGGACAATTATCCTGTCTTCCAGAAGTCTTCTCCAGGCTACATTTCCTTAACACTTCCACAAATTCTTTATAACACTTTATAACTCTTTATCTTGTTAGTTGATTTCCACTTTTTTCCAGTATCTTTTCTCGCATACGTGGGCCAGCAATTAGATGTAACATTCTAGGTGATGTCGAGCAATGAAGAATAAAAAGGAATTAGGCTGATTCTGTTGAATCTGCGAGAAGTATTGATTTTTTGTAATTGAATTGGGATGCTCACTTAAATTATTCAATCTGATTGTGGGCTTCCGAATAGATGTTGGAACTCAGAAAATTGAATTGTAAAGATTTTATCCAAATCAGTTCAGAAAGTTAAAATGAACCACACTTAATCCTTAAATCAATTTAGATTGTCAAATCCAATGGAATCAATCATCAGAATCAGTCAGGAGGTTTTGGATGCTTCGTCATTAGAGGTTTTTAAGAAGAGATTGGACAGACACTTATCTGGAATTATATAGGGTTTCCTGCTTGAGCAAGAAGTTTTACCAGAAGACCTCCAAGGTCCTTTTCTATTCTGTTCTGTTGTTCCGTCCCGTCCCGTCCTGTCCTGTCTATATTCTATTCTATTCAGGAGTGAAATGTAAAATTTGTTACTACTGGTTCTGTGGGCATGGCTTGGTGGGGTGTGTGTGTGTTAATGTGACTGGGTGGGCATGGCTAACTTTTTTTTTTTAACTTTTCAAAGCATTTTTTCTATAACTCTTTGGCTGAAGAGGTTGCAGAAAAAAATGCTTTGAAAAGCCTCTGACAATCCCAGCTGAGCCGCGTGATCATCAGAGGCTTTTTTTTTTACTTTTAAAAGCATTTTTTCAGTGGAAGAGGTTGCAGAAAAAATACTTTTTTTAAAAAAAAAAAGCCTCTGATGATCGTGTGGCTCAGCTGGGCATGGTGTGGGGGCGCAGGAATTTTTGCTACCAGTTCTCCGAACCACCCGCCGCCATCACTACCAGATCGGGGGATCTGGTCTGAACCGGGAGCATTTCACCCCTGATTCTATCCCATCCCGTCCCGTCCCGTCCCGTCCCGTCCCGTCCCGTCCCGTCCCGTCCCGGTCCGTCCCATCCCATCCCATCCCATCCCATCCCATCCCATCCCATCCCATCCCATCCCATCCCATCCCATCCCATCCCATCCCCTACTCTACTCTACTCTACTCTACTCTACTCTACTCTACTCTACTCTACTCTACTCTACTCCACTCCACTCCACTCCACTCCACTCCACTCCACTCCACTCCATTCTTGCTGCACATTCCAAGTGGTGATATTTATCACAAGCTTATCTGATACCCATTTTAATGTCAATTAATGATCATTCCTCATGGTGGCCAAGAAGAATATTTTAATGTGTCCTCGGGATCAAATCACCCTTTCATTTTTTGCTAATTTCGTATCATTAGTGCTCTATGTACATTAAGTCTTCAACTATGATAATCAGTAGCTGCAACCTCTACAGCTTTTCGTATCCACTGATAGATAAAATGCTCCTTTATGTTGGGTGCAAAAGGTTTGAATGCTACATCAAGCATGGGAACCTATGCAGCAAAATCTCCTCTTGATATATGATAATATAGTTGTAAGTTGTAGTTGTTAAAGCCAATCGAATGAAATCACCATGTTTGGTGAATCTTTGGGACCAGATTCATATAAAACCTTAATCCCCATATTAAGAAAACATAATCTGATAGAAAAAAATATATTTGTAGCTCAGGGTTAAACTGTGGGCTCCTTGGTGCCCTTTTAGCTTGGTGGTTTTCTTGCTGGAAGGGAGTGGTATTTGTGGAGAGGAGGAGGGGAGGGGGAGGAAGAGGAGAAGGAGGAGGACTGTGGGGGCCTGGTGCTCTCTGAGTTTGGAGATTTTCTTGCAGGCATTTCATTACCCAACTAAGTAACAACATCAATGCTAGCAGTTTACCTAACTGGATAATGAAGCATCTGTAAGAAAACCACTAAACTCAGAGAGCATCAAGGACCTCACAAACACAGTTCCTATGTCCATATAGCATTCCATTGCTAAAATAAATGGTTTGATGTGATGAGTTGCTTCTTACAAGAAAGCAAGAAGCTCAGTTCCTAGAAACTGCCTAGTTTTATTTTAGCTGAGTCTAATGTGTTGTGGGAACATGACCTGAAATGAATGATTTTAAATTTTCAGAAGGATATTGAACTCGTTTTTTTTTTTTAAAAGATGGTTCTTATAAAACGATCCAGCTTTCTACAACTTGGTGTATCGGAAAGGCGGCTAGATAAGAATCTTCCTGTAAATTAAAATGCAGCCAAAGAAAAATTGGCCGCTTGTTAAAGCTGGGGGAGAAAGAAACCTGCAAACTGCTACTTATAGTATCTGTAACCCCGGAAACCCATCCTCTGATGGGACTAACTTTATGAACCATCTTTATCAGTTCCAACTTTTAGGATAAGACGGTATCTTCCATTCCTTGGAGAACAAAGAATTAAAACTGCAGGAGTTAAAAAATAAGTGAAGTGGGATTCTTAACACGAGACAGAAATTCTTCCTACAATTGCAGAATAAGGCAGTTATTATTCGATGCATGCATTATATTGAGCAATACTATGAATCCAACTAGCCAAATTCTTCCCATGCTCTACAGTTTTGAAGATGGAAGAATGGAAATTGCAATCACTTCTGTAAAAAGTCAGCACCCACCCTTCTAGAAGAATGAAATATTTTGAGGAATATTTTTTTCTTTTAAAAAAGGCAGAATATTTTATTTCCCTAAAGGGAGAAATGGAGAAACATGCTCCCACCATTCTTAATAGCCTTCAACAGTTGTCAGCACTTAAAGAGATAAAGAGCTTATTGAGAACTAGATAGCTCTATTCATAAGAAATACCCTCACTCCAGATCCAACTCAGGGCAAAGCCATTAAACCACAATAGAAATTACCCTTTCAGAATACAACCCTCAATCCTCAGAAACTTCAACCAAATTTAGACAAACACCTAGGATTTGTACTTTGCCTATAAAGCCAGCTATGACCCCTACATGACCCCATGGGAGTCTGACAACAGCCAATAAAATATATGTTCTTGCACAGGAATAGGAAGCTCAAGTGCAAAGCCCAAGAGAAGGTATAATGTCTCCCCCCCCTCTCAACTCCACGTGGTCGGCTATATCAGAACCACAAACACATGGTTCTGTTCATCAATAAATGGGCTCTCTTTCCAATCAGCCTCCAGCCTTCATTTTGTTTCCAGTGCCTTTCTCCCAATTTGAAACTGAACCAGATGGATATTTCTTCCTACACTTCTAAAACAGGGTTTCCCAGCCTTGGCAACTTTAAGGTGGGTGGACTTCAACTCCTAGAATTCTGGGAGTTGAAGTCAACCCACCTTAAAGATGTCAGATTGGGAAACTCTGCTATAAAATAAAGTTTCTGTGTTTAGACCTCTTTGCTCATCCCAATCCTCACCAATCACTATTATTGATTCCCAAAGGATGAGCCATGTTTACTGAATATTAAGGATAGTTCAGGTCTTCCCTTAAACATTTGAGCTGTTTGAAGGATTTGCCAAGTGGACTGAAGCTCAGATGGAAGAGAAAGAATTAGAAAATACTGTCCATCTGTTCAACCTCAACTGGTTTAAGATGCCAGCAGCTTAGTTCTCTTGTTTACTTGTCTCCTTGGCGATAATCTCAGAGGCGATAAAAAAACCCACCAACATGAACAATTCTGTCAGGAAATTTCTCCTTAGTTCTGTGTTGGATCTCTCCTTGATAAAGAGAGCTGCAGCTTGCACAGCTCTCCTGCGCGAGCTGCACTGGCTCCCGGTGGTCTCCCGGGTACGATTCAAGGTGGTAGTGACCATCTTTAAAGCGCTTCATGGCTTAGGACCTGGGTACTTGCGAGACCGCCTTCTGCTGCCGATAGTCTCCCACCGGCCAATACGCTCCCACAGAGAGGGACTCCTCAGGGTGCCGTCGGTCAAACGGACTGGTGGCCCCCAGGGGGAGAGCCTTCTCTGTGGTGGCACCTGCCCTCTGGAACAAATTGCCCCCGGAGATACAGAGGATCCCTGACCTACGCACCTTTCGCCATGCCCTCAAGACGCTATTGTTCCAACAAGCTGGGCTGTCCTAGGCATGATTTTTAATTGGGGTTTATTTTTAATGATTAAGGCCAATTCTTTAATATGTTCTTAAAAATGCTTTTAAATTTTGTATTTGTATTTGTTTTACTGTTGGCTGTGCACCGCCCTAAGTCCTTCAGGAGAAGGGCAATATAGAAATTAAATAAATAAATAAGTAAGTAAATAATAATAATAATAATAATAATAATAATAATAATAATAATAATAAGTTTCATCTGTTACTTCTTGTCTTGCCCTCCTTTTTCCCTGTAGCAGCCCCTCAAATATTAGAAGACGACTATCATGTCACCCCTAGTCCTTCTCTTCAACTTCCTGCAACTGCTCATCATGTGTTTTAGCCTAATCATCTTTGTTGCTCTTTTCCACACTTTGTAGAGTCTCAACATCTTTTTTTATATCACGGTGACCAGAACCGGATGCAGTATTCCAAAGATGGTCTTACCACCACTTCTGGCTAGATAGAAAGCTTTTCAGCAGGTAACTGATTTTAGAAAGGAATGGAAAGTCTCAAATGGAAATTTGAAATTTCCTCACCTATGTCTGAGGTGAGGAACGCAGCGGCTCAGTAACTAAGATGCTGAGCTTGTGGATCAAAAGGTCGGCAGTTCAGTGGTTCGAATCCCTAGTGCCGAGTTACGGGGTGAGCTCCCGTTACTTTTCCCAGCTTCTGCCAACACGTGGGTCAGAGTGGGGAAGAAATGCAAACTTCAGCCTCCTGGTGCAGTGCGGGGCTTTGGGCAAAGGCTGGAGGGAAGGGCCTCTTGACTCACTTGTGCTCTCTCCCTCCCCAGTCTAGGTAGAAGCTCACATTGCCGTTTCCAAGCCTGCTGTCAGAGAAGGTGGGTGCCGGTGAGAGCTGGCTTTTTGCTTAGCTTTGTCCAGTTGTTGGGGGGAAATGGACAGGGGCCTGGGGAGGAAGCCATGTCCCCCTGACAGCTGGACAAAGCTAGGCAAAAAGACAGCTCTCACCGGCACCCACCTTCTCCGACAGCAGGCTTGCAAAAGGCAATGTGGCTCCACCTGCAATCAAGCTAGAGTGGGGTGGGGGAACACGAGAGAGCACCGAGGAGACCGTGGGAGGAGGCAAGCCAAGCCAAGGGAGAGCGAGGTCATCCGCAGCCCCTACTTTATGGAATCAACTCCCCCTGGAGCTCCGGGTGGCCCCTGACCTGCACTCCTTCCGCCATGATCTTAAGACATGTTTATTCCACCAGGCCGGATGGGACTGAAGGGGTTTTTTTAAGGGGAATTTTAATAGTTTTAATATTTAATATTGATTATTTGTTTGTTTTATTGCTGTGAGCCGCCCTGAATCCTTGTCGGAGACAGGGCGCCATATAAGCTTAATTAATAAATAATAAAATAAAATCCTGTAGCACATCCACTTTCCCTCAGCCCCCTTCTTTCGGAGGGCTCCGATCGGCTCCCCCGCCTCTCTTCTCAACTCATTAGCCAGCCTGCCAGCAGGAGGTGAATTGGTGGGCTTTATCGCGTTCTAGGCATTTCCCACCCGAACGGCACGCCACATTTGCAATGGGGAGAGGTGTTTGGGGAAGGCAGCGGGGGAGTTTTCTAAGCCTAAAGCAGAGAGGGAAGGAGGGTGGGAGAGAGATATCCAATGCAACCTCTATGTGTGTGTGTGTGAGGGAGGAAGAGGGAGAGAGATGTGGCTTCTTGAGGGTGCATTTTGGAGAAGTGTCAAGAAAAATGCTAAAAGAGATAGGGTCCCAATAAGTGTCTTAGCCAGTGGTGGGTTCTAATGGTATTATCAGTGGTTCACTTCGTGCATGCCCTTTGTGCGCAATCTCCCCAAAGTGGGGAAAACCACTGGTCTTAGCTGTTTAGCTTAGGAATAACAGAATAACAGAGTTTAAAGGGACTTTGGATGTCTTCTATCCAGGGCCCTCAAACTTGGCAGCTTTAAGACTTGTGGACTTCAACTCCCAGAATTCTTCAGCCAGAATTCCGGGAGTTGAAATCCACAAGTCTTAAAGCTGCCAAGTTTGAAGACCTTTGTTCAAGTCCAACCCCCTGTTCAGGCAGGAAAACTGAGGATGCCAAATCTGAGTGGAGGGCCTGGGAAAGGTGTCAGAATAATACTTAGAAGGGGACCTTATACCATTTCAGAGAAATGACCATCCAGTCTCTTCTTGAAAACTTCCAGTGTTGGGAGTGCTCAGAACTTCTGAAGACAAGCATTCCATTGGTTAATTGTTCTCACTGTCAGGAAGTTTCTCCTTAGTTTTAGGTTGCTTCTCTCTTTCTTCAGTTTCCATCCATTGCTTCTTGTTTTGCCTTCTGCTGCTTTGGAAAATACATTGCCCCCCCCCTTCTTTCTGGCAGCCCCTTAAAAGCCTGTTGCCTATCACACTCTTGGGCAAAGCATGTGAGCCATTTCCTCCTTTCAGTGATCCGTGAAAGGGCATCTATAGTATGTAGATGCAGATAATAAAAGTCAAAAAAAGTGAACAACATTTTACAGAACTATAGATAGGTTGAGGCTGGGGGTGACAAGGAGTGGCTGGGAGGGGAGGGGCTGGGCAAAGCACCCCTTGATATGAGTGATGTCGACTTGGCCACGCCCACGCAATCACATGACCACCCGGCCACACCCACCCAATCACATGACTACAGAGAACTGGTTGTTAAAAAATTTGAATCCCACCACTGAGTAGCATCCACCCCTACACCCAAGCTATAGATATACACCACTATTATACATCTCTCTCTACCAATTCCTATCCCACCCCCAATTTAGCTTAATCGTTATCCACCAGGACTTTGCAAGTCAGTATTTAAGCAGATGATCACAGAAGTTAAAAGACGGAGAAATCCTTGACCCACCTTCATGCAAGGATTGTCATGTTACCGGATACCACATAATTAGCAGGATTAAGTTCTCAGAAGTGGAGGGATCATAGCAAAAGCTATAAGGGGTTTCTATAAGCTTGACTCCTAAGTCTTTTTTCATCCCTTTTCTTCTTTCAACCCACCATGACAACTAAATTAAGTCGAAAGCAAGCCATTCCTTCCCCCGGGTGATTTCAGGCTTACCTACAGATTTACAGAATTGCTCAAGTGTTTTTAATCCAGCGGATGCGCCTGGATTAAATTTGTCAAGGGCAGGACTCAACCTCTCCTGCAACACCCAGTTTGGAAATCACAGGCTGTCGTGATGGCCAAGGTTTATAAACAGTTATTGAGATTGAATTTGGAGAATGGATATGTGAAGCATTGCACGATCCAGTGTGGATGTCTCTAAAAATGAGCCAGCAGTGTGTGGCGACAGCCAAAAAAGCCAATGCAATCCTAAACTGCATTAACAGAGGGATACAGTCAAGATCAAGTGAGGTAATAATACCGCTCTATAATAGCCTTAGTAAGACCAGACCTAGAGTACTGCATCCAGTTTTGGTCACCGGAATATTAAAAAAAGATGTTGAGACTCTGGAAAAAGTGTAGAGAAGAACAACCAGGATGATTACGGGGCTGGAAGCTAAAACATACAATGAACGGTTGCAGGAACTGGGGATGGCTAGTCTGGTGAATAGAATAGAATAGAATAGAATAGAATAGAATAGAATAGAATAGAATAGAATAGAATAGAATAGAATAGAATAGAATAGAATAGAAAATATGGAATGGAACGGAACGGAACGGAACGGAACAGAACAGAACAGAACAGAACAGAATACTGGGCATGGCTAGTCTGGTGAATGGAATGGAATGGAATGGAATGGAATGGGATAGGATAGGATAGGATAGGATAGGATAGGATAGGATAGGATAGGATAGGATAGGATAGGATAGGATAGGAATTCTTTATTGGCCAGGTGTGATTGGACACACAAGAAATTTGTCTTGGTGCATACACTCTCAGTGTACACAAAAGAAAAGATACGTTCATCAAGAATCATAAGGTACAACACTTAATGATAGTCATAGGGTACAAATAAGTGAAGAGAAGGACCAGGAGAGACAGGATAGCATCTTCCAATATTTGAGGGGGCTGCCACAGAGAGGTGAGGGGTCAACCTATTTTCCAAAGCACCTGAAGGCCAGACAAGAAATAATGGATGGAAACTGACCAAGGAGAGATTCAACCGAGAAAGAAGGAGAAATTTTCTGACCATGAGAACAAACCATCCATGGAGATTTGGGAATATCCTTCCCCTGGAGTGGGGAGGGAATGGAGATTTTGCAATATCCTTTCCCTTCCGTGCCCACCAAGTCACACCACGCCCACAGAACCGGTAGTAAAAGAATTTGAATCCCACCACTGGTCAGAAGGCCATGTTTTTCTATTCTTTTTTTCCTCCACATTTCTTCCTCTTCCCTTTTTCTTTCCCCTTTTCCCCTCAGCTTTCACTTTCTTTTGTATTTTGTACCTTCATAATCAAGTTATGCTAAAAAGAAGTAAATTGCGGGTTGTACTGTACCTTGTATGGAACGCGTGTCAAACCTCGTAAGATCTCAAACATAACCTCAACCTTGCCGGCTGTTCCCTCAACAGCTGAAACAGCGGTCAGCTTGCAGAGCTCATAACAAACTTTTATTATGCAAAAGGTATCGTGTTCAACATGACCTGCAATTAGCCAGGTTAGACACCGGAGCAGGAAGCGTAAAATCTACGCTTCTGAATAGTTCAGCCAGACAACGTGATCTCAGTTTATAAATGATCGGGGGGGGGGGGGGGGAGTCCTAACATTTGTGTTAATGCATCAAAGGCCTCACCGGCTTCCTGACCAGGTTGTTAATTAAAACAAAAATCAGGTAGAATGTTTCACTTCCTTTATGGAAGACATGCACTGAGAGATAAAAATGCACTTCTTTCAAATACTCGGCCTTTAAATGGCAGGGCATATAGCAGTAAATGTGACAGTGTAGGACAAGGATCGGCAACCTGAAACAGAGCAATTTGGATCTGTTTCCCACAGGAAAGAAAACACCGGGAGCCACAAAACCTACCGGGGTGGTGGTGGTGGTTGGAAAAGCTCAATAAATCTTGTGGTGGTGGGTGTTGTGTATTGGTGGTTATATTTTGAGCGACAGGGAGCCGCAGCAGAGGGATAAAAGAGCCACATAAGCTCCAGAGCAGTGGGTTGCCGACCCCTGGCATTGCAAGGAAATGGTGCTGGTTACATGGAACACCACTTCTGTGTGAGACAATGCAGATTTGGTAATCCATTCAAGACAGGATATTTTGAAACTCCCTGCAGCAAAGTCTGAATGAAGGCAGAAGGGGTAGGATTAGAAGCAAGCCCCCTCACTCAAGATCCAAAACAGGACAAAAGCCGTTACGCCACAATAGGAATCGCCCAACACCGTTTCAGAATGCAATCCCTTTCATCGCATCACCCCAGAGCAGTCCAAACTTCAACCAAATTAGCTCAGACAAAACACCTCGGATTTGCATCTCCTCTTTTGCCTATAGAACCAGCTGTGACCTCTACATAACCCCTACATGACTCCATATTGGCTCTGACCGCAGCCAATAAAATACATGCAGTGGTGGGATTCAAATAATTTAACAACCGGTTCTCTGCCCTAATGATCGGAAGGGCGGGTGTGACCATAGTGGGCATGGCCAGAGGGTGTGACAGGCAGCACTTGGCCTTCTGCACCCCCCTGGATGCAAAAACAGGCTGCGTGGGGGATGTGCTGCACCCCCCCCCCCCCCGTGCCCCATTTTGGGCCTAGTAGGCTTCCTTGCAGCCTTCTGGGAGCAAAAACAGGCCATGGGAGAACCTGCCATGCCCCCCCCCCACCTTGTTTTGGGCTTAAGAGGCCTCCCTGCACTTACCTGGGAGCCAAAATGGGGCGTTTGAGGACTCCTGGAAAGGGCAGGGAGGGGAGGGGAGGGGAGGGGCCAGCCAGCAGTTTAATTACCGGTTTTCCCAAACCGGTTGAATCCCACCACTGAATACATGTTCTTGCACAGGAACAGGAAGCTCAAATACAGAGTCCAGAGAGGGTATAATCCTTCCTTCCTTCCTTCCTTCCTTCCTCCCTCCCTCCCTCCCTCCCTCCCTCCTTCCTTCCTTCCTTCCTTCCTTCCTTCCTTCCTTCCAAATTGCCATATTTTTTCCACTCTGAGGGAGAAACCGAACATCAGCTCTTTAACCAAAACCCTTCACACCGCATTTGGAACCAAATAAAGCATTAATATGTTCATCTCTGCAAAAATGTTCTTCTAACTGCTACCTTAGGCGTCCATTTAGCGGATTCTCCTAGTGCGAAGACATTGACATTGTTAAGGTTAATGGGCCAGTGATTAACAATAAGCATTCCTAGATGAAACGTTTCTTTAAAGCCTCATTGTTTCCACCTTGCTAGAAGAGGCTATGGAAATCGTTGAACGTAGCTGGATGTTGAACTTCAGTTCAAGCAATTTAATCTGATTAGGGCTGGAAGGGACCATGGAGGTCTTCTAGTCCAACCCCCAGCTGAAGCAGGAGACCCTATACCATTTCAGATAAATGGCTGTCCAGTCGCTTCTTAAAAGCCTCCAGTGATGGAGCATCCACTTCAAAGTTGACTCAGCTTTCCATCCTTCCAAGGTTGGTAAAATGAGGGCCCAGATTGTTGAGGGCCATATGCTGACTCTGTAAACCGCTTAGAGAGGGTTGTAAAACACTGTGAAGCAGTATATAAGCCTAAGTGCTATTGCTAAAGGCAAGTTGTTCTCACTGTTATGAAGTTTCTCCTTAGTTCTAGATTGCTTCTCTCCTTGATTAGTTTCCACCCATGGCTTCTTGTCCTGCCCTCAGGTGCTTTGTAGATTAGCTTGACTCCCTTTTCTTTGTGGAAGCCTCTGAGATATTGGAACACTACTATCATGTCACCCCTACTCCTTCTTTTCTCTGGACTAACCATACCCAATTCCTGCAACCGTTCTTCATAGTCTCTAGTTTTTAATCATCTTAGTTACTCTTCTCTGCCGTATTTCCAAAGTCTCAACATCTTTTTTTGTAATGTGGTGACCAAAATTGGATGCAGTATTCCAGGTGTGGCCTTACAAAGGCTTTAGAAAGCAGTACTAGTATTGGGGACGTGGTGGCTCAGTGGCTGAGATGCTGAGCTTGTCGATCCAAAGGTCGGCAGTTCAGCGGTTCGAATCCCTAGTGCTGCGTAACGGGGTGAGCTCCCGTTTCTTGGCACGGCTTCTGCCAATCTAGCAGTTCGAAAGCACGTAAAAAATGCAAGTAGAAAAATAGGCACCACCTTTAACAGCATTCCGTGTGCCTTTGGCGTTTAGTCATGCCAGCCACATGACTACAGAGACGTCGTCGGACAGCGCTGGCTCTTCGGCTTTGAAACGGAGATGAGCACCGCCCCCTAGAGTCAGGAACGACTAGCACATATGTGTGAGGGGAACCTTTACCTTTTACTAATAATTCACATGATCTTGCTTCCATGCTTCTATTTATAGAACCAAGGATTATATGATTTCACACGATCTTTTTTTTGCAACTTTCCGAAAAGCAAAATCAATGGGGAAGCCCCATTCACTTAACAATTATGATACTCACTTAACCGCTGCAGTGATTTGCTTAACAAAAGCAGCAAAGAAAGTTGTAAAATGGGACGAAACTCGCTTCATAAATTTCTCACTTAGCAACGTAAAAATGTTGGGCTCCGTAGTGGTCGTAAATCTACCTATATTCCAAAGGTAGAATTCCTCCAACTTAGCCATATCATGCTCCATGCGTTATACGTCACCTTGAAAAAGTCCTTGTGTTTATTAAAAGGGCAGAGTAATTGGGTAGAAAGTGATTTTTTAATATATTTTTTAAAGAAAGAGAATTCCCTGGTATTCTACGTTAATGACACTATGTACATTTATAACAGAGAAATGTTAGATCCTAGATAACTTCCTTTCATATAATAATGACAATGTTCCAATATTTTGTAAAACATGTCCCTACATGGTGGGCATTCTTAATCTAGTAATATAATCACGAGCTATTAAAATGAACGATTCTGCGCAGGAAAGTAAGGAAGGGAGAAATTAGATTCTCTACAGCCTTGAATGCTTACAGGCAAGTCCTCGATGTATGGCTGCAATTGAGCCCAAAATGTATGTTGTTAAGCAAGGTAGTTGTTAAGTGAATCACTGCAATTGTTAAGTGAGTAAGTCTCGGTGCTCGGGTCTCAGATCTTGGGCTGTCAGCTTTCCAGCCAATGAGCTGAGCAATCACACTCCCTATACTACAAATATTCTCTTATAAAAGTGAGCAATATTCAATTCCATTTTGATTTTCATCTTCTGGCCCAGCATATGGTGGCACCTGACAACTTCTCCCTGGGGTTAGAAGAAGTACCTACAGTAGTGGCCAAAATTGTGGAAACCTTTTGGGAAAAGTGTATTTTTGAGGTTTGATGGCTAATAACACCACTATTTTGGAGAGGGGGGAGTTTCAAAATCATCCTATTCCACTGCTGGAATTGCCTGGGAATAGCCCAGATCTTCACGCAATTGGAAAATCTATGGAGCTGACTAAAGAAACTTGTTAGTCAGAAGCGACCCAGCAATAAAACCCAGTTAATAGAAGCAATCCTTCAATCTTGGTTTCACATTATAAACAGCTGCAGAACTCAAAGACTTGGTTCACTCCATGGGAAGATGTTGTAAGGCTGTCATTCATGCTAAAGGTTACTCAACTAAGTATAAACTGACACAGTGGTGACGTTTGTCTATCTTGTTTTTTCTGCGTGTTTCACTTTTCTTCTTTATACTGTAACTGCTATTCTAATAGCACCTCCTTCCTAAAAGTTATTGCATTACATTCTTGATTAAATTATCTTTCCATTGATATATCATTTTATGGTACTACTCCAAAAGAAAAAAAATGGTGTTATTATCTAGTTTTAGAAAATACACTTTTCCCAAAAGGTTTCCACAATTTTGGCCGCTACTGAGCGACCTCCAGGCTGCAAACTAGAAAGGACAATGATATGCCACTTCTGCATTTCTGTCAAAAAAAAAAAAAAAAAAAAAAAAAAAGCTTCACCAATACATCAAGAATAGATCTGACTTGAAAAGATCTCATTTTAACCTTTCTTTTCTCTCCTTCCACCTCAAATGTGGTAACATCACGGATCAAAACTTTGCTGGAGGAAAGACAGCAGAGTTGGGATTGTGGTTTTTTTTTAATTGAAAAAGTTTTACAATACAAATTTTGTCATTTCTCCCCCCCACTTCCCCCCAACCCCCCTCGCCCCCCCAACCCCCCCAACCCCCCCTTGGCTTCCACTACAAATAAAAAAAAATTTCTTTACCTTCACACAAACTACTTATGTTAAACTAGAAAAAGTACAATAAAATCTGAAAAATAATATAACAAATAAACCTATAAGTAATAAAGTTTTCCTAAAACTAATAATATTATAGTAAAAAACTAGTAATAGTAATATTTACCTCATTTATCAACCATCAATACTCATTAATCAATCAATACAGCTCTTATAATATTTAAACTCAGATAAAAAATATCAAACATTTCTCTAATCTAATATTAATAATTATTTACCCAAATCAATCCCCCATATTATATAATATAAAATATAATATGTAACAATTATGTCAAATAATTTTCTGTCTAAATAAGTGATTGTGTGTTTTGTATCTAACTGTTCTCGCCCACTAGGCAACAGTAGGATCGAGGCAGTGACAACATCAATTAGCCCAAATTTCTTGGAGTCCTTCTGTTTATATTACTGAGTCCGTGGACTTCCTTAATAAAACAATGAATAACTAAAACACCCTTAATTATTAACCAGCAGTTCAATTAGCCACATCCCTTAGGACATCATCATGAGCCTGTAAAAATTAACGGACTTTTAGGAAAGGAAGAATGCAAATGATTCTTCCTTTCCTAAACTCGGCCAGCGATGGCTAACCTTTTTCTCGTCGTGTGACAAAAGCGCGCGTGTGCGCATGCGACAGCACACACATGTGCCGACACCCATAATACAATATGCAAACCTCCCCTGCGCATGCACACATGACCCTCCACGCTCCCCCTGCCCCTTTGCGCATGTGTGTGCGACTCACCCATCCCCCATTTTGGGCCTAGCAGGCCTCTCTTCAGCCTCCTGGGCCCAAAAATGGGCTGTGGGGGGCACACCGTCCCCCATGCTCTGCCCCGCCCCCCACACATGCACGTGTGACCCCTGCACATGTGCATGACATCCGCCCCTCTCACATGCGCTTGACCACCCCTGCACATGCACACACGTCTCAAACATGTTCCTCACCCCCGCGCATCCCGAAAATCAGCTGGCTAGCAGGAGGCGCGTACACATGTGCGGTGGAGCAGCTTGCGTGCCCACATAGACGTGTGCCAGCTGTGGCATGCGTACCATAGGTTTGCTATCACGGGTCTAAGGTTAAAATTTTGAGGGCTTTGGGATGAAACCACAGAGTCAGGTAGTGCATTCCAGGCACTGAGCACTCTGTTGCCGAAGTCATATTTTCTGCAATCGAGTTTGGAGCGGTTCACTTTAAGTTTGTATCTATTGTGCACTTGTGTGTTGTTGTGGCTGAAGCTGAAGTAGTTATTGACAGGTAGGATGTTGTAGCAGATAATTTTATGAGCTACGCTTAGGTCATACCGAAGGTGGCGTAGTTCTAAGCCCAGAATTTCAAGTCTGGTGGCATAAGGTATTTTGTTGCGAGCAGAGGAGTGGAGGACTCTTCTTGTGAAATATTTCTCAACACATTCAATTGTATTAATGTCCAATATGTTGTGCGGGTTCCAGAGAGATAAGCTGTATTCAAGAATTGGTCTAGCAAACGTTTTGTATGCTCTGGCTAGTAGTATGATATTACCGGAGAAGAAGCTACACAAGATTAGGTTAAAACTCTTAATGCCTTTTTGGCGATGTTGTTACAGTGGGCTTTGGCACTTAGATCATTAGATATGAGTACTCCAAGGTCCTTGACAGAGTGATGGTCATCTACAAGGTCGTGTCCACTCAGCTTGCATTTTGTGTTCTTTTTTTTTTTTTTTTTTTGCCAATGTGTAAGATAGAGCATTCGTTGGTTCAGTTTTGGACTTGCCAATTGTTTCATTCCGAAACAAAGTCAAGGTCTTTTTGAAGAGTAGCAGCATTGTCTGGTGTTAAATATATTTACATCATTGGTGAAGAGAACACAGTTGCTTATAATATGATCGCAAAGATCATTTATGTATAGTATGAATAATGTTGGTCCTAGAATACTGCCTTGGGGGACACCGCTATTAACGGGTGCAGGATTTGATAGGGCACTCCCTATTTTGACCACTTGCTGTCTGTTTGACAGGAACGCAGCTATCCAATTATGTAGATGTCCAAAGATGCCATAGGATTTTAGTTTAGAAGTAGTTTGTCATGTACCACTGAATTAAAGGCTTTACAGAAGTCTATGTAAATGGCGTCTATTGCTTTGCCCTGATCAAGATTAATAGTCCATATATTTTTGCAGTGTAGACGTTGTAGATTATAGGATAATTTTTTTCTGAAACCAAATGGTTTATTAGAGAGTAAGTTGTTTGTTTGTAGGTGGAAGGTAATGGAATGATTAAGGATTGATTCCATGACTTTGCAAGTAACTCAGCATAAAGAGATTGGTATGTAATTTTCAACTCAGATGGGGTTTCCCTTTTTGAAGATAGGGGTGACCATGGTTAGTGACCATAGTTTGGGTAGGGGGTTTATCCTGAAGGATTTTTCAAAGATTATGCTTAGGGGTCCTGCTATAGAAGTGGAAAGCTTTTTAAAGAAGTATACACACAGTCCATCAGGTCTGATAGATAGAGATGGTTTTAATCTGCATAGTGCCTTTTCAACATTATCTTCTTTGAAATCTATTTGCATTAGATTGTTGTAGTTATTTGTGGTACGACTAGGGAATGTTGGGCATGAGCCATTGCTGTTTACAAAGACCGAGCTGAAGAATGTGTTGAAGAGATTTGCTTTAACTGCTTCATCATTGCATTCTTTACCGTTAGGTCCTTTTAGGGGTGGGATAGATCTGGAGTCTTTAAACTTGTTTACAAAATTATAGAAGGCACGGTTGGATTTCGTGTGCAGGAGTTTCTCTTCGTGTTTGGTATGGAAACTGGTGATTTCACTCTTTCAGTTGTGACTACCCCCTTGATTATTTCTGATGACTTTCCATCATGGATGCCTCCTGGCAAATTCTACATTCCTACCAATCTCCAATTTAATAGATGTTTTAGAAAAGGCTTTTCTTGTCTATTGGAGGCTAGAATGCAAAGGTTTACCACACTTGAATAACATTTCATGTTGAATTTTGACAGCCGTTGTTTAACAGTAGGATAATTTCAGTCTCTCTCTCCTTTCAGTTTCTCCACTTTTATTTTTATTTCCTTCCCACGTTAACAAAAGATGCATTTTCAAAAGCTCACATAAAAACGCGAAATGATACTTTTCATCCTCATTTCTCCCATTTTAGGAGTTGTGGCAAAATGTTCTATCCACTCTGTTTGCAGATTGATATGCACATTGTGGTCGTACAATTTTCTCCAGGCTGTGCTTTATTGAACGAATTTCATGATGTAATTCCATTACAACAAAATAATCAAAATCTGACATTATCTTATATATAATTATTAATTAAGTCACCTAATGGGCAGCTGAGGGTCTGCTGGCTGCCAGAAAAAAAAAAAGTCTAGAAACTATTGGATTGTGATTTCATTGAACTAGGGCTGCATAAAAATCTTGATTTACGTAGGAAGAACCTGGCTAAAGAGAAATATAATATATAAACTATCTATTTATATATAATATCTATTTATATATTATAATATATACATATATATATAATTATATATGTTACATTTTGATTATTTTGTAATATTATACATGTATTTGTATTTGTATTTATATTTTGCTGATAAAGAAATAAAGGAAGACTAGTATAGATCTATTTCAAGCTATTTAGCTCTTATCAGCTAGCCATACCCTTACTCGGATTCGAACTTGTAAAGTTATGGCTAGCTGATGAGCACTAAATAACTTGAAATAGATCTATGCTAGTCTCCCTTTATTTCTTTATCAGCAAAATATAAATTTGGTATAAAATGGCTTATCGTGAATGTGACTGCTTGAGGGCTCCTGGATTGGAGCTGAAAGGCAAAAGGGAAGCCATATATATATATATATATATATATATATATATATATATATATATATATATATATATGTAGGCCTTTGGTTATTCGGGTCTTCTCCCGCGTAAAATTGGAAGTGTCTTGGCGACGTTTCGATGAAGTCTCATTCGTCATCTTCAGGCTGATGTTCTCGGCTTCGTGCTTCCAGGAGCAATGTGAGATCGCAGCTGTCTCTTCCTTTTAACTGCTAGTGGGGGTGTGAGCTGATTGGGTGGGAGCTTGGCTGTGCTCTGATTGGATGGGGGTTGGTTGTGCTCTGATTGGCTGGGGGTGTGTTCTGTTTGGGTGGGGGCTTGGTTGTGATATATATATATATATATATGTATGTATGTATGTATGTATGTATATGTATATATGTATATGTGGTGGTCCGAGCACTCTGCCAGTGAAAATAGGCTCCCAAACTTCATTTTGGCTGCGACGGCCTCCTGCAACCCTCTGCCAGTGAAAATAAAGTTGGGAGTGCTGCCTGCGGCCCTCACAAACTCCATTTTCATCTGCGACGGATCCATTTTTGCTGGTAGAGACACTGTGGGCCAGTCGTTCACTGTTTTCAGGGCGACCCCATGGGCAAGATCTAAGCGCCCTGCGGGCTGCATCCACCACCTGGGCTTTGAGTTTGACTTCTGCCTTAGAAGCAGAAGAACACCAATGTTGACATCCCCTAAATTCTGTTGAATATGTTACCTAACCAGGTAACAAAACTTTCAGAAACCAACTCACAAGCTCGGAGAATGAACTTCCAACCTTATCCTACACCTGAGTGACAGATATTCGCCACTATCGCAATATGGAAATCCTTGAATAGACTCCACACAGGTACAACAAGATCCACTCTGAACAAATGGGGCTATCCGGTGGCTTCCGCCCTTTGCGATTGTGGTGACAACACAACAACACATATGTATCCCCACCCTTTGTGTCCTAATCAATATACACTAGAGGATTTATTTATTTATTAGTTACATTTATATGCCGCCCTTCTCCGGAGACTCAGGGTGGCTTACAATGCGTTAAGCAATAGCCTTCATACTTTTGTATATACCTGCTTAGTAGGGTTTTCTCCCCCCCCAAGCGGTGTTCTTTTTTATACAAAGTCAGCTTATTGCCCCCACAATCTGGGTCCTCATTTTACCTACCTCGAAAGGATGGAAGGCTGAGCCAACCTTGAGCCTGGTGAGATTTGAACTTGCAATAATTGCAGGCAGCTGGCAACTAAGTGCTACTGTAACAGCACTTAGTCCACTGCGCCACCAGGCTCTTGTCTGGTGACTTCATGGCCGAGTGACAAAATGCAATTAAAGTCGCTAGTTTCTGGGTAAGATCTGTTTAATTTGTACATATTTTAAGCTTGTATTTTATTTTTAAATGTTGTGTCATATGGTATGCCTTATTTTAATCGTGATGCTTCTGACATGAATAAACAAACAATCTTTATGAGTAACTCAAGGCAGTGAATATAGATAATATTTCTCCCTCCTCCTAGTTTCTCCTAACAACCACCCAGAGAGTGACTGACCCAATATTGCCTTGTTGGCTTTTGTGTCTAAGGTGGGGCTAGAACTCACCATCCCCTGTTGATTGGCCCAAAGTCATCCAACCAGCTTTCATGCCTAAGGCAGGACTAGAACTCACTGTCCCCTGTTGATTGGCCCAAAGTCATCCAACCAGTTTTCATGCCTAAGGCAGGACTAGAACTCACCGTCCCCTGTTGATTGGCCCAAAGTCACCCAGCCAGCTTTCATGCCTAAGGCAGGACTAGAACTCACCGTCCCCTGTTGATTGGCCCAAAGTCACCCAACCAGCTTTCATGCCTAAGGCAGGACTAGAACTCACCGTCCCCTGTTGATTGGCCCAAAGTCACCCAACCAGCTTTCATGCCTAAGGCAGGACTAGAACTCACCGTCCCCTGGTGATTGGCCCAAAGTCACCCAACCAGCTTTCATGCCTAAGGCAGGACTAGAACTCACCGTCCCCTGGTGATTGGCCCAAAGTCACCCAATCAGATTTCATGACTAAGATGGGAACTAGAATTCATTGTCTCCTGGTTTCTAGGCCAGCATTAGACAGAGAATTTGGAACTTCGAAGGATGAACACTGCTGAGTCACTATATGTTTGAAAATACAGCCTGACATTTTTAAAAGATTTATTGCCTCTTTCTTATGAACTGTCATTTTCCAACTTGACATGTACAAGTAACTCTTTGTCCTTTCCCTTATATTGCACAATGCAAGTTATTAACCGTTATGAGCTGTGGCACGACAAATGTTGCATGCCTGTCATTTTGTGTCAGCTTTCATCGTGAAAAAGATGGCACTCAAATTTAATCAGATCAAATCTACGTATATTTCTCAAAATTTACTTTGCCATATCTGGAGAAGAGAGAAAACTTACTTCTGCTTTCAATTTCTGTACCATATTTGTTTTAAAATGCCTGTCTCTTGGTAGCTCTATTTTTTAAAAAATTGGATTATAATGACTATAACTATCCCAATTGTGGTAAGAAAGAAAACAATAAAAGACCATTATAGAGAAGCTAATAGGGTATGAGTAAACTGTAAAACAATGTATTATCTGCCAAGAAAATTGTACGCTTAAGAGATCATATGGTGCACAATCTCGAGATGTGCAAGGAACTAGTATTTTGATAACAAGAGGTTAAGAGATATTGAAAAAAGTTAATACACACATTTTCTCTTACCTCCCTCTCTCTCACAACCACGGAGGTTTTAACCTGAAGACTAAAATGACTTTTTAAGATCTAAGGAAAGCATTATATTCTTCGCACAAACCACTTAAATAAATCAAAGGAAGGATTTGTTTGATGAGAGAATATAACCCATGTGGAATATGTATGTGTGTGTGTGTGTGTGTGTGTGTGTATGTTTTTCCTTTAAGCCAGGTTTTTCTTACGTAACTAAGGTGTTTCTGCAACCCTGATTGAGTGAAATCACATTCACTACTTTCTGGGTTTTTTCCCCTTCTTTTCATTCTGGCAACCAGCAGATGTTGTGCTTGCCCATTTGGAGACTTGGAGACTTATATAGCTATTTCTGGCTCATTAGCCATCATCAGTAAGCCACACTCACCTCATGTATCCTCCCTGTAAAGGTACAATATTTATTTTCTTACTTTTCATAGGTTTTATGTGTGTTTTTCCTTTAAGCCAGGTTTTTCCTACATAACTAAGGTGTTTCTGCAATAAGAAAATAGATATTGTACCTTTACAGGGAGGATACATGAGGTGGGTGTGGCTTACTGATGATGGCTAATGAACCAGAAATAGCTATATAAGTCTCCAAGTGGGCAAGCACAAAATCTGCTGGCTGCCAGAATGAAAAGAAGGAAAAAAAACCCAGAAAGTAGTGAATGTGATTCTATCATCTATCATCTATCGATCTATCGATCTATATCTATCTATCTATCTATCTATCTATCTATCTATCTATCTATCTATCTATCTATCTATCTATCATGTTATCCGAAGGACTGAAATTTTTATCCTGAAAGAATTAAAATGAAAGGCACAGTGAAATTAGAATGGAATGGAATGGAATGGAATGGAATAGAATAGAATAGAATAGAATAGAATAAAATAGAATAGAATAGAATAGAATAGAATAGAATAGAATAGAATAGAATAACAGAGTTGGAAGGGACCTTGGAGGTCTTCTAGTCCAACCCCCTGCTTAGGCAGGAAACCCTACACCATTTCAGACAAATGGCTATCCAACTCTTCTTAAAAATTTCCAGTGTTGGAGCATTCCCAACTTCTGAAGGCAAGCAGTTCCACTGATTAATTGTTCTAACTGTCAGGAAATTTCTCCTTAGTTCTATGTTGCTTCTCTCCTTGATTAGTTTCCACCCATTTCTTCTTGTTCTACCCTCATGTGCTTTGGAGAATAGCTTGACTCCCTCTTCTTTGGGGCAGCCCCTGAGATATTGGAAGACTGCTATCATGTCTCCCCTAGTCCTTCTTTTCATTAAACTAGACATACCCAGTTCCTGCAACCGTTCTTCAGATGTTTTAGCCTCCAGTCCCCTAATCCTCTTTGTTGCTCTTCTCTGCACTCTTTCTAGAGTCTCCACATCTTTTTTACATCGGGGTGACCAAAACTGGATGCAGGATTCCAAGTGTGGCCTTACCAAGGCCTTATAAAGTGGTATTAACACTTCACGTGATCTTGATTCGATCCCTCTGTTTATGCAGCCTAGGACTGTGTTGGCTTTTTTGGCAGCTGCTGCACATGGCTGGCTCATATTTAAATGGTTGTCCACTAGGACAATTAGTCAACCTCTTCATTTTTTCTTCCATCTTGTCGTTTTTTTTTTTTAATTTCTCAAGTCATGGCTCCTATTTCTGCACACACAAACGGGTTAATTAACTTAACCAACACACTCTGACCAGCTTCATTTTAAAGATTAATATTTCGTGGAAACCACAAGGTCTGTTGCTGGTACTGCATCTCAATATTATTGCTTCTGCTTTTGCTGGTTGTCCAGAGGCATCGTTATTTCTTTTAACTGAAACGTTAGGGTTTTGCCATGGGATGAAAATGGCAGATGGATAACAGGGAAGAGGGAATAAGAGGATAAATATGTATCCTGTGTCAAAAGCTTCGTTATATATAAACCAAGGCTCTGTAAATGTGTTTTCTTTTCTTCCGCATCCTTATAAAAGCATAAAATCATAGAGTTGAATTTGACACGCAGTTCAGTGCTGGAATCCAAGTTATAGCAACCCTGCCTGTGGTCTGTTGGAGCACACCTAGTAAGGCTTAATCCACAATTTTTATGGGCCATTGGTTCCACTTTCAAATTTCTGTCGCTTTCTGGATGTATTTATTTTTTTATTTAAAACCAGCAACATTCAGTTAGAATACATTCCCTGTTAATGAAGTCTAACTAGTCCGTTCTCGTGTCTTCACCTTCTTCTGTATAACAACCCTTCTTGCAGAAGTTTCATTACTCAACTAGGTAACACCATCAGTGCAGGAAGGGAGTGGGATTTGCTCTCTGTTTATATGCAAGTGCTTTGGCCTGCCTGTGTTGGTAGGAATGTTTAAGGTTCAATTCTTCATATGTTTTAGCCTCCAGCCCCCTAATCCTCTTGGTTGCTCTTCTCTGCACTCTTTCTAGAGTCTCCACATCTTTTTTACATTGGAGTGACCAAAACTGAATGCTGCTGTTAAAGTAGCACTTAGCTGCCAGCTGCCTGCAATTATTGCAAGTTCGAATCTCACCAGGCTCAAGGTTGACTCAGCCTTCCATCCTTCTGAGGTAGGTAAAATGAGGACCCGGATTGTGGGGGCAATAAGCTGACTTTGTATAAAAAAGAACACTGCTTAGGGGTGGCCACAAGCCCTACTAAGCAGGTCTATACAAAAGTATGAAGGCTATTGCTTAACGCATTGTAAGCCTCCCTGAATCTCCGGAGAAAGGCGGCATATAAATTGAACCAATAAATAAATACATAAATTCGATTTATGCCCTCCTGAGGCGCAGCAATCCATTCTGCTGCACCTGGGATGAATGGGAGGGCCCAGCTCACAGTCATAGAGAACGTGCGTCACATCATCACCACTACCAGCTTGCCCAAACCGGGCCGAACCGGGAGCAACCCACCACTGGTTACATAGCTGGCTAATGATATATCTGCAATAAAACACCAAAGAGCACCAAAGACCTTTCATTTCATATGCTACATATACCAGTATTCTCTTTTTTTGATATAACGTGACAGCTCTAATCAGACAATCAAAATTCCCCTTTTTTCCTTTATACCGTCATCATAAGGTGCTGAAAAATCAATCTTTTTGGAGCTCTAACTATTGGGCAATAGCTAAAAAAACACACACACAAAAAAGGGATGAATTGTATCAATGCAATGACTACCTTTATACTTTTTAATCTTGCCCTGAAGCTATATCTCTTCGTGAATTCCTTACAAGTTCACCCTGTTGATAAATTCCTTGCAAGTTGCTGGAACTCTTCAAATAGATTTAAGTGTGAAAAAATCTCAGAAAAATAAATATTTTTAATGCAACGCTGGGCGAGATAGTATTGTTCCTCCTCCTTCCCCCTCACCCCTCACTCACAAGGTTCAGCTCCAGAGAAAGTGTGAAGGCATCACAAACGGTGCGATTTATACAGTTAGAAAATCATAACAATCGCTGGGAGAGGAAAACGTTCACAGTTTTAAGACCATCTCAGCACAAACAGCCTGTTATGGAGTTAAGAGAAAGTACACTAACGCTTTTTCAAATATTTAAGTGGTCCTTAGGGTGGAAAAAAATAGAGATTTTTTTTTTTAACACATCATTTGCAAAGGAAAAGGACAAAGGAAATGCGGAGTGGAATTAAGGCTGACGGGAAGTGCAATTGAAAACATCGCACTGCAGTCTCTTATGGGCAATTCAGAAAGGAGTCAGTACAGAAACTTTGGTAGTCTCTCCTTTTTATTCTCAAAGGTGGCAGGGACGAAAGTGGATGGAGCACAGACCTGTTATTAGGAGCTGAAATTCATTCCAAGGTTCAGCATTGTTTCTCTTCTTGTAGCAGATAGTGGAGAGCTTCTAATATAGAGTAAAACGGGACTAAACTAGGAATAGGAATACCCAGGCTTCAGTTTTCCCTTGGGGGAAAGACGATTTAGAATAGAATAGGATATATAAGAATGGAATGGAACGAAATGGAACGAAATGGAACGGAATGGAACGGAATGGAACGGAACGGAACGGAACGGAACGGAACGGAACGGAACGGAACGGAACAGAACAGAACAGAACAGAATAGAATAAAATAGAATAGAATGAAATTGAATGAAATCGAATGGAATGGAATTTAATAGAAAATATGGAATGGAATGGAATGGAACGGAACGGAACAGAAAATATGGAATGGAATGGAACACTTTATCTGGTCACAAGACATAAAAGGAATTTGTCTCTGGTGCAGAAGCTCTCAGTGTGCATGCAAATTCGTAGAATAATTATAATCAACATCATCATAATACCAATAAGAGAGGGAAGTAATAAGAGAAGAAAGTAATAAGGATTCCTGCCAGAACTGATGAATTGTGGCAATGGGATCAAGGATGCTCTCTGAACTTGGTTGGTTTTTTTTTTTTCACAGACACTTCGTTACCTGCCTAAGTAACATTACCAACACTCCCTTCCAGCACTGATGATGTTACTTAGTTGGGTAATGAGACGTCTGAAAGAAAGCAACCAAGCTCAGAGAGCACCAAGAACCCCACCGCTGTCATCTCAATTTTGTCTACCTCTCCCCGGCGATGCCTATGAATTCATTGCTCATTTCGTCTTTTCAGTTAGGAGTTTCTACATTATAGGAATTTTGTAAAAAAAAAAAAAAGGGACTCAAATGAAGTTACGTTGTCTAGATACGAGATCCAGGCAAACTTGGGCAGAGTCATACAGCTGCTGAACTAAAATGCAA
Organism: Masticophis lateralis; assembly: GCA_030761175.1. Classification (NCBI taxonomy): domain Eukaryota; kingdom Metazoa; phylum Chordata; class Lepidosauria; order Squamata; family Colubridae; genus Masticophis; species Masticophis lateralis. The sequence goes on along the minus strand of JAUDYJ010000007.1, from coordinate 79,829,693 downwards.
ATTAGTAACTCCTTTTCCTTCCATTTCTGAACGGCGGCAATTAGTATAGCGGTTCTACTGCCGAGGTCAACAACTTTGTGCCCTCCCAATACTCGGATTTCACTCCGTTCCAGACCTCGCTGGCACTGCCAATCTCAAGGGACTCTGCACGTTTTCATTAATTATCTGGAGGGTATAATTTTGCCCGCGCTGCCTTATTTTCACGTTCAACCGGATCAGTTAGAAAGGTAGAAGCGACATCAGAATAACAAGAGACATTTCTTCCTTAACATTCGCCCTTGGTTAGTTTGTCCGTAAACAGCTTAATGGATTCTGGGAACCAGTAGTCAGTGTGAAAGCAGAAGTCATCCAGGATAACCAAGGTCTGTATTGTATGAATATGGCCTAAATGATGACTTCTTCATTTCTCTCCCTCAGCCTTTGCTTCGTTTCGCTCCCTCAGCTGTAGTCTGAAGGGGCAAATAAGAAGAAATAGAAATGTAGTAAACTCTAGGCACCTAGACTGTCTATCTTCCTCCTCCTCCTCCTCCTCCTCCTCCTCCTCCTCCTCCTCCTCAGGAGTGGGCTTCAAAAATTTTAGCAAGGGGTTCTCTGCCTGGTTGCTGGGTGGTCGTGGCCATGGTGGGTGTGGCCGAGTTGGCCTTCTGCACCATGGTGGAGTGGGGGTTGTTTTTGCCCTCCCCGGGCTCTGGAGGCTTTCCTTGAGCCTTCGGGAGGGCGAAAACAGCCTCCCCAGGCTCCAGAGGCTCTCTGGAGGCCAGAAATGGGTCTGTTCCTGGCCTTCCCGAACTTCCGATAGGCCCGTTTTGTGCCCTCCTTGAGCCTCCATGCGTGCTTACCTGCCTCCAAAACAGGCTACATGGGGACTCCTGGGAGGGGAGGGGTGGACGGGCCAGCCAGGAGTGGGATTTGGGGGTTCTTCGAACTGCACAGAATTTTAGCTAGAGATTCTCCCGAATCCCTGCGAATCCCCAGCAGCCTACCCCTGCTCCTCCTCCTCCTCCTTCCCCTCCTCCTCCTCCTCCTATTCGTCCTCCTCCACCTCCCTGCAAACCCCCTTCCCTTCTATGACTCATGGTGTTACCTAGTTGGGTAATGAAACATTTTTTTTTTAAAAAAATTGATTTATATGCCGCCCTTCTCCGGAGACTCAGGACGGCTTACAATGCATTAAGCAACAGCCTTCATACTTTTATATATATTTATACAAAGTCAGCTTATTGCCCCCACAAACTGAGTCCTCAATTTACCGACCTTAGAAAGGATGGAAGGCTGAGTTGACTTTGAGCCTGGCTAGGATTGAACTCACAGAATTACAGGCAGCTGGATGTTAATTGCTGCCTTTTAGGAGGAGGCATTAGCCCCCTACGCTACTCAGGCTCTTTCTGCAAGAAAACCACCAATCTCAGAGAGCCTCAAGCACCTCCACAGTTGTTGTTGTCGTCATCCTCCTCCTCCTCCTCCTTCCCTTTCCCCTTCACTTCCTCCTCCCCCCCTCCCCCTCCTCTTCCTCCCCCTCCCTGCAAACCTCCTTCCCTTCTATTACTCATGGTGTTACCTAGTTGGGTAAGGAAACATCTGCAAGAAAGCCACCAATCTCAGAGAGCCTCAAGCACCCCCACAATTGTCATTCTCCTCTTTCTCCTCCTCATTATTACTCTGCTTCCCAATGACTATGAAGGGAAGGCTTAACAGTGCCAATCTCTCAAAAATACACATTCAAATGGAGGAAATTGGGAAATAAAGGGGACCCAGTAGTCTGGAAACTCAGGGGGAAAAGCCCAAATCTTTGAAGACGACAAACAGAAAGCAATTTGATCCCGCTGTAAGAAAACTGCATAGATACAACCATGAGGTCACCGCAATTGACTTCTGTATGAAGAAGTCTTGACTTTAGTGGCCAGTCATAAACTCATCCAGTCCAAAAGTGATGGGGCAACAATATGGGGACAATTTGGAATAAACTTAGGCCTATAACTTTGTTGCTTGTATTTTACAATTATACTGTTTTATTTAGTATCCTGGTATGATTTATGCTGATTGCTTATTTAGTATCCTATGACAATCACTGCGTTATATCTTATGATTTATGATGAATGTATTTTTATGATGACTGTGATAATAATTTATCACTTATTGCTTGTATGTATTTTATTTATTTATTTATTTATTTATTTATTTGTTTGTTTGATTTATATGCCGCCCTTCTCCGGAAACTCAGGGCGGCTTATAATGCGTTAAGCAATAGCCTTCATACTTTTGTATATACCTGCTTAGTAGGGCTTTTTGGCCTCCCCAAGCGGTGTTCTTTTTTATACAAAGTCAGCTTATTGCCCCCACAATCCGGGTCCTCATTTCACCTACCTCGAAAGGATGGAAGGCTGAGTCAACCTTGAGCCTGGTGAGATTCGAACTTGCAGTAATTGCAGGCAGCTGGCAACTAAGTTCTACTTTAACAGCACTTAGTCCACTGCGCCACCAGGCTCTTATGTACATTCCCACCCCTGTTCCACTCCACTCCTCCACTCCATTCCATTCCCTTCTATTCTTCTATTCCATATTCTATGAATAGCAGCCATTTCAGTTTCAGTGTAAAATGTGCCAAATTATCACCTAAACTGCTGTGAGAGTCATAGTTTTACTTTCTTTGAAGAGAAGGAATGATAATAAAACACCTTGCTCTCATATGAACAGGGCTCTAACGTTTCCAAGGGAAGAGAAGATGACATTCCTATCATGACACTGTGCTGAAGTAGAGCAGTTTGTTCCAGGCAATCCTTTTGCTTTTTCCAGATAATTAAAAGAAAAATCACTCCCCATCTTTTTTTTTTTGAATGATTTTCATGCTAATCTCGCCCTTCTCCCCCTCTTTCCCTCAGCTCCTTTCTGCGGTCTCTTGTTTTCTAATTAGTATCATTCAAGAAATGGTCGGGACACCTATCTACTGTTCCTCTTGTGATCTTTGATAAAATATCCCACAGGGCTCTGTTGAGCATAAGCTTGGTGCTACAGGGGAAGGTCAGTTTTCCTGTTCATTACAAGAAAACAAAAACCCAAAATGTCTCTCAGGGGGGGCGGACATGACTCACAAGCAAGACGAAAAAGAAAGAACGTTCCCAGTGGATAAGAGAAGAACAAAAGATGACTTCCCTGACATTTCAGTAAGGAGTCTGAGAAAGTGAAATAGAAAATGAGGAGCACTGAAGGAAAAGGGAAATCTGAGACAGAAAAGATCTCAGATAGGAAATATCTCAACCCTACACAGCTGGAGTCTCCTGTGTACCTGTGGAGAAGGAGAAAACCTTCACGCCACCTTTGCTACTCACCAACCTGATCATGCCTGAATGTTAAACCCCAAACAATAAAACACAAGATTATTTGGGCTTTTCTATCTACCGTACTTTTCAGAGTATAAGACACACTTTTTTTTCCCCACTAAAAGAGGGTGGAAATTTCAGTGTGTCTTATAGACCAAATACGGCCATTTTTGGCTGCCCGAAACCCTGCCCCACATGTCTCATTTTTGCCAAAAACAAGCCTGTTTTTCACAAAAACATTATGCGCAGAGGGTTTGGGAGGCCTTCAGAATGCTCCTGGGGACTTGGGAGGGCAAAAATGGGACACATGTGGGAGGGGATTGGGAGGGTAAAAACGGGATGCACAGAGGGTTCGGGGGCCTGCAGAGTACTCCTGGGGGCTAGGGAGGGCAAAAATGGGATGTGGGTGTGGGTGTGGGTGTGGGAAGCCAAAAACGGGCCCATTTTTCACAAAAATGGGATGCGCAGAGGATTTGGGAGGCCTGCAGAGTGGTCCTGAGGACCGGGGAGGGCAGAAACCAGATGCACAGAGGCCAAAAACTATTTTTTCCTTGTTTTCCTCTTCAAAATCTTGGTGCGTCTTATACTCTGGTGCATCGTATAATCCGTAAAATATGGTATTTTAACATCTAGGCTGACACTAAGATTCATAGAGTCAAAATATTGCTCCCAACAATCTAGGTCCTCATTTTTACTGACCTTGGAAGGATGGAGGGCTGAGTCAACCTTGAGCCCTGACAAGATCGAACTCCAGGCTCTAGGTAGACGTTGCTTGCAATACTGCCTTCTAACCACTACACTACCAGGGCTCCAGGACTTTTCTGACTAGGACATCAGCAAATGGCAGCAATTAAATCAAAAAGTAAAGAGAAATCCCCCTCAAGTCCTTTAAACGCAAATAACAACACTGAACACATCATACAAAGACTCACCTACCACGCCCTGTTTTGGGCCTAGCAGGCCTCCCTGTAGCCTCCTGGGACCAAAAACAGGCTGTGTGTGTGTGTGTGTGTGTGGGTGCCTCCCACATTCCCCTGCCCCTCACGCAATCATGCACACCACCCCCCACGCATGCATGCGTGTCTCCCGTGTTCTCCCTGCACCCCTGCACATGTGCGGCAGAGATCTGAAAATCAGCTGGCCGGTGGGAGGCACACACACATGCATGGTGGAGCTGAGTTGAGGCAACGGGTTGCGTGCCCGCATAGAGGGCTCGGTGTGCCACCTGTGGCCCACATGCCATAGGTTCGCCATCACAGATATAGGACTACCATATGTCGGTTGTAAAAATCTAGAACCACTAGATGGCAGCAGAGCTGGATCATTCCATCACTCTTTGCTGCCACCTGTTGGTCATTTGGATTTTTGTTACTCTAAAATGGCCTTTTCCTAGAGCTACCATTAATTCTACTTGCAAGCGATTCCACAGCTTGTGAGAGAAAGGCTATTATCCTTCTCTCTCTCTCTCTCTCTCTCTCTCTTTTAGAAATTGCTTTGGGCACAAAGTGAAAAAAAAAACACTGACATGTGCATTTTCATACAAACAATATGCACACTTGTTTAGTCTCCATGCTTTTAATTGAACAATTCTTCAATTAAGTAGTGATTGAATTGCCTCAGGTTAGCAAACTTAGGATTGCAAAATGTAATTAACTAAAGGAAATGCAGTGATACATTCATTCTTCCCACTCCCAACTGTGCGTGGAATTAGGAATTAGACCAACTGTTCATCCGTTCAACTTCTTCTGACACTTTCATCATAACAAAGGTTAGGATAATGTATTTGTTTTTCCTTCAGCCAAAGAAAAGACCCTTCAAGTTGATGCTCTTCTGGCTTCCTTTATCTGCTTTAGAAACACAGGGCAACTAGACCAAAGTGATAAAAATGTAATCACGTCCAATATAGCCAACACAACATCTGCTAAAACTAAATCTTCTGGAAAACAACCCTGTAAAATATTCCTTTGGGGTACCAATAAAAGAGAAAATTTGTAGCTCAGGGTTGAACTGTGAGATCCTTGGGGGCTCTCTGAGCTTGGTGATTTCCTTGCAGATGTCTCATCACCAAACTAGGTAACATCATCAGTGCGAATAGGCTGTGAGTTTTGTTCTCATTTTATATACTAATATCTGGTCCCATCAGTGATGCTGGGAGCCTTCTTGGTGGTTTCTTGACTAGGTTGTTATTTACTACTAGCTTCTTTGAGTTAGTAGTTCCTTGCTTGGGATACTGTTAGCTTCTTGAATGTTGGTTTAGTGTTAATCTTGGTATTAATCTTGGTTCATGTGGGTATTGAATAACAGACTAACAGAATAACAGAGTTGGAAGGGATCTTGGAGGCAGTGGTGAAATCCACATTTTTTTAATTACCAGTTCTGTGGGTGTGGCTTGGTGGGCATGGCTTGGTGGTCATGGCAGGAGAAGGATACTCCAAAATCTCCATTCCCACCCCACTCCAGAGGAAGGATACATCAAAATTCCCATTCTCAGCCCATTCTGGGACCAGCCAGAGGTGGTATTTCCCAGTTCTCTGAACGACTCAAAATTTCTACTATCGGTTCTTTAGAACTCCTCAAAATTTCCGCTACCAGTTCTCCAGAACCTGTCAGAACTTGCTGGATTTCAGCCTTGCTTGGAGGTCTTTTAGTCCAATTCCCTGCTCAGGCAGGAAACCCTCCACCATTTCAGACAAATGGTTGTCCAACCTCTTCTTAAAAACTTCCAGTGTTGGAGCATTCACAACTTCTGGAGGCAAGTAGTTCCACTGATTAATTGTTCTCACTGTCAGGAAATTTCTCCTTAGTTCTAAGTTGCTTCTCTCCTTGATGAGTTTCCACCCGTTGCTTCTTGTCCTGCCCTCAGGGGCTTTGGAGAATTGACTCCCTCTTCTTTGTGGCAGCCCTTGAGATATTGGAACACTGCTATCACGTCACCCCTAGTCCTTCTTTTCATTCAACTAGACATACCCAATTCTTGCAACCGTTCTTTGTATGTATCTGATTTCTGGTGAGATGTTTTGGTCTTTTTATTCCTGTCTCTTTTGATTGGTAGGTAGAGGTTGTTTATCTCTATGTGCCTGTTGATGGCTGATTTGTTTGAGTGCCATCTTCCAGGAATTATCTAGTGTTTTTGGTCTTGGTCTTGGTCTAGGATCTAGTTGATACTACGGTTAATTCTGTCCATGGGTTGTGAAACTACGTCGTATCTTCTGACTGCTAGTTGAGGTTCATGGATGCATTGTCTCTCCATTATCGTTGGCACTGTTCAGTTACAGTTCTACAGTGGAAAAATATCTCCATCACTTCAGTAAAGTCCTTGAAATTTCATCCTGCATATGTCCACCATGTTTATTTTCCAAAACATATGCTTTGGCTGGCATCTTCAGTGGTAGCATCTGCAGAAGAAAGAAGCATGGATAATATGGCTGTGGTTGTTTTTATACCACAGCAAGCGAGGATAGAAAGTGTAAGAAAAGATGATTAGCTGCAGCAGGAACATGTGTGAAAACCAAGGAGGCAACACTGGATGTTCAGTAGGCCGCTGGTTGCCACAGCAACTTCTCTCTGATTCCTGCAATGCCTCTCCACTTTGAAGAGAGAAAATGCACACACAGAGACTGACTTCTCCTAAATCAAGTCATGGATTTACAGAACAAGGGGTGAAATGCAGATACGGTCTAGTTTTGACTTCCTATTTCCCCATCTTCCAAATTCATGCAAGCAATGAATTTTCTTCTCCAAGAATGCGTGGTGTTGCCTCCAGAAAGATCCACCCCAAACTGCATTCTATATATTTTTTTAAAAAAAATTGCTTATCCAAAGTATGCAAGCATATCCATTTGAGGAAACGTGCATAGAATTGCACACAATAAGCGAACACCCCAGCAAATGCCAAAGAGTAGGTGTATTTATTAAGCGAAATGGCATATTTATAATTTAATCATGCATATGTTCAAATGAGGGCCTTGGAGTCTTGCTGAGACTCTCTCTCCAGAAAAGAGCTTGCAAATTAAATTTTGAGTATGAAGGGGATGACGGGGAGAGAGAGGGCAGGTGAGAACAGTGAAGACAAGGTCAATAACGGTTAAATGTTTGCTAATGCAGTTTAAGCAGAAGTTCAGATGATGCAGACTGCAGGTCAATTTTTTTTTTCATCCAGTAATGGAGCAAGAAATGTTCTTCTCTTGGACCTATATAATTTTACCTCATTTATGAAAGCTGCCTTGGCTGCCCATTTGCTTCTGGGTGTAACTCACGGTGCTGGTTGTCACCTTTAAATCTTTTCATGGCTTGGGAACCAGGTTATCTGAGGGACCATCTCTTGCCGGTCACATCTACCCGACCCTCAGAGTGGAGAGGCAAGGAATGTTGCAAGCCCCATCCCCCAAAGAGGCATCTCTGGTGGCACCCAGAAGAAGGGCATTCTCTATGGTGGTTCCTTCCTTCAAAATTTTTTACTACCGGTTCTGTGAGTGTTGCGTGGTGGGCGTGGCATGGCTTGGTGCGCATGGCATGGTGGGTGTGGCAGGGGAAGGATACTGTAAAATCTCCATTCCCTCCCTACTCCAGGGGAAGGATATTGTAAAATCTCCATTCCCTCCCCACTCCAGGGGAAGGTTACTGCAAAATCCTCACTTCCTCCCGATCAGCTGGGACTCAGGAGGCAGAGAAGAGATGGGGGTGGAGCCAGTCAGAGGTGGTATTTACTGGTTCTCCGAACTACTTTCCACTATCGGTTTGCCAGAACTGGTCAGAACCTGCTGAATACCACCTCTGGATGGAGGTGGTTGATTATTTCAACCACCTCCACTCATTAAATGGCTGATATGAGTGTGCATTGTCACAAGGGGGTAGGTGTGGAGGGGTTATTATTTTATTATTATTATTATTATTATTATTTTGTATTATTTTTATTCCTGTTATATTCTGTTTAGAGTCGCCATGAGCAAGGAGGCGGTTATATAAAATTAACTAACTAACCAACTAAACAAATAAAAATTTAGATGGTCTCCCAACTCACTCTCTTGTTACTTGTATCTTTATTATTTACATTGTTTTATTTAGTTTCCTAGTATGATACGATTGCTAATTTAGTATCTTATGTCTGTCATTAAATGTTGTATCTTATGATTCTTGATGAATGCGTTTTTATGTACACGGAGAGCTTATGCACTCACACAAATTCCTTGTGTGTCCAATCATACTTGGCCGATAAAAATTCTGTTCTGTTCTCTCGTTGACTCCAAGTGACTTACAAAAATTAAACCATGATCAAACCCCCAATAATCCCCACCCCCACACCATTAGCAACAACAATCAAACTAGCCACATAATGGGCTCCATATTACTCTGAGGTCCCCAGACCCATTGGTAGAACAAGGTCTTCATGAAATTGTGAAAGAGTGTCAAAGTGGGGACCAATCTTACTTTTGCAAGGATGATGTTCTACAGGGAAGGAGCCACCACAGACAAGGCCCTTCTTCATCCCGTTAGATGGACTTCCTGGGAGAGAGGATCCCAAGCATTCCCTGTCTCTCTGGTTGGTTGGGTAGACATGACTGGGAAAAGAAGGTCCTTCGAATAACCTGTTCCCAGGTCATGTAGGGTTTTGAAGGGGACAACCAAAAACCTTGAATTGGACCTGGAAGTAAATCACCAGTCAATGCAGTTCCCGAAAGAAGTATGTGGAAGTCTCGGCTTGCACAAAACCATCTGGATTGCCACATTTTGAACCAATCGAAGCTTCTGGATAGTTTTCAAGGGTAGGACCATGTAGAGTGGATTGTAGTAGTTCATTTCTAATAGTTCATATTTAATAGTTGCAGGAGTGGACCAGCCTTCAGTTATGTGGCAGACCATGTTCTGCAGCAGATTTATGTGGAGGTGGTAACAAACGGGGAAAACATTTGTGTGAGACTATTTTAAGGATATTCAGATACCTCCGTGACAAGGCTGTGTGCATGCTTCACTATGAATGTGATTAAAAATGTTGCCTATAGGAGAAGAAGCCTGATGGATCATCTTGTCACACGTGAAGGTAATTGGTATTTAAAAGCAAAGAGTTTCTGGAAGTTTTTTAAAAATGTTTAGTAGATAAGCAACTGGTCGTTCTCTTCTCTTGCCTCAGATAGAAAGTCCGTACAGAGAGTGGTAAGGACAATAGAGAAGATTATAGGAAGACGACAGTGTTCGTGCACCTTTGGCTATAGCCATGCTGACCACACGACTATGGAAATTGTCTTCAGACAATGCTAAATCCCTCAGCCAAGAAACAGAGAGGAGCACCGTGCCTTAAAGTTGGGCATGACTGGACAGGGAAATCTTTACCTTTTATGTTTTAATATTCTTCTTATGAAGAGAGAAAGCATCTTAAATAATTTCCTATTAGGTAAGAATATCTGGTGTGAAACCTCACTCCTGCTTTGATTAAATATGATTTAGAGAGGGGAGGTTGCTAGGAGGATCCCGTTTCAAGTATCTAATTAGAAAAGAGGTAGGCGAAATGAACATACTCCAGAGTTAATCGAGAGATAGCAAGTGAGTGCTGAGTCAGACTTTGCAATTCACACGCTCCTTTGATGCATATAAAATGGCTATTTGCAACTCTTGTTAATTTTTTTTTTAAATTGCAAAGGCAGTAGAAAAATTATACCTTCCTCAATATTTCATGTTTTTTAATCTATGTTTTATGACAACAACTGAGTAGACTGATAAAGTCCTGCAGGAAATCCAGTTTTGTCTACAGGTTGTCCTTGACTTTCAACAGTTCCTTTAGTGACCATCTGAAGTTACGATGACACTGAAAAACTGACTTATGACCATTTTTCACACTTACAACCATGGCTACAACCCCATGTTCACATGATCAAATTCAGACACCGACTCATATTTATGGATAGATAGATAGATAGATAGATAGATAGATAGATAGATAGATAGATAGATAGATGGTGTAGACAAACAGACAGATAGAGAGATAGATAATGGATGGATAGGTAGATGGGTAGACAGACAGACAGAAATGGAGAACATCATGAGAAGGCTTCTGACAGAATTTCTTTGAAACAGCGTAGCTTCTTGCTATATCCATGACTTTTCTCTTATCGATATTTTGGATCATATAGGTATCCATCTTCCCTGCTCCTGGGCATATTTGCCTGTTTCCTTTCTACTTTCTCCTGGAATCCCCTAATCATAACTTTATCTCTTGTCATTTTGTTTGTCTCCTGCTGTTTATAAAACTTTTTTTTTAAAATTTAAAATGTCAGCTTCTACTGTAAAAAAGGACCTAGGGGAAAAAAAAACCCCAATAGTGTTACAGGCTTCTAGGATAATGATGGTCCTTCCCTTCATTTTAAAATTTCTGGAGCAACTTCGTGGGTCTGTTGACTTGCTCCATTTTGCAGACCTGAAATGGATATGGATAAACCAAGGTCTATTCGGTAAGCGTTAAATATTACATAAAGAAACCCACTTCCTTTTTCATAGGCCCTTGAGCTGAAGACTCTGAAAAGGATTGCATTAAATAACAACAACAACAACAACAACAACTATTGAAATCCGTGTTTGGTTGCCAGAATGAAAAGGACAGCACTTTTAAACATAAAAGAGAAGATAAGAGCCCTTCACACATAATATATTATGGATAAAGATAATGCAGCCTATTCTCTTCACCTCCTCCTTCTAACTCAATGGGTGCAGCTGGGGATGATTTTCTGCTTCCCAAATGTTCTAAAGCCAGGATTTGTGCTTTATCTTGTCCAATTCGGGAGCTACCATAAACAGAACCTTCTCTTTTCGTTTTTATTTATTTAATAAACACATGTATACGGCTGTCCAGCTCACACAGAGGGTGCACAACATAAAAAGCCATATCCCACTGCCTTCATGGCAGCAACAAAACATTAAATCATTTCTCTCTCTCCCTCCCTCCCTCTCTCCCTCCCTCCCTCCCTATCTTTATAATAATATAATAACTTTATTGTCATTGTACATATATACACAGTAAACCCATGCAATGAAATACACTTAACACCCAAAGACCAGGTCCAACACACATAACAATCCCCAAAAAACATACCCACCCCCCACCCACCACAAATTCCCCACCCTTAAACCACCCAAACATCCACACAACAGACCAAGTAATGCTGTCCAACAGCTCAACTGATGGTAGCCCTTTAGTTCATTGTTGAGTGCAATGATAGCTCTGGGATGAAAACTATTCAGAAGATGTGCGGTCTGAGTTTTAATTGTTCTGTATCTTCTGCCAGAAGGCAACGGTCCAAAACGATTGTAAGCAGGATGGGGAAGAGTCTCTGAGAATGTTATGCAACTTCCTCAAACAGCGAGATTCGGAGATGTTGTCCAGGGATGGTAGCTGGAGTCCGATGGTATTCTGGGCAGTTTTCATGATTCTCTGTAGAGCTTTTCTGTCCGTTGCAGAGCTGCTTCCACACCATGTAAGAATGCCATATGTCAGGACACTCTCAATGGTGCTGCGGTAGTAGGACAGAAGTACAGCTATCTATCTATCTATCTATCTATCTATCTATCTATCTATCTATCTATCTATCTATCTATCTATCTATCTACCAATCATCTATCCATCTATCTATCAATCATCCATCATCTATCTATCTATCTATCTATCTATCTATCTATCTATCTATCTATCTATCTATCTATCTATCTGTTCATCAATCTGTCATTCATCCATTATCTATCTATCTATCTACCAATCATCTATCCATCCATCTATCCATCCATCTATCCATCCATCTATCCATCCATCCATCCATCCATCAATCTATCCATCTATCTACCAATCATCTATCCATCTATCTACCCATCTATCCATCTAAGATTTATATGGCCACCAGATTTATATGGCCACCAAGTTGGAGACATCAATGAAACATACTGAACAGTACAGTTGCCTACAATTAGGAAGAATTGAGAGGAGGAGGAGGAGGAGGAAGAGGAGGAGGAGAAGGAGGACTATGGGGTCTTTGGTGCTCTCAGCTTGGTTCTTTCCTTGCAGATGTCTCATGACCCAACTAGGTAACTTCATCAGTGTTAGAAGAGAGAGGAATTTGTGAGGAGGAGGAGGAGGAGGAGGAGGAGGAGGAGGAGGAGGAGGAGGAGGAGGAGGAATTTTTGAATTGCATATAACGACATAACTAAAGTCCATACAAAAGTAAAGGGAAGAATGATTCCTGCGGTAATTTTCTTGGGGGAAAAAAAATCAGATTTCCTGAATGACACTAGTAACAAACAATTAATTTCATTGAAAAACAGCTCATGCTTCACAGGTGATTACTTCTGGCAATCTACTGCTGCAGACAGGGATGAGTCCCTCCCCCCTTTCTCTTCAGCCAATCAGCAACTTGAGAATATAGGCATAAACTGATCTGCATAGCAGATATTGACAGATTAGAGATTTTTGTGATGTGGCTTGCAATGCTGAGCCAAAAGTCGCACGAAATGAGTATGCTTAAAACACACACCAAAATATACTGATTAAGAGACTCAAACACAATATGTAATTTTTTAAAAAAAATTAGGAAACCTGAACTCCTAATGAGCCTAGCTGAAGACACCCTAAACCAACATAAATTTTGAATGACCCCCGTAAGAAAATATTTATTTCTAAGGTATGTCTCATCTGGACCTGCAGTTCTTACATTAGATTTTTTTTAAAAATCTCCCTTCTTGAATTTTGATATGTTTTTCCCCATCTTCTCCTGGAACTGGACAGTGAAGTGAGGGTTTGATGAGGATATATAGAATTACCCTGAATTGACACTCATGGGTTAGCTAGCAAAAAAATGCAGTAGGCAAGGAGAGAAAATGTCTACCATATTTTTCGGAGTATAAGACGCTCCAGACTATTAGACGCACCTACCTTTTTTGGTGAGGAAAACAAGAAAAAGAAATCTGCCTCTGCCTCCCAGCAATTTTGCCTCATTGCAGCAAGCAGCAGAAGCCCACGCTAATTAGGCTGTGCTGAAGCTGAAATGAGCTGTTTCTTCTTGCTGCTTGCTGCAAGGAGGTAAACTGTTGGGAGGCAGAAGCCAAAGGGTGGGAGCCAGTGGTTGGGCAGGGCTACATTTGGTGTATAAGATGCACCTAAATTTTAGGTGCGTCTTATACTCCAAACAATATGCTAATTCTACCAATAGATGCTTATTTGATGGGGGGTTTGACCAAACATGCTCTTCCTGCATATTTATTTCTTCCCCCCAATTTCTGCCTGATACCCAGGAAAGAACAGCATCCCCCAAAACAAGCATGCATATTATAAAAGGACTGTGATCTTGTTTGATTTCTGCAGAAGTCGTAGAGTTCCCTTAAAATTTTTCAGGCATGATATTGAGGAACTTAAAGCAGTCACGGGCTCCATCAATTAACATCAAAACCAACATATCCAGGACTAGACACTGGAGACAATCCCTGCCTCACCCCCACCCACCCATCATTATTAAACCACTTTCCTTCAAAGCATAAAGGAAGTTGGCAATTTAGAAAGAGAAATCATAACCCTTTAGAGGACTGATGAGCTATTGAGAAGAGAGGGAGGGGAAACAAAAAGAGAGGGGAAAGTGACAGATTTTAAATCAGAGTTATGTTGGAGAGAATTTACGGGAAGTAAGACGAGTCAAAAGAACATAGATAATGGCCAAAGGGACGGGGGTGGGGGGAATCGTTTTTTTTTTCCTCACCGGAAATCAACTTATGAGGGTCTCTGAGAAGAAGCTCAAATGAGGCTGTCATCCAATAACTGGGTAAAAACGGTGGATTTTTTTTTTTTTTTAATTTGGGTTGTTCAATTGTTTACCCCACATCATATATATGTAGATATTCATCAAGTGCTAACGCTGGAAATTACCTTGGAGGTCATCTAACAGAATAACAGAGTTAGAAGGGACCTTGGAGATCTTCTAGTCCAACCCCGTGCCCAAGCAGGGAGGCCCTATTCCCCAGATGGAGAACCTATGGCACAGGTGCCACAGGGAACTATATCTGTGGGCACGCAAGCATTGCCCTACCTCAGTCCAGCTGATTTTCAGGCCTTCCGGGCCCACTGGAAGTTGGGAAATGGGCTGTTTCCGGACTTCCGGATAGCCTCTGGTGGAAGGCTGTTTTCACCTTCCCCAGGTTCCTAGAAAGGTTCTGGAGCCTGGGGAGGGCAAAAAATGGGCCTACTGGGCCCACCGTGCCATCATGTGCCAATAGCAGGGGGAGAGTGAGAGGGTCATGCGTGCATGTGTGGGGGGACGGGGCACATTGAATTATGGGTGTGGGCATGCACGCGCGCAATCCCCCCCCCTCCACTAGCCCCGCTTACGGCACGCGATGGCAAAAAGGTTAGCCATCACTGCCCTATGCCATTTCAGACAAATGGCTTCTTAAAAACCTCCAGTGATGAAGCACCCATAACTTCTGGAGGCCAGCTGTTCCACTGATTAATTGTCCTCACTGTTAGGAAGTTTCTCCTTAATTCCAAATTGCTTCTCTCCTTGGTTAGTTTCCATCCATTGTCCTGCTTTGGAGAATAGGTTGACCCAAGTGGTGGAATTCATTTTTTTTTTTTACTACTGGTTCTGTGGGTGTGGCTTGGTGGGTGTGTCAGGGGAGGGATCCTGCAAAATCTCCATTCCCTCCCCACTCTAGGGCCAGCCAGAGGTGGTATTTGCCGATTCTCCAAACTACTCAAAATGTCCGCTACCGGTTCTCCAGAACCTATCAGAACCTGCTGGATTTCACCCCAGTTGACCTGCTTTTTTGTGGCAATATTGGAACAACTGTCCTTCTGTCATGTCCTTCTTTTCATTAAACTAGACAAACCCCAATATCAGCAACCTTTCTTTCTTTGTTTTAGCCTCCAGTCCCCTAATCATCTTTGTTGCTCTTCCCTTTACTCTTTCTAAAGTCTCAGCATCTTGTTTACATCATGGCGACCAAAACTGGACACAGTATTCCAAGTTTGGTCTTCAGAGCTGGGTTTCAGCAGGTTCTGACCAGTTCTGGAGAACCGGTAGCAGAAATTTTGAGTAGTTCGGAAAAACCGGTAAATACCACCTCTGACTGGCCCCGCCCCCATCTATTCTCTGCCTCCCGAGTCTCAGCTGATTGGGAGGAAATAGGGATTTCGCAGTAACCTTCCCCTGGAGTGGGGTGGGAATGGAGATTTTGCACTATCCTTCCCCTGCCACACCCACCAAGCCTGCCCACAGAACTGGTAGTCAAATGTTTTTGAATCCTACCACTATTGGTTTTACCAAGGCTTTATAAAGTGGTATTCTGTGGAAGAACAGCAGCAGAGGAATAAAAGAGAAGGACTATCTCGTCGTCGCTTGAAAAGCAAAGGAAAAAAACACTTACTTAATAATAAGAATAAGTGAAGCACTTGCAAAGGGTTGAGAGAGCCTCTCCTTTTTTGTATCCCATTGACTGTGGGATGCATTGTTGCAGAAATACACCTACACTAACCCATCACACAATTAAATTAGACGTGGAGACCTTTTTTAAAAAAACTGTATTATTTTTTCCTCGTCTCGGTCCTACTGCTCCTAGAGCCGAGAAAAATCTGGATTGTAAATCAAAACTACTTCTGATCCTCCGGTTTGGGAGGCCTTTCTAAATTTCTGCCCTAATTTTGCTGAGTATGCTAATGGCCCGAGATTATTGAAGTTAGCACAATATATAGATCCTTTGTGTTTTAGATCTTTTGTGTTACTCTCTCTGCGGGCTCTTGGGCAGAATATGTATGCATGAGATCAACTGATTATGCAGTTTTGAGGCAATAAAACCCACAAATCAGTGGGATTGTAAAAAGGGCAGAGAGTCCAACATCTTAAATTATGCTGGAAGATGTTCTCTCTCTCTCTCTCTCTCTGTGTGTGTGTGTGTGTGTGTGTATGTGTCTGCCCCCCCACTCTCTGTATGTGCGTATGTCTCTCTCTGTCTCTTTCTCTCTCCCTGCTTTCTCCCCCACTCTCTCTGTCTCTCCTCCTCTTTCCCTTTCCCTCCCCCTCTGTCTCTCTCTCTCTCTCCTCTCTCCGTCTGTCCCTCTTTCTCTTTATCTTGCCCCTCTCTCTCCCCCTCTCTCTCCCTCCCTCCCTTTCTCTCTCTCCCCTCTCTCCGTCTGTCTCTCTTTCTTTTCTCTCCTCTCTCTCTCCCCCTCTCTCTGTCTCTCTCCCTTTCTCTCTGTCTCTCTTTATCTCTCCCCCTTCCCCATCTCTCTCCCTCTCTCTCCCCCTTTCTGTGCCTGTGTCTTTTTCTCTCTCCTCCCCCGTCTCCCTCCCTTTCTCTCTCTCCCCTCTTTCCGTCTATGTCTCTCTTTCTTTTATTTCTCTCCTCTCTCTCTCTCCCCCTCTGTCTCTCTCCCTTTCTCTCTGTCTCTCTTTCTCTTTATCTCTCCCCCTTCCCCCTCTCTCTCCCTCTCTCTCCCCCTTTCTGTGTCTCTGTGTCTCTTTCTCCTCCCCCGTCTCCCTCCCTCCCTCCGTCTCTTTCTCTCTCCCCCTCTCTCTCCCCCTTGCCCTCTCTCTCCCTCTCTCCCTCTGTGTCTCTGTTTTCTCTTTCTGTCTCTCTCACATTTTACCGTTTACATTTCACCCCTGTTTGAAGGACTTCTAATTCAACTGCCTGCTTAAGGCAGAAGACTTTATACCATTCAGGTCAAATGATTGTCCAGTTGCCCAGTATAGAATAGGGAATAGGGAATAGGGGATGGGGGATGGGGGAAGAGGACAGAGGGGAGATGAAAGAGAAGAGGAGTTGGAAAGGATCTTGTAAATCATCTAATCCAACCCCATGCTTGAACAGGAGAGGCTACACCATTTCAGACAAAGAAGAGTCCAAACTCTTCTTGAAGGAGTACCAGGGGTGAAATGTAAAATTTGTTACTACCGGTTCTGTGGGTGTGGCCTGGGAGGGGCGTTAATTTGACTGGGTGGGCGTGGCCAACTTTTTTTTTTTAACTTTACAAAGCATTTTTTCTAACGCTTTGAAAAGCCTTTCCCATCAGGCACCTCAGCTGGGATCGTCAGAGACTTTTCAAAGCATTTTTTTTTAACCACCTCTTCGGCCAAAAGGTTGCAGAAAAAAATTGCTTTGAAAAGCCTCTGACGATCCCAGCTGAGCTGCGGGATCGTCAGAGGCTTTTTTTTTTTTTTTTAAACTTTTAAAAGCATTTTTTCTTCGGAAGAGGTTGTAGAAAAAATGCTTTTAAAAGTAAAAAAAAAAAAATTGTCCTGATGATCGTGCGGCTCAGCTGGGCATGGTGGTGGTGGTGGGGGGGGGGGCAAAGATTTTTGCTACCGGTTCTCCGAACCACCTGCCGTCCTCACTACCGGATCGAGCAATCCGGTCCGAACCGGGAGCATTTCACCCCTGTGTGGCACCCACAATAGTTGAAGACAATTGTTTTCACTGTTGGGAAATTTCTCCGTAGTCCTCAATTGCTTCTCTCCTTGATTAGTTTCCATCCATTGTTTCTTGTCCTGCCCTCAGGTGCTTTGGAAGATAGGTTGACCCCTTCTTCCTGGTGGCAGCTCCTCAGTCTATTTCCATCTATTTAGAACACCCAAAATTTTGAAAAGCAAGCTAGTCTATTGATTCATCATTGACCCACTGCCAGAAAATTTCTCCTTACTTTGAAGGTTGGAGATCTCTTCTTTACAAGCTCCCACTACTTAATTCTTGTCCTGCCCTCTGGTATTTTGGACAAGAAGTCAATCCCTTCTTCTCTGTGACAGCCCCTCAAGTACTGGAAGACAGTTACCATGTCCCCCCTATTCAGATAGAATAGCTTGCAAGATGTCCACATGAAAATCCATGTCACCAATTGTTCAATGAATCTAATTTCGATTACAATCAGAGACCATCACAAATTTCCTTTTTCATTTGCTCTAAGCAAAGGAGCGGTGCAGTGGCCTAGAGGTGAAGCTCTCGCCTCACATTCAGGAGGCTGTGAGTTCGATCCTAGGTAAAGGCAGATATTTCTCTCTGTGGGCACACTGAGAATATATTTGCTGAACAAAACTCCGTATTGGCGACAGGAAGGGCATCGGGCCACTAAAGCACTCTGCTAGCTCCATTCAGTTGCCCAGATTCCACCCCGCAAGGGATTGTGGGGTCGTTAAATGAAGATGAGGTTTTGCTCTAAGCAAAATGCTGTGCTATTCACAATTCACTTGATCCATATCTTTAACAACTGTCTCGCTTAGCAACAGAAATTTTTAGGCTCAGTTGTAACTGTAATTGGAGGACTACCTGTACGTAACCATCCAACTAACCACAGACCCATGAAAAGAAATAATGCGTCCTAAAAGTGAAAAGGGTAGCAAAAAACAAATGATAAAACAATGAATGCATCTTAAAAAAAAAAGAAGAAGAAGAAGGAATCAGAAAAAGAGAAGATAGAACTTAGTTTAAGTCTGTTGATTTTTATTTATTTATTTAGATTTATATACCGCCCTTCTCCTTACGGACTCAGGGCGGTGCACAGCCGATTAAAAACTAGCACACAAAAGTTAAAATTTCATAAAAGAACAAATATAAATGGCCGTAAATTAAAACTAATTCATATAAAAGATAATAAAACTCTAAAATGATAAAATATTTACAGGAATCAGGCTAAGCCGGCAAGCTGAAAAAGATGAGTTTTTAAAGCCCGCCGGAAAGTCGGGAGGTCGGAGATTGTTCTTAACTGGAGGCAGATCATTCCAGAGGGTTGGTGCTGCCACAGAGAAGGCTCTCCCCCTGGGGGTCGCCAGCCGGCATTGTCTGGCTGACGGCACCCCGAGGAGGCCCTCTCAGTTGTGGGTTGCCCCCACAAGAACCAGTAGTAAAACCGGTGGGAGGCTCCCGGCCACTGCCCCGGATGTCATCATCGGCGATCTGCGCATGCACAGAAGCTTCGCGCATTCCCATTCCAAACCGGTAGTAAAGATAAGTAGAACCCACCCCTGATTCAAGACAGTTAGTTCTGAACAGCTGCAGGATGGTCCTTCTTAATAAATTGTGAAAAAAAGAAAAAAACATACGACTGAAGATGTTATGCAATACCGTATGCTTCACAAGGGCTGGGAATCCCTGCGGTTGATTAAGAACAATTCTTGATGGAGCTATAAATATGGAACATTGCTTTGATTAATTCGCCAGCCTGCTACAGCAAAGGTGCGCTGGAGAATAAATCAATAACCTTGCTTGACCTTGATCAAGAGGGAAGACACATCGGATATAGATTCCAGAAACTTCAACTAAAGAAGTAGCTGTAATCATTGCCAAACTTGGCTTCTTCTCAAGCTTCTGTTTAAGATCATTTTTAAATGACAGAAGTAATTCTGGAAAAAAAAAAATTAAATCAATGGAAATTAATTTAATATATTGTCCGGGGAATGATGATCGGATTAGACTCAGTGTTGTTTTCATCATAACACCACCTATTTCTCTTGGCTGCAAACCCTATGTGCCTTTCGTGTTTATTAGATTTATAGTCTACTTTTAATAGTTCATCACAGCATGAATAGAGTTCCATTCATCGGTTTTGCACCACCAGTCACAACCTTGTGAGATCCTTGGAGCTCCCTGAGCTCAATTTTGTTTTCTTACGGACATTTCATTGCCCAACTAGATAGCATCATCAGTTCAAGAAGAGAGCAGGGTTTGTTCTCTTTTTATATACTGCTTAGTTTATATGCTCAAGCCACTGTTTATATACTAGCTTGTGTATATATTATACACAAACACTTAATACATCAGTCAATCCTTCCGTGTGTCATTCAATGATTTCGACTTCTTGTTGTTTCTTCTTTCTTCATTTTCTCTTAATCTATTACAACCTCTCTTCAAAAATACAATATTTTATTTATTCCCTTGCATACTTATTAATTTGTTTATCTATATCTCTTTTCTAGCCAATGGTAAAATGGTTTATTTGGTTGTTGGCGATGTTTTGGCCTTTCTATTTCCTTTTCAGCTTTTTGATTGTCTCTTTTGAATGGCATGTAGATGTTGTTTACCTCTATTTGTCTGTTGATGGCTGATATGATCACCATCCCAACCTATAATATTTGAGCTACCAATATTTTGTTAGTACAACCTTGTGAACTAAGTTGTACTGAGAGCTGGCGAAAGGCATCCTACAGTATGAGTTTCCATGGCAGAGAGTAGATGTAAAGCATTTGATAAGGTAGACCATAATCTACTACTAGATAAAGTAGAAAAATGTGGGTTAGACAGCATCACCACCAGATGGATTCGTAACTGGCTGACCAACTACACTCAACATGTAGTCCTCAATGGAACTGCATCCACATAGAGGGAAGTATGAAGTGAAGTACTCCAAGGCTCTGTTTTGGCCCAGTACTCTTCACCATCTTCATCAATGACTTGGACGAGGGGCTAGATGGGGAATTCATCAAATTTGCAAGTGACACCAAGCTGGCAGGAATAGCCAACACTCCAGAAGATAGGCATAAGATACAGAAGGATCTTGACAGACTTGAACATTGGGTGCTATCTAACAAAATGAAATTCAATGGTGAAAAAAGTAAGCAAGAAAAACAAAATGCACAGGTGAGTCCTAGTGGACAACCATTTAAATATGAGCCAGCTGTGTGCAGCAGCTGCCAAAAAAGGCCAACACAGTTCTAGGCTGCATAAAGAGAGGGATAGAATCAAGATCACGGGAAGTGTTAATACCACTTTATAAGGCCTTGGTAAGGCCACACTTGGAATCCTGCATCCAGTTTTAGTCGCCATGATGTAAAAAAGATGTGGAGACACTAGAAAAAGTGCAGAGAAGAGCAACAAAGAGGATTAGGGGGCTGGAGGTTAAAACATACGAAGAACGTTTGCAGGAACTGGGTACGTGTAGTTTAATGAAAAGGACTAGGGGAGACATGACAGCAGTGTTCCAATATCTCAGGGGCTGCCCCAAAGAAGAGGGAGTCAAGCTATTCTCCAAAGCACCTGAAGGTAGATCAAGAAGCAATGGGTGGAAACTAATCAAGAAAAGAAGCAACTTAGAACTAAGGAGAAATTTCCTGACAGAACAATTAATCAGTGGAACAACTTGCCACCAGAAGTTGTGAATGCTCCAACACCAGTGGGGGGTTCCTCCCAGTTCGGCCAAGTTCGGCTGAGCCGGTAGCAGTGACGATATGACGTCACCGAACTGGTTCTGCCCCCCCCTGCCCCCCTGCACTTTTCTTACCTGTTTTTGGCCCCACCCCCAATCTATTGCTGCCTCCTGAGTCCCAGCTATCGGCTAGAGGGGAAAAAACTGCTTAAACTCATGCCGCAGGGCTTCAAAGGGCCACCCTACAGCTGATCAGTGGTAAAAGAAAACAAATGAGTAGACCAGTGCCTGCAAAAACAAAATGAGTAGACCAGTACAGCTCTGCAAGCAGTTAAAAGCCTGGTAGACCAGTACCTCTCTAAATCCTAAAGAATTGTCACATGATCATCAAGCCACGCCCACAAAATAAGCCACACCCACAAAATTAGCCCCACTCACAGAACCGGTAGTAAAAAAATTTAGAACCCATCCCTGTCCAACACTGGAAGTTTTTAAGAAGAGGTTGGCTAACCATTTGTCTGAAGTGGTGTAGGGTTTCCTGCCTAAGCAGGGGGTTGGACTAGAAGACCTCCAAGGTCCCTCCCAACTCTGTTAGTCTATTCTACTCTAGAGCTGATCTTGACTTTTCATGGATCAATGTCAACTATTCAAATAATAAACCAAACTCCGAACCCTTCTCTTTTTCTCTAAAATAGCCCAATGAGGGAAGTTAAATTGAGAAGCTGCATTGGGATGACCCATTTAACCATAAATTACCCAATTCACCGCACTGTCTGGCTTCATACATCACATGGAATTATAATTAAATTGCATACTTTATTTGTAAGACTTTATTTATAAGCTAAGGAAAAACAGACTAACTTTACGCAACCCGCTCGTATAAAACACATTTGGAATTGGCACATTTTTGATTGCAGTCTGACACACTACTAGATGACAAGGAATCAGGAGCTCGAAAAGCCTTAAATTTCACAATCCTACACCCCATTAAATTATTGCCCAAGGATAAACATGCACCTCACATCTGTTCTGAATATACATTTATTTTATGTTACGTTATATGTTATATGTTATATGTTATATGTTATATGTTATATGTTATATGTTATATGTTATATGTTATCTGTTATCTGTTATCTGTTATCTGTTATCTGTTATCTGTTATCTGTTATCTGTTATCTGTTATCTGTTATCTGTTATCTGTTATCTGTTATCTGTTATCTGTTATCTGTTATCTGTTATCTGTTATCTGTTATCTGTTATCTGTTATCTGTTATCTGTTATCTGTTATCCGTTATCCGTTATCCGTTATCCGTTATCCGTTATCCGTTATCCGTTATCCGTTTAGTTTAGTTTAGTTTAGTTTAGTTTAGTTTAGTTTAGTTTAGTTTAGTTTAGTTTAGTTTAGTTTAGTTTGTCGATCCTGTACTAGAAGAATGCTTGCAAGCAGTGTGGGATATCAACATCGTATGGCTGTTAGCAGAATATAAAAACTATTTTATATCCTATATCAAGCTTGGACAAATGGTTTTCTAGTCTCGTTTGGAAAGCCTCTTTCTGACCATCCACAACTTCTGAAGGCAAGCCATTCGATTGTCCCAAGGTGCTTTTTCAGGATGCAACTGGATTTTCTTGGGTTTTTATCTTTTGAAGACCTTTTACTTCTCATCCAAGAAGCTTCTTTGGCTCTGACAGGTTAGTGTCAGAGCTGAAGAGTCAGAGCCAAAGAAGCCTTTGGGACAACCATCATCTGGATGAGAATCTCTACAGACCTTTAGCTATACAATTTGGGGTGAAGACCCTTGGAATAGATTGTTCTGTCTCCCCCGGAATGTAACATGGATATATTGTACCGAATATTAAGTTATTAAAGAACTATTTACAGATATATATGTTATTTGTTTTGTTGATTTGTCATATATTTGGTGTTTCGTTATCCTTTTTAATGATAAATGTAAATAAAGATTATTTTTTAAAAAAAGATTTAAAGCAGATAAAGAAACACAAAGTTTGAAATTGGGGGAAAAAAAATGACCCTTGGAATGGTGTGCAAATAGGAATGGATTTCCAGAGGAAAGAATTGCAGACTACAGGAACCAGGAGCACCATTCAGGTTAGTTAGTTAGTTAGTTTTATATATATATATATATATATGTATGTATGTATGTATGTATGTATGTATGTATGTATGTATGTATGTGTATATATTTATTTATAATATTTATATGCCACCCTTCTCCCAAAGGACGCAGGGCGGCGAACACAAGTTAAGAAACATGTACAATAAAATCGCATTTTAAATCACTACCTAATTAATGATAAATAATAAAACCCAGAATCAGAGTCAGCCTATTTGCTTGAACAGCCAAGTCTTCAGCTCCCGGCGAAAGGAGCGGAGATCAGGAACCGTCCGGAGCTCGGTAGGTAATTCATTCCAGAGGGTGGGAGCGCCCACAGAGAATGCCCTACCCCTGGGCACTGCTAGATGACATTGGCTTGCCGTCGGGACCCTGAGGAGAGCGGCCTTATATGAGCGAACAGGACGGTGGGAAGTAGGCAGGAGAAGGTCCTGTAAATATCCTGGACCTAAATCACGAAGGACTCGGGGTGGTCTACAGCCATAATAAAACAATACACCATACAGCATTTAAAACCCAATTAAAACTGAATTAAACAAATTTGGCTCTCTCCATTAAAACCCATACTTTAAAATGCCCCGCCCAAATTTTATTTTATTCAGCCAGGCCAGCCTGCTGAAATAACAAGGGCCCAGAAAAAGGTATGGAGATCGAGAATCATGTGTATCCCAGGGGGTAGTTCATTCCAGAGGGCAGGTGCCCCCACAGAGAAGGCCCTCCCTCTGGAGGTCGCCAGCTACATTGTTTTGCTGACGGCACCCTGAGGAGTCCCTCTCTGTGGGAGCGCATTGGTCGGTGGGAGGCTATTGGTAGCAGAAGACGGTCCCGGAAATGAGGACACAGATAAACCTCCAAGTGCTTCAATGACTCTCTAAAAGATGCAGATGGCCTTCCATTCGCCATCATCCAGAGTTGAAGGATGAGAACAGAGATGGGATTCACTTACCTTCCCTACCGGTTCACAAATGTGAGTGTACACGCACCTGCGCTCGCTTTGCTCACTCGCGCCACCTTCTGTGCATGCTTGGCCTTTCGTACATGCTCTTTGCTCATGTACGTGCCTTCCGCGCATGCACGCGGCCTCAAAAACGTGGCTAAATAGGATAGCATAACCTCCAGGAGGATGAGAAGGGCCTACCGCAGCTGGCGCTACCGGTTCGTCCGAACGGGACAGAACCGGCTGAATCCCACCACTGGATGAGAAGCGAAACGCCTTCAAAAGAAAAACAAACGAACAAGGAAGTCTAGTTGCTTCCTGAAAAAGTACCTTTGGGACAACCATCACCTGGATGACTGAGAATCTCTACAGACTATAATTACTCTCATCATTTGTTCTGCCCCAGCTATGGATCCCGAAGAATGTAGCACACACAAACTCCGAACAAAACTCAGTTTACTTCAAAACACAGTCTTTTCCAAATGCAGGCTGTTAATAAAAACATTCTTAACAACCTGCTGGAAATTCCACAGATAAGATAGAGTCTTACTAGAGTTGGCAGAAATCTGGTTTGCAGAGAAAATTCAAACTCAATGATCAGCGAACGGACGGACGAACACACGTTGTTTCCTGCAGCTTTTTACAAGCTGTGTGCAAACTGAAACAGGCTAAGGGAATGGCCAATTAGCCCCAAGCCTTACTCTCGAGGAGACCTCCTCCTGAGTAACCATTCCTGCCTTTTGGCAGCTTTGCGTGCTCGTGCATTGAGAAGAGGCTCCTCCACTTCATCCTCTTCACTTAAAGGAGCCTCTGGAGGTTCTGAAGGCCCTGGCTGAATCCCTGCCTCTGGCACCATAACTTCTTCAGCCTCCTCGCTGTCCGACTCGAGGGCTGGCTGCACAGGCTGCTGGCGTGACACCACACCAGCCTCCTCATCGTCGGGATCAGCAACAATCCATGTAGGCCACTGGCGGGCCACAACACCATTAGGGAATTTCTCCTTAGTTCTAAGTTGCTCCCAGTGGTGGGTTTCAATTTTCTTTTACTACCGATTCTGTAGGTGTAGCTTGGTGGGCGTGAAATGGATTGGTGAGCATGGCTTGGTGGGCATGGCAGGGGAAGGATACTGTAAAATCTCCATTCCCACCCCACTCCAGGGAAAGAATACTGCAAAATCCCCATTTCCTCCTGATCAGCTGGGACTCAGGAGGCAGAGAATAGATGGGGGTGGGGCCAGTCAGAATTTTTACCAGCGGTTCTCTGAACTACTCAAAATTTCCGCTACCGGTTCTCCAGAACTGATCAGAACCAGCTGAAACTCACCCCTGGTTGCTCCTCTCCTTGGTTAGTTCCCAGCCATTGTTTCTTGTCTTGCCTTCTGTTGCTTTACAAAAGTTTCAAATCCTTCGACCCGGTTTCATTTAATATGACAAACTCGTACACAATTTTTCCCCATCCACCCTATGTTTCCAACTTTGTCATGTGTTTCGCTATTCAAAAGGTTTCATATCATCTAGGGTAATTTTGCCCACAGATAAACCCATAGAAAGTCATTCATTCGTCCATGTTATATACCTAAGCAATAGATAGCTAATAACTCCAAAATCAGCATTTTCCCCTTCAGGTTAATGAATACCTATCTCCTTAATGGAATTGACGGATAGAGAATGGCTGCAGGTTTTTTGGGGTTTTTTTGTTTTTTTGCTGCAAGCAATTTAATAAAAGAGCCGGCTCAACCTCGCTTTTATATGTTCTGTGGATATTATATTGCCAGAGAGAGAGAAAGAGAAGAGAATCGAAATACAAAATATTTTGTAATAAGTTCACGTAGAGAACTCTACTGCAGCACAGCTGAGTGGAAATATATAGGCTGCTGATTCATAGAGTTACAGGTAGTTTTCAATTGCGTATGACCGCAAATGAGCCCAATATTTCTGTTGTGAAGTGAATTCTGCCCCATTGTGCAACCTTTCTTGCCACAGTTGTTAAGTGAAACAATGCAGTTGTTAAATTGCATTACTTGCGGGACCGCCTTCTGCCGCCAATAGCCTCCCACCGGCCAGTACGCTCGCACTCCTCCGGGTGCCGTCGGCCAGACAGTGCCGGCTGGCGACCCCCAGGGGGAGAGCCTTCTCTGTGGCGGCGCCCGCCCTCTGGAATGACCTACCCACAGAGATACGCAGGATACCAGACCTCCGGACCTTTCATTGGGCCCTTAAAACCCATTTGTTCCATCTAGCTGGGCTGGCTTGATCCCATCCTCTGTTTTAAATTGAAATCGATTTTAAATTGGGTTGTTTTAATTGTCGGCCGAAAATATTTAACAATTTTTAATTGTTTTTAACTTTTGTATACCATGTTTTATATTGGCTGTTCACCGCCCTGAGTCCGCAAGGAGAAGGGCGGTTTATAAATTGAAATAAATAAATAAATAAATAAATAAATAAATAAGTAAGTAACGCGGTTGTTAAGCGAAACGAGCTTCCCCATTGCCTTGAGTTGTCAGAAGTTTGCAAGAAGTGATCACGTGACATTGCGACGGTCATAAATATGAGCCGGAATTTTGAACACGTGACCACGGGGATGCTGCAACACTCATAAATCATTCTTTTCAGTGCCATCGTAACTTTGAATGGTCAGTAAATGAATGGTTGTAAGTCAAGGATATTCGTGGACTGTATTTATCATGATATTTATCATTTATCATGGACTATATCTATCCCCCTCTTCTGTGTCCTTCCATATAACACAGCATCATCTCCATTCTGTAAGTCCTTCTGCCACAGATGAAGATATTATCCTCTTCTTAACTACAGGAGTGGCCAAAATTGTGGAATTTTTTGGGAAAAGTGTATTTTCTAAAACTAGTTAATAACACCACTTTTTTTTTGGAGTAGTATCATAAAATTATATAAAATTATATAAAATTATATAATTTAATCAAGAATGTAATGCAATAACTTTAACAAAGGATTTTCTATAAGAATAGCAGTTACAGTATAAAGAAGAAAAGTGAAACACATAGAAAAGAACAAGATATACAAAAATGATCACCATAAAAAAGGTGAGATATACCAAAATTATCACCATGTCAGTTAATCCTTAGTTGGGAACCTTTAGCATGAATGATGGCCTTACGTCGTCTTCCCATGGAGTGAACCAAGTCTTTGAGTTCTGCAGCTGTTCTAACATGAAACCAAGATTGAATGATGGCTTCTATTAACTGGGTTTTATCGCTGGGTCGCTTTTGACTAACAAGTTTCTTTAGTCGGCTCCATAGATTTTCCATTGGGTTAAGGTCTGGGCTATTCCCAAGGCCATTCCAGCAGTGGGATAGGATTATCCCCAAAAGTGGTGTTATTAGCCATCACACCTCAAAAATACACTACAGTTAGCTTTCATGCCTAAGGTGGGACTAGAACTCATAGTCTCCTGGTGATTGGTTCAAAGTCACCCAGTTAGCTTTCATGCCTAAACTGGGACTAGAATTCACAATCTCCTGGTGATTGGTTCAAAGTCACCCAGTTAGCTTTCATGCCTAAAGTGGGACTCACAATCTCCTGGTGATTGGTTCAAAGTCACCCAGTTAGCTTTCATGCCTAAAGTGGGACTAGAACTCACACTCTCCTGGTGATTGGCTCAAAGTCACCCAGTTAGCTTTCATGCCTAAAGTGGGACTAGAACTCTCAATCTCCTGGTGACTGGCTCAAAGTCACCCAGTTAGCTTTCATGACTAAGATAGGACTACAACTCATAGTTTCCTGGTGATTGACCCAAAGTCACCCAGCTGTCTTTCATGACTAAGGTGGAACTAGAACTCACAACTTTCTGTTTTCTGGCTTGGTGCCTTAACCAGTAGGCCAGTAGACTTTACCTCACCTGAACCACACAGATGTTTTCTTTAAAAAAAAAAAGATCCTGCTGTTTTCCTCATTTGTAGAATTATTGCAATTCAGAGATTATAGTCACAGACAAAGAGGAGGAAGCTCTTTAAAATATTAATATTTGTCAGCAAACA
Organism: Masticophis lateralis; assembly: GCA_030761175.1. Taxonomy (NCBI): domain Eukaryota; kingdom Metazoa; phylum Chordata; class Lepidosauria; order Squamata; family Colubridae; genus Masticophis; species Masticophis lateralis. Next base: position 79,801,192 of record JAUDYJ010000007.1, on the reverse strand, counting down.
TACCTATCTTAATCACACCGTAACCATTAATATCTCATTGCATGCATATCAAGGGATTTAAACATCATGAAGCAAGATTATAATATTTTTCTTTCTTTACAGAAAGGCAATGCATATCTAATTCTCCTGGCATCGTCGTACAATCCTGATTATAATACTCCGGAAACTAAATAATAAATTCATTGGAGTAGATTTTTGTGTGTGTATTATTTCTGCAGAGAGACAGAGAGAGAGAATGAGAGAGACAGAATGAATAGATTGCTATTAATGATTTATTGCAAGTATTGCTAGCTTACTGACCTACAATTTTGCAACCAATGACAAAGGAATGAATAGAACAGAAACTTTAAATTGTGAACTTGGGGGATTCATGAAAATGATATTTTGAAAAAAAAATCAGATATATTTCATCCCAGTTCTAGGGATGAAGTTTATATGCTGATGCTAAAGATAGGAAGCTATTAAATACCAGTTGTTGAAAAAACATGGCATGTGTTTTCTTCATTTCTTTCTGGATGTCTGATGAGACTAAAAGAAACAGATTGGTCATCTGCAATCCTCCCCCTCCCCCCTATTCTTTCCATGCAGGCAGGAACAAGCACATACCATCTGGATGATATCATTCAACTTTTCCTTGAGCAACTGTTCCTATCTTTTTTTCTCGCTTCACCATTTTATTAAATTTTACAAAGCGCACATAGGGAAAAAAAAAACTCACCAACCTAAACTAACAATCAAGAGAATGGATGCAGCGTACAAAGAGAAGAGGGATAGAAATGCACAAAGAGGTATGAAGAAAAAGAAAGGAAAATAGAAATATATACAAAGAACGACTTCTGACTTCTTCTGCCAAGGATATGAACGGAACGGAACGGAACGGAACGGAACGGAACGGAACAGAACAGAACAGAACGAATGGAATGGAATGGAATGGAATGGAATGGAATGGAATGGAATGGAATGGAATAGAATAGAATAGAATATTTGGAATGGAATAGAATTGGAAAAATGGAACGGAACAGAACAGAGGGAAAGGAAAGGAACTGAACGGAACAGAACAGGTTTGTTGACCAAATGTGATTGGACATTTGTCTCCAGTGGAAGGAAGTTCTCACTGTACATACAAACAACAAAGTAAGACAGGCTTAGTTTAAGACTGCATTATAATGTCCATTTCTCCTCTTCAAAGGAAGAAGAAGAAGAAGAAGAAGAAGAAGAAGAAGAAGAAGAAGAAGAAGAAGAAGAAGAAGAAGAAGAAGAAGAAGAAGAAGAAGAAGAAGAAGAGGAGGGAAGGGGAAAGAAAAAAAATGCAAAAGTTCCTATCCTAAGTGGACTTTGGACAACTCTAAAGCTGTTAGAGCAATTTCCTTCTGCTTTCTCACTTAACCAAATTCATTGTGGGTGATTAATGCTAGCAATACATAATCTCTAAGAAATACTGTTTGCTGATTTTGTATCCATTTTTCATTTGTCTCTTTTTCGTTTAAATATTTTGTTTCTTGTTTTCCTAACTGAATAAAGTTAAAGTTTTCAAAAGTTCTGAGTTTTAAGGGTCTTTGTATTATTATTATTATTATTGTTATTATTTTAATTTGATTTATATGCCGCCCTTCTCCGGGGACTCAGGGCAGCTTACAATGCGTTAAGCAATAGCCTTCGTACTTTTGTATATTTATACAAAGTCAGCTTATTGCCCCCACAAACTGGGTCCTCAATTTACCTACCTTAGAAAGGATGGAAGGCTGAGTCAACCTTGAGCCTGGTGAGATTCGAATTTACAGTAATTGCAGACAGCTGAATGTTAATCATAATGCTTTAGTCTGCTGAGCCACCAGGCCCAATATTTTCCATTTGGGATCTGTCCTACCTGTAAATCTTGATGCCCATTCAGTGGTCAAGAAATTCAAGATGGTGGCTGTAGTTGGACCCAGTCATCCATCTATCCATCAAAAAACAAACAAACAAACAAACAAACAAACAAACAAACAAACAAAAAAACCCAGATTGATATGGCTAAACTGACCGGCTACAACCAGGGAGACCATGAATTCTAATCCCCCCCCCCTTAAGGGACAAAAGCCAAATTTGAATCATTAGCTCTCTCTCTCTCTCTTTGAGCCCCACCCATTACATAGGATTGTTGTTATAGGGAAAATAGGAGATAGGTATGTAGATTGTCTTGACATGAACAAAAATAAAGTGGTAATTTGACGATGGTGATGATGATGATAATAATGAGGAGGAGATCTACCTATCCCAGGTTCCTGGGAAGAACCAGAAACATAACAGAGTAAAATAACAGAACAACAGAATTGGAAGGGACCTTGGAGGTCATCTAGTCCAACCTCTGCTGAAGCAGGAAACCCAATACCATTTCAGACAAATGGTTGTCCAATCCCTTCTTAAAAATCTCCAGTGATGAAGTAGTCACAATTTCTGGAAGCAAGCCATTCCACTCATTGATTGTTCCCATTATTAGGAAATTTCTCCTTAGTTCTATAGGTTGCTTCTGTTCTTGATTAGTTTCCATCCGTTGTTTCTTGTTTTGCCTTCTGGTGCTTTGACACCCCACCCCCCAATTTTTTGTGGTAGCCCCTCCAGTATTGGAAGATTGCTATCATATCTCCCCCTCCAACAAACCCAGTTCCTACAACCGCTCTTCATATGTTTTAGCCTCCAGGCCCCTAATCCTCTTTGTTGCTCTTCTCTGCACTCGTTCTAGAGTCTTTTTTATATCATGGTGACAAAATTGGATGTAATAATCCAAGTTTGGTACTATATATTCCAAATGCCACATTCTGTCTAAATATCTGGCTGACTGTGTGACCAATTATAATACTAATACCATTTGCCTGCAAGCAAGAACTGGTGGGACCACAAAATAGTGTTTTAGGTCATTAGAATTCATACAGACAACCTCTTGCCACATAACAACTTAGACTTAATAATTGTTCATAAGAAAGACAAAAAAAAATCTGGATAATGAATGTGGCAGTACCTGGAGACAGCAGAAGACATCTCAAAGGTGCTTTTTTTCAGGAGGCAACTGGATTTTCTGGTTTTTCTTTGAACATATTTCACTTCTCATCCAAGAAGCTTCTCCAGCTCTGACTGGATGGTGGGGAATGGAAGGATTTACACTCCTTGCAGACAGCTGGTCATTTATATTCTTTTAGGGAGTCATTGAGGCCACCTGGAGGTTTATCTGTGTCATTGGGGTCACCTGAGTGGTGCAAATGGGTGTGGAGCCTTCTTGGAACTGCTGAAAGGAGCTGTGTTGTAGACTGGAGATAGATGATGTTGTATCCCTCCTCCTCTGTTGAGAGAGGGCTGTTCAATTTTGACATAGATGGCCTCTTTGACCCCTCATTCAAACCAGCAGTCCCTTCTGGCCAAAATGTGGACTTTGTTGTCTTCAAAAGAGTGGCCTTTGTCTTTTAAATGCAGATGGACTGCTGGATCTAGTTCTAATGGATTTGTTCTCCTATGTTGTGCCATGCGTTTATGAAGTGGTTGTTTTGTTTCCCCAATATACAGATCTGCACATGGCGCTCTGCGTTGTATTGTACATACCACATTGCTCAGTTTGTGTCTGGGTGTTTTATCCTTAGGGTGGACAAGCTTCTGCCTTAGTGTATTCTTGGGTTTGAAGTGTGCACGTATGTTGTGTTGGCAGAAGAGAAGAGAAAGAAGGAGAAAAATCACAAAATACGAAGACCTGCAAATAGAAATTCAACGACTGTGGCAAAAGAAAGGAAAGGTAGCACCTATAGTGACAGGGGTGTTGATTGCAATCCCAAGACTTGAGCCTCTGATAGCTCAACCGGCTGAATAGCCTGTTATTAACATCCAGCTGTCTGCAATTACACCAGTTCGAGGCTCAAGGTTGACTCAGCCTTCCATCCTTTCTAAGGTAGGTAAATTGAGGACCCAGTTTGTGGGGCAATAAGCTGACTTCGTATAAAAAATATGTACAAAAAGTATGAAGGCTATTGCTTAATGCCTTGTAAGCCGCCCTGAATCTCCGGAGAAGGGTGGCATGTAAATCTAATTTTTTAAAAAAACAAAGACATCTGGAGCACCAATTCAATGCCATTGGCATTGACAAAACCACTACCTGTCAATTGCAAAAGGCAGCTTTACTCAAACAGCTTACGTCCAGAGGTGGGTTTCAGCAGGTTCTGACCAGTTCTAGAGAACCGGAAGCAGAAATTTTGAGTATTTCGGAGAACCGGTAGTAAAAATTCTGACTGGCCCTGCCCCCATGTATTCTCTGCCTCCCAAGTCTCAGCTGATTGGGAGGAAATGGGGATTTTGCAGTAACCTTCCCCTGGATTGGGGAGGGAATGGAGATTTTACAGTATCTTTCCCCGCCACGCCCACTAAGCCACGCCCACCAAACCATGCCACACCCACCAGGCCACACCCACCAGGCCACACCCGCAGAACCTGTAGTAAAATCTTTTGAAACCCACCACTACTTACGTCCTGTGATGATCCCCCTAAAACCATCAAACATCATCCGCCTATCCTTGTCCCTTTGGAAGGACTTGTTAGCTGGATAAAAGTGCTAAATCCAGTTTACACATCTGGCTGACTGTGCAATCAACCCCAATAATAACAGCGTAATGTTTTCTACGTACGTGAAGACAATGGCAAATCACTGTGGAACCTGGGAGTAAACAAATCCTTGTAGCGGTTTTCATTTCAGAGACTTCAAACCGTTCAATTTCCCAGAAAGGACAAACAGACAGATATTGTTGGTTATCTCCATCAATCAAAAGAAGAGATGCGGGGCTAATTCCTTTTTTATTAAATGTGGAGTGATATGCAATCTGTTTTTCTGTAATCGATACACATAATAAGCTCTTCTGTGAAGGAGCTGAAATGGAGTTGATGCATCTTTTCATAAGTGCCATTTCTTGCTTTGATAGTGTTACATCGACAATATCTCTCCATGGTTATGTATGCCTGCTTGGTTACATCTGGCCGGAGAGTCAAGTTTGGACTCCTGTCCATCAAAGGGTATCTGAGGTTGCTTCCTCTGCTTGGGAAAAACAGCTGAAGCCAGACAGAAATGATTCCCACCTTACTTTCCCAAACCTAGAAACTCACAGGGGACTGTTTATTTATTTATATAACCCACTTTTTTTTTAAAAAAAAATTGTAACTAAAGGTGATGGATATATTGCACACCTATTTTCCCTACAAGAACAGTGTGGTGTGTTGGGTTGAAAGAAAGAGGAAGTCACCCAGCTGGTTCTTTTTATGCCTGAGATGGGACTAGAACTCACCATGTTCTGGTGATTGGCTCAAAGTCACCCACACACTTTCATGCCTAAGGTAGGACTAGAACTCCCTGTCTCCTGGTGATTGGCTCAAAGTCACCCAGCTGGCTTTCATGCCTAAGGTAGGACTAGAAGTCAAAATTTCTGGTCATTGACCCAAAGTCACCCAGATACTTTCATGCCCAAGGCAGGACTAGAACTCCCGGTCTCCTAGTGATTGGCTCAAAGTCTCCTAGCCCAAAGTCACCCAGCTGGGTTTTTTTTTTAATTACTGAGATGGGACTAGAATTCACCATATTCTGGTGGTTGGCTCAAAGTCACCCAGAAACTTTCATGTCTGACAGGACTAGAACTCCCTGTCTCCTGGTGATTGGCTCCAAGTCACCCAGCTGGTTTTCATGCCTAAGGTAGAACTAGAAGTCAGAGTTTCTGGTCATTGACCCAAAGTCACCCAGACACTTTCATGCCCAAAGCAGGACTAGAACTCCCTGTCTCCTGGTGTTGCCTCAAAGTCACCCAGACACTTTCACGCCTAAGGCAGGACTAGAACTCACAGGCTCCTGGTGATTGGCCCAACATCACCCAACTGGCTTAAATGCCTAAGGTAGGACTAGAAGTCAATGTTTCTTGGTGATTGGCCCAAAGTTGCATATTTGGCTTTTATGCCTAACGTGGTACTAGAACTCACAGACTTCTGGTTTCTAGTCTGGTGCCTTAACCACTGGACTAATCTGTCTCTATCTCAAAGTTAGCCATCTCAATGGCTCTCAAAGAAGAGAGAAGTGACTTAAATGACTTTGGGTTACACATCCAAATACGTGGCAAAAGCCATAGCCTGTTTCTGGGTTCTCCAATTTTTGAAGATTTTATCTGGAACTTTGATAATAGTTATGAATGTTCTCACAAGATGATTATTATGGAATATTCCAATTATGGAATTGGATAGATGTGGGGTTTTAAATTGGGAGGCCGATTGATTTAATTGATTTTAGCTATTTTAACTTTTATATTGCATGTATTTTAATTTTGGTTGTCCACCGCCCTGAGTCCTTCGAGAGAAGGGCGGTATATAAATTTAATAAATTTAATAAATAAATAAATAAATAAATAAATAAATAAATAAATAAATAAATAAATAATACACACACTTTCTGTTGAATGAGTAAATAGTAACTGGCAGGATGTTTTTTATTTTTTTACATAGAACTTGTGACCCGGAAGCCCTCAAAGTTGCACAAGCACCCAAATCAAGATCACATGACCACAGGGATGTTGCGACGGCCATAAATGCGAGGACCGATTAGTAGTCCCCTTTTTTCCCAGCATCATTGTAAGCAGGCGCTAAATGAATGATCGTAAGTCGAGGACTGTAATTTTGAAAATGCACCAAGGAGACAGGAATAAAGTTTGATGGCTGCTTTAGAAAATTAATAAAATTTATATATATATAAAAATTGATGGCTGCCTATATGCCAATTTTGGCTCATACAGAGGAAGAGCAAAAGTTATTCAGGATCGTTTTTTTTTTTCCAATGCATTTGATAAAAAGGAAACTTCTAATTTTCTGCTGAGAATATTCCTTAGCAAACATTTGTGATTGACAGGGTATTAATCACCAGATTCCTCCGGAAAACAACAGTATGCAAACAACCTTTCCTTCTTCTTAGTATTTTATTGTTCTGGTTTGCAATTGCTGCTAACTAATGTCTGGCACTTAAATTTGTCTCAATTAAGAGCGCTTCCATTGAAGGAGAGAATGCATTTTGCCTGTGTATCCATTAATCACATCCCCATTAACTCAACCATTGTCAGAAGGTGATTTTCCCCCCTTTCCTTCTTGGTGTGTGCGTGTTAGTTTATGTGTATGCACATAAAAAAAGAAAGAGGAATTTGTCTTTGGCTGCTTCTGATCTTGTAAAGCAGGGGTTTCAAACTCAAGGCCCAGAGGCTTAGATCTGGTTTAGAGCTGGCCTGCAGGGCCATCCTGGAAACGGTGAAGGACTGGCCCTCGGTGCCTTTGCCAGCAAAAATGGAGCTTGCAAGGGCCATGGGCAGCCCTCCCGAGTTCCATATTCACTGGCAAAGGTTGTAGGAAGCCATCACAGCCAAAAACGGAGCTTGAGAATCCGTTTTTGCTGGCAGAGCGCTCCGGCCACCACAGGCATCCCGACACAAGTGATGTCAAGCTTGCCACGCCCACCCTGGCCACGCCAACCACGTCCCCCCCCCGAGGTCAAACGCAACCCTGATGCAGCCCTCAATGAAATCAAGTTTGACACCCCTGTTGTGAAGCAAATTGGACAACTATGGCCCCTTCACAGGCTGTGGACTTCAACTCCCAGAATTCTTCTGGCTCAGGAATTCTGGGAGTTGAAGTCCACAGGTCGCGAAGGGGCCATATTTGCCTCTCCCTGGCGGTAGAAAGAATAAATAAAAACAAATATTTTGAACAGTTTCAGTGGCATATCCCGGAGATTACATTATCTCTCCTTGCATTTTTACTATAAAGTTGTATTTGACAGGGGAGCCATATATCTGGAAATAAAATAATGGATTTGTGTAATAAAGTGAAATGCATTTTATATAAAAGAAGAGCACTTCTAGCACTGAAGATGTTACCTAGTTGGATAATAAAACATCTGCAAGCTCAGAGAGTACCAAGGACCTTACAATTCAACCCTGAGCTACAAACATTCTCTTCTGTTGGTACTGTAGACCTGTTTTAGATTAATTCGCTCACATTATGTGGATCTCAAGATTTTTCATGGAATTCTGTTCCTTGAAGGACTCAATCAAGTCAACCAGATCGATTCAGTTACAAAAGGAGCTGCTCCTCCACAGATCATCTAGCTCCGAGGCTCTTCAAACTTGACAACTTTAAGACTTGTGGACTTGAACTCCCAGAATCCGCCCCCTCCCCCCAGTATGGCTGCTGAGGAATTCTGGGAGTTGAAGTTCATGAGTCTTAGGCTGGCTGAAGAATTCTGGGAGTTGAAGTTTACAAGTTTTAAAGTTGCCAAGTTTGGAAATCCATGATCTAGCTTAAGAACTATCCAACTGTGGTGGGTAAAAAGATTATTGAATGTCCTTTTTTTTTGTTTGTTTCTTGTTTTCCTAACTGAATAAAGTTAAAGTTTTCAAAAGTTCTGAGTTTTAAGGGTCTTTGTATTATTATTATTATTGTTATTATTTTAATTTCATTTATATGCCACCCTTCTGTGGAGACTCAGGGCGGCTTACAATGCGTTAAGCAATAGCCTTCATACTTTTGTATATTTATACAAAGTCAGCTTATTGCCCCCACAAACTGGGTCCTCAATTTACCTACCTTAGAAAGGATGGAAGGCTGAGTCAACCTTGATCCTGGTGAGATTCGAACTTACTAATTGCAGACAGCTGGAGTTAAATTACAATGCATTAGTCTGCTGAGCTATCCAGGCTACATAGTGTAGCTAAAACTCTAAATACTTTTGCTCTGCCATTTAGAATGAACAGATAATTAATAAACATAGTGTAGCTAAAACTCTAGATGCTTAAGCAATTTTATCTTTGCCTTTCTCATTGTGGCAAGAACATTCCCACCAGCAGTGAAATCCAGCCGGATCTATCCAGCTTGCGTGAACCGGTAGCACCAGAGGTGGGAGGCTCCTCCCACTCACCAGGAAGTCATTACGTCCCATTTTTGACCCGCTACGCATGCACAGAAGAGGCACATGCACTCACACTCCCAGACCGGTACCGAAGATAAGTGCATTTCACCACTGATTCCCATCCATAATGACAGAGCAAGCCATGGGTACAGAGGTCCTCAAACTTGGCAGCTTTAAGACTTGTGGACTTCAACTCGCAGAATTCTCCAGCTGGCTGGAGAATACTGGGAGTTGAAGTCCACAAGTCTTAAAGCTGCCACGTTTGAAGACCTCTGCATTAGTATATGAACAGAGAGCAAACCTCACTCCCTCCTGGCATTGATGGTGTTATACATCTGAAACATTTGCAAGAAAACAACCAAGTTTAGAGATACCAAGTTCAACTCTGAGCTACCAATATTATCTTGTACTAGAACTGAGATTGTCTCGAAGATCATCCTTTTAAAATCCTTCAACGAGAAGGTTGCCTTGTTTAAACAATGGGATCTTGTCTATGTTGCTTCCGGTCATTCAACACACCTCCAGGAAGTTGTCTTTCCTGAACTCAAGAGTTGAACTGTGCGGTCTTTGATATTTCCATTTCCCTGCCGAAAACAGAACTCTAGGATTCTACGGATGTGATGAATTCAACTTTATGAGCCATGATTCATTTGATTCATAGAATCATAGAGTTGGATTCATAAAATCATTAGAATCATAGAGCTCCACACAGCTCTCCCGTAATGCTCAAATTCTGCTTGCCTGAACTGAGGCGTGAGAGAGATGGAGCACAGGATGGCTCTTTTACAATAAACAATTATTCTCCAGGTACACAAACAGAATTCCAAGCAAATCCAAGCACACCAGGGAGAAAAGAAAGGCAGCTCTATCACAGAAGCAATTTTGCAGTGCTTTGCCTGCACACAGCAGAGATATAAATGACGGTGGGAGCTGCAAGTCAATTGAAGCTTCAAGACTGCAGGGAGTTGAGGACTAAAAGAAAAAGAAGGCAAGAAGGATATTGTCATGCACTCAACAAAATAATGATAAAGCAGGAACCGGTTGGCACCTCTCCGGGGAAATGTTCTGTCAAAATAGAAAAGCCAAACTAGTACAGTTCAAGGTCTGTCTCCCATTACCAATAAATATATTCTCCTTTCCACTGCCTGCATTTTAAATGCAGATGTATTTTTCTGGCTTGACATGATGGGTGTTGGTGAATAGTTCAAATATTCATTTGGCTTGTTCTTACTGGCAACGGTGATGTGAAAATTCAATAAAAACAGTGCATTTTCGACTCTTTCTTCTTCTTTATAACTCAGTCATCAATTCGGCCAGTGGAAAAGAAACATTCTGAAGCTTAAGAAAATCTAGAATATTTGAGGGTTATTTAAAAAAGGGGAAAAAAAGGGAAAGCTTAGGATATTTTGGCCACAATAAGGAGGAGGAGGAGGAGGAGGAGGAGGAGGAGGAGGAGGAGGAGGAGGAGGAGGAGGAGGAGGAGGAGGAGGAGGAGGAGAAGAAGAAGAAGAAGAAGAAGAAGAAGAAGAAGAAGAAGAAGAAGAAGAAGAAGAAGAAGAAGAAGAAGAAGAAGAAGAAGAAGAAGAAGAAGGGGGGGAATGGAATAGAATAGAATAGAATAGAATTCTTTATTGGCCAAGTGTGATTGGACACACAAGGAATTTGTCTTGGTGCATACGCTCTCAATGTACATAAAAGAAAAGATACATTCATCAAGATCATAAGGTACAACACTTAATGATAGTCATAGGGAACAAATAAGCAATCAAATCATATTAGGAAACAGTCAATATAAATCTTAAGGAAATCTGGAGAAGGAGAAGGAGGAGGAGGAGGAGGAGGAGGAGGAGGAGGAGGAGGAGGAGAAGAAGAAGAAGAAGAAGAAGAAGAAGAAGAAGAAGAAGAAGAAGAAGAAGAAGAAGAAGAAGAAGAAGAAGAAGAAGAAGAAGAAGAAGAAGAAGGGGGGGAATGGAATAGAATAGAATAGAATAGAATTCTTTATTGGCCAAGTGTGATTGGACACACAAGGAATTTGTCTTGGTGCATACGCTCTCAATGTACATAAAAGAAAAGATACATTCATCAAGATCATAAGGTACAACACTTAATGATAGTCATAGGGAACAAATAAGCAATCAAATCATATTAGGAAACAGTCAATATAAATCTTAAGGAAATCTGGAGAAGGAGAAGGAGAAGGAGGAGGAAGAGGAGGAGGAGGAGGAGGAGGAGGAGGAGGAGGAGGAGGAGGAGGAGAAGAAGAAGAAGAAGAAGAAGAAGAAGAAGAAGAAGAAGAAGAAGAAGAAGAAGAAGAAGAAGAATCATTTACTAGCCTATGAAAGGATGAATGAACAAAATGGCCACCCCATCATATAAATTCGAGAAGCTATCAGATGTGCCAAGTAACTAAATAAATGCTTTGCTAGGGATATTGTTAGGAAAAAGGAGATTCAATAATCAGTTTTTTTATCCTGCTTCATATCACTTTATTGCTACTACAGAAAGGACCATAAAATTCCTAAAACAAAACAAAATCCACACAACTCTAAACTAAGCAAGCAAACGAAAACGCCTGGAGCATTTTATTTATTTATTTTTTTGCTGATCAGATTTTGCCTAACATGGACTGGAATATGCACATTGGAACAGCGGGAATGACAAACTGGCCTCCTCAAAAGAAGAAAAACAAATATCAATTTCTTTCCTCTTGTCAAAGAGGCCAAGGAAGCAGCTGTGAGTAGAGTGGAGTAGAGTAGAGTAGAGTAGAGTAGAGTAGAGTAGAGTAGAGTAGAGTAGAGTAGAAGAGAAGAGAAGAGAAGAGAAGAGAAGAGAAGAGAAGAGAAGAGAAGAGAAGAGAAGAACTGGAAGCAGTAGTGGGATTCAGCCAGTTCGCACCACTTCGGGAGAACCGGTTGTTAACTTTCTGAGCAGTTTGGCAAACTGGTTGTTGGAAGAAATCATTAGGGCAGAGAACCGATTACTACTTGAATCCCACCACTGGCTGGAAGGGACCTTGGAGATCTTCTGGCCTAGCTCCCTTCTCAAGCAGGAGATCCTATACTATTTCAGTGATGGAGTGCCCATGATTTCTGGTGGCAAGCTGGTCCACTGGTTAATTGTTCTCACCGTTAGGAAGTTTCTCCTTAATTCCATGTTGCTTCTCTCCTTGGTTAGTTTCCAATCATTGTTTCTTCTCCTGCCCTCTGGTGCTTTTTTGACCCCCTCTTCTTTGTGGCAGCCCTTCAAATACTGGAAGATTGCTATCATGTTACTCCTAATTCTTCTTTTCTTTAGACTAGCCAAACCCAAATCCTACAGATGTTCTTCGTATGTTTTAGTCTCTCGGCCTTTGATCATCTTAGTTGCTCTTCTCTGAACTTTTTCCAAGGTCTCAACATTTTTATTTTTTATTTTTTGTAATGTGGTGACCAATACTGTGGATGTAGTATTCCAGATGTGGTCTTACTAGGGTTTTTATAAAGGGATACTAGTGCTTCATGTGATCTTGATTCTATGCCTCTGTTTATACAACCCAGGATTGTATTAGCTTTTTTGGCTGCTGATGTACACTGCTGGTTCATATTCAAGTGATTGTCCACTCGGACTCTAAGGTCCCTCTCACAGTTACTTTTCCTGAGCCAGGTCTCACCTAATCTGTACTTATTTTGACACTGGACATTCTCCCCAGTGCAAAAATTAAGACTCTTCATTATATTTCTACTAGCTGATAACCTGGCATTGCCCAAGTATTTATAGATGTCGAAGCCTTTGTCTGACAGGGAGCCATTGCGAGGGGCCTTTCTTCTCCCTACTCCCATGCCCATCATCCCTGCCTTCTCCCTTCCCCCTCCCATGTGCTCCTCTTTCCCACCCTGTCTACCATCCTGTGACTTTTCCCCAAATCCATCAGGCTCTTTCCCATTGGTCCACTGGAGTGCGAACATCATGGCTGGCTTTCCAGAGGAAGCTGCAAAGAAACTGACATCACAAACAATTGCTGCTGTAGGACGCTGCACTCGCTCTCCTAAATGGCCCAGGCATTCCACAGTTATGCTGGAACACACACACACACACACACACACACACACACACACAGAGAGACACACACAGACAGACAGACACACCCACACACCCACACCAGGGGTGTCTTACCCCCCACGGTATTTGTTTCCAGAGGGTAAGTCATCTCTGTACCAAGTTTGGTTGAAATTGCTCAAGCCGTTCCAGAGTTATGCTAGAACATACATGCATACATACATCCTCTTTTATATAGATAGATAGATAAAGAACATAAAACACACAGTGGGTTTTTTAGACCCTTGGTATAGGAAGATCAGAAAATCAAATGAAATGAAACCGCATAGGAACCAAATGAAAGATTTCATTATGAGCAATAGATCTTCCTTTCAGTCCTGTTCACTGCTGCCTTTGCTTCTATGTTTTCCATACTGGTTGTAATCCCCACCCCCACCCCCTAACATTTATCAAAATTGAGTTTTATTAACAAAACTCAGAAGGAGAAGAATATGAGCATGATATTAAAATCTTATGGGACTGGAATATTTCAAAGTTTAGCTAACAGTTTTGGGAAAACAGTTTTTTCTGAAGGAAAGCAAGATGCTTTTTCCTTTAACCATCGAGAAAATGTAGGTTACTTTGAAGTAATAATAGAAGTAGTTGTTGTTACTTTAATTATAGCACGTTTTGTAGTGATCACATTATAGATTCAAATAATACTCGTTCCAGAGAATTGAGGACAACACAAAATACAACCAGACAGTTAATTTATTAGCTCTATTATCAGAAAAGAAAAAAAAAAGATACTATTATCTCAGTATTAATCGAGCTAAAATATGTCTGGATGTCTAGCACTCAGGCCAATCTCAGACACATCAACAAGCACAGAGAGATAAACAACATGGACATGCCATTCAAAAAAAGACCCAACCAAAAGGCCAAAAAAGGAAACAAAGAGACCCAAACACCTCTTTACCAGCAATCAACACCCAGAAAAGCAGACATTTACCTCAAGATTAATACTACACCTACAATCAAGTAGCAAACAATACCCCAGTCAAAGAAATACCACCTCAGAAAACAAAGCAAACATCCCTACTTTCTAGCACTGATGATGTTATCTAGCTGGGTAATGAAACATCTGCAAGAAAAACACCACAGCTCAGAGAGCACCAAGGCCCCCACAGTCATTGTCCTCCTCCTCTTCCTCCTCTTCTCCATAAAACCCACTCCCTTCTAGCCCTGATTATGCTACCCAGTTGGGTAATGAAATGTCTGTAAGGAAATAACCAAGCTCAGAGAGCCCCAAGGACCATCCCAGTTCAAACCCAGGTGACAAGCGTTCCCTTTCATTTGTACCATATTGGGATTATCATTGCTTCTGAATACAGAAGGACTTGTGTACTCGGCTAGAGTGGTGATAGATCTACCTCCAAGCAGGGGTGGGTTTCAAAAATTTGAACAAGGGGTTCTCTGCCCGGTTGCTGGGTGGAAGTGGCCATAGTGGGCTTGGCCTAGTCGGCCTCCTGCACCACAGCTAGGGGATGTTTTTGCCCTCCCCGGGCTCCGGAGGCTTTCTTTGAGCCTCCAGGAGTGCAAAAACGACCTCCCCAGTCTCCAGAGGCCCTCTGGAGGCTGGAAATGGGCCTTCCTGAACTTTAAGTAGGCCCGTTTTTCACCCTCCCCAAGTCTCCACACGCATCCTGCACTTACCTGTATCCAAAACAGGCCGCGTGGGGACTCTTCGGCGGGGAGGGGTGGGAGGGGCCAGCCAAGAATGGGATTTGGGAGTTCTCCAAACTGTACAGAATCTTAGCTAGAGTTTCTCCCGAACCTCTGTGAGCCCCTAGCAGTCCACCCCTGCCTCCAAGACAGATTAATACTTTTTGTTTTTAATTTGATTTATATGCCACCCTTCTCCGGAGACTCAGGGCGGCTTACAATGCGTTAAGCAATAGCCTTCATACTTTTGTATATTTATACAAAGTCAGCTTATTGCCCCCACAAACTGGGTCCTCATTTTACCTACCTTAAAAAGGATGGAAGGCTGAGTCAACCTTGAGCCTGGTGAGATTCAAACTTACAGTAATTGCAGACAGCTGGTGTTAATCACAATGCTTTTAGTCTGCTGAGCCACCAGGCCCTGTCAATACTGATTGAAAGCTTGGTAGGAGAAGCTTGCTTTCATGTCCTTATAAAATTGCTACGAAGTAAGTTTCCATATGGGCCCTTTAGAGGCAGGGATGAGTATGGGAGAGTATGAGAGAGACAACCAGAAAAATCCTCCTCCATATCACCACGTGACCTCAGGGTGTTGATGCAGGTCACCAAGGATGCTCAGATTGAATTCTGGCAATTAAATGATGGAAGAATTCGGTGAACGAAGCAGACAGTGCTATATAGCGAATAGGATGGAATGATGCTACAAATTCACAGCCAAAAAGGGGCTTGAAAGCTCTTAGGGATAACACAAGAAAACATCTGTCTTCATCACTTTAAATCAACTTTAAATTTTCCTGGGAGAGCGTGAGAAGGCAATTCAAAGTTCTTCTCTGTGGAACGAAACATCCAGCTTAGTGTTGTAGGAATGATGGGGAAGACCGAGTTTCTCAACACTTCTTTTAAAACGATCTTGGAATAGTTTTAATTTACAAACTAAAAAACATTTCCTACAGGAAAAAAGGCAAAGCTTGTCTTCTTCAGCTCCCAGAGTGCAGATAGCCTTCGACTTACAACCATTCATTGAGTGACCGTTCAAAGTTACGACGGCACTGAAAAGAATGATTTATGAGTGTTTTTTTAAAAAAATTAGATTTATATGCTGCCCTTCTCCGGAGACTCAGGGCGGCTTACAATGCGTTAAGCAATAGCCTTCATACTTTTGTATATTTTTTATACAAAGTCATCTTATTGTCCCCACAAACTGGGTCCTCAATTTACCTACCTTAGAAAGGATGGAAGGCTGAGTCAACCTTGAGCCTCGAACTTGCAATAATTGCAGACAGCTGAATCTTAATAACAGGCTATTAGCCTGTTGAGCTATCTGAGGCTCAGATTTTTCACACTTAATGACTGTTTACGCACCCCCATGTTCATATGATCAGAATTCAGACATTTGACAACTGACTCATAGTTATGACGGTTGCAATGTCCCTGGGGTCATGTGATTCCCTTTTGCGACCATCTGACAAGCAAAGTCAGATTCACTTAACAACTGTATTATTAATTTAACAACTGCAGTGATTCACTGAACAATGGTGCGAAGAAAGGTTGTAAAATGAGGCAAAACTCACTTAACAAATGTCTTGTTTTGTTTTGTCTTGGGCTCAATTTCGGTCAAAAATCAAGGACTACCCCATCTCCAGTGTTTTATATATCTATGCCAGCTCGGCTTTCTTCAGGAAGTAAAATAATAAATAGGTAAAACAAATAATTCTACATCATAACATGCAGGGGTGGGTTCTAATTATTTTTTACTACCGGTTCTGTGGGCGTGGCTTATTTTGTGGGCGTGGCTTGATGGTCATGTGACAATTCTTTAGGATTTAGCAGAGGTACTGGTCTACCAGGCTTTTAACTGCTTGCAGAGCTGTACCGGTCTACTCATTTATTTTTGCAGGCACCGGTCTACTACCAAACTGGCTTTTATCACTGATCAGCTGTAGGGCGGCCCTTTGAAGCCCTACGGCAAGAATTTAAACAGTTTTTTTCCTTATAGCCCATCAGCTGGGACTCAGGAGGCAGCAATAGATTGAGGGTGGGGCCAAATAAAAGGTAAGAATAATGCGGGGATGGGTGGGGGAGGGGGGGAGGCAGAACCGGTTTGGTGCCATCAGATAGTCAATGCTCCTGGCTCAGTGGAACCGGGCAGAACCGGGAGGAACCCACCACTGGTAACACGGTTGTTAAGTGAATCCTCATTGACTTTGCTTGTCAGAAAAGTTGCAAAAGGGGATCCCGTGATCCAGTGATAGAATTCAAATTTTTTTACTAATGGTTCTGTGGGTGTGGCTTGGTGGACATGGTGTGGTGTGGCTTGGTGAGCGTGGCTTGGTGGGCATGGCAGGGGAAGGATACTGCAAAATCTCCATTCCCGCTCCACTCCTGGGGGAAGGATATTGCAAAATCCCCATTCCCTTCCCACTCCTGGGGGAAGGATATTGGAAAATCCCCATTCCCACCCCACTCTGGAGCCAGCCAGAGGTGGTATTTGCTGGTTCTCCAAACCACTCAAAATTTCCGCTACCGGTTCTCCAGAACCTGTCAGATCCTGGTGGATTTCACCCCTGCTGTGACCCTGGGACACTGCAACCATCATAAATATGGGTCAGGGGCCAAGTGTCTGAATTTTTATCACGTGATCACAGGAATGCTGCAATTCGGTTACTAACAAACTGTTGTAAGTTGAGGACTTCCTACACCGGCTTCAAAATAAGTGAAATGATTAGAAATAGAATAAAACCGGTCTTCCTTCCTGTTCTCTTTGATTTTACCTTGAAAAGGGAGAAGGAGAAAGGACGAGGGAAGGGAAGGGGGGGAGAGAATTGAATCGACCTGCTCTGCTAAATCCCTAATGTAGTGTGGAAATAGGTTTACAACCCGTAGATGGTATCATCTGGTCACCTGCCAGGGAATGTTAAGGCCCTTGGAAATCCTATTCTGTGTCAATTTGGGAATCCTGCTGAAGCTAAAAGGCCGTTAAATGAAAGGGTCAGAAGAGTGAACATCATCAGCTCCATTTCGAGCGTTCTCATTAATGATCTGCGCCAGCCGTTCAAACGGCTTTTTTTTTAATCCACTAATCCTGATAGATGCTACGGCAGGTATTTCTATTAATGGAGGGTGGGTGCAATAGTACTGTGCCATGCTGCTCGCTTTTGCAGAGTTGTGGCAGTTCAGTGGGCCCGGTGCCTGCCGGAACAACAGGAAGTCCTCCACTTACAACAGTTCATTTAGTGACCAAAGTTACAAAAGTGACACTTATGACCGTTGCAGCACCCCCAGTGGTGAGTTGCCCCCAGTTCGCACTGGTTCTATAGAACAGACCCCGACATCATCAGAACGCTTTTGCGCATGTGCACAACCCCGTTGCGAACTGGTAGTAAAGGTAAGTAGAGCCTACCCCTGAGCAACCCCCCCCCTCATGGTCACATGATCAAAATTAGGATGCTTGGAAACTGGCATGTATTTACGACTGTTTGTAATAAATTGCAGAAATTAAATCCAGAAAGCGCACACAGGTAAACTGATTCAGCAGGATTCATTAACTTCAGTTTCAGTTTCAGTTTTATTGCATTTATATACCGCCCTTCTCCCGGATGGGACTCAGGGTGGTTTACAGCCGGGAGGACCTGTGGAGCCGATTCTGATATTTCCATCTTGAGGGGGTGTCACATCGCAGGATGAATTCGCCGGGCCACGGTGAGAGAGTGGCCTTGGACTTTCCAACGCGCCTGCTGATTGGACCACCGTGAGAGGGTGGTCTGGACATTCCCTCTCTTGAGACAGAATGCGGAGACTCTTTGGCCGCTACCGTGAGAGGGTAGTGGCGTTTTTCTCCTGACTGATCTGGTTCCTGCTTCAGGACATTATCCGAACTATGACCATGAACCTTTGCCATGCCACTATTTTCTGGCCCACTTCTGTTAGATGTTTCCTAGGTCGACGCTTCTTGCCCTGCGAGAGTCCCCCCTCTCGCGGGTTTGGCCCTCCACACTATCGAGGGCCTACCTTAATGACGGGTTTTGGGACCCCGAGAGGTGGCATGTCGCGAAGAGGGGATTGAGGGGTTTTTAAAGGACTTTTTTAAGGGGTGTTTTAGGGGGTTCTGGGATGGGGGAGAGTGTGGGTTTGGGGGGAAACCCGGGGGGGAAAGGGACAGGCCCGACAGTCTTTGATGCCACGGGGGGCTCAGTTTCTGGAGGCAAGGGGGCTCTTAACGAGCCCTCTGTTGAGGGTGGTGTGATTACTACATTATGTGGGAGGGGCAGATATGGCGAGAGCAGGGGACCATATCATGTGTTGGGGGCGCGCACTCGCTGTCTTCGAGCGATTGCACGCCCCGGTCCCCGGAGCTATTCCTGTTCCCCGGGTTGTTTGGAGTCTCAGGACCCGGGGCTCCGGCTGTTGTTGTGCAATGCGAGGTCCGTGGTAAATAAGGCCCCCCTCATATGTGATCTTCTTGAAGAGGGGGGTGCGGACCTGGCTGGCATTACTGAGACCTGGTTGGGCCACGAGGGGGGGGTTCCCCTCGTGGAGATGTGTCCACCGGGTTTCCTTGCATTCCACCAGCCGAGAGCCCAGGGCAGGGGTGGGGGAGTGGCGGTCATTATTAAGGAAGGCCTGGGTCCGAGGGAGGCCACTGTACCTCAGATAGCCGGGTGTGAGTCCGCCTTTGTGAGATGGGGCCCTGGTGGGCAGATGGGTCTGTTAGTCACGTACCTGGCTCCCTGCCACGTGGCAACGACCCTGTCCGAGCTTCTCAATGTTATAGCCGAGGTGGCGGTTGATACCCCCAAGCTTATAGTCATGGGGGATTTCAACCTGCCATCTATCGGTGAAACATCTGAGTTGGCTCGGGAGTTCATGGCTTCCATGACGGCCATGGACCTGACCCAGGTAATTCAGGGCCCGACTCACATTGGTGGACACACCCTGGACTTAGTTTTTGTCTCTGGTCAGTGGTTGAGTGGTCATGAGATTGGGGATATAGGTATTGAACCCTTGTCATGGACTGACCACTCGCTCCTTCGTCTCGACTTTCTGACCGTCACACCTCATCTCAGGGAGGCGGAACCAATTAGGTGGTTCCGCCCCAGGCGCCTGATGGATCCTGATAGGTTCCAGACGGAGCTTGGGCCATTTCCTGAGACACTGACACGCGGCTCGACTGAGGACCTGGTGGCTGCCTGGGATAGGGCAGCCGGTGGGGCCTTGGACCGGGTCGCGCCTTTGCGGCCTCTGACCCGGCGCCGAACTCACTTATCTCCTTGGTTTACCGAGGAGCTGAGGGAGATGAAGCGCCGAAAAAGACGCCTAGAGAGTGGTTGGAGGGCTAGTCGCTCTGAATCTGACTTGACACTAGTAAGAGCTCATATTAAGACTTACTTAGTGGCAATAAAAGCGGCGAAATCTAATTATTTCACCGCTCTTATTGCGTCATCAGATAATCGCCCAGCCGCCCTGTTTAGGGTGACCCGCTCCCTTCTGCATCTGGGAGCGCGGGAGGATCCCTTGCAGGGACGTGCTGAGGATTTTGTGCAATATCTGGATGACAAAATAACTCAGATTCGGGATGAGCTGGCCACTGACTGGGTTAGTTCGGGCGAGGTGACTGAGCCCAGTCTTGAGAGTGTTATCTGGGCTGAGTTCGATCCTGTGGCTTCCGAGGACGTGGACAGGATCCTGGGTAGACTGAACGCTACCACATGTTTATTGGACCCGTGTCCCTCCTGGTTGGTGCTGGCCTCCCGGGAGGTTACACGAGGCTGGCTCCAGGAGATTATAAATGCTTCTTTGAGTGAGGGTGTCCTTCCGCTTGCCTTGAAGGAGGCAGTGGTGAGGCCCCTCCTCAAGAAGCCCTCCCTGGACCCGGCTGCTTTAGTAAATTATCGTCCTGTCTCCAACCTTCCCTTTCTAGCGAAGGTTGTTGAGAGTGTGGTGGCGCGGCAGCTCCCCCGGTACCTGGATGAAGCTGTCTATTTAGACCCGCTCCAGTCCGGCTTCAGGTCTGGTTACAGCACCGAAACGGCATTGGTCGCGTTGGTGGATGATCTCTGGAGGGCCCGGGGTAGGGGGTACTCCTCTATCCTGGTGCTGTTAGACCTCTCAGCGGCTTTTGATACCATCGACCATGGTATCATGTTGCGCCAGTTGGAGGGACTGGGGGTGGGGGGCACCGTTCTGCGGTGGTTCTCCTCCTACCTCTCCGACCGGTCGCAATCGGTGTTGACAGGGGGGCAGTGGTCGACCCCGAGGCGCCTAGTATGTGGGGTGCCACAAGGGTCGGTCCTCTCGCCCCTTCTGTTCAACATCTATGTAAAGCCGCTGGGTGAGATCATCCGTGGTTTTGGGGTGGAATTCCATCAGTACGCTGATGACACTCAGCTGTACATTTCCACCCCGGACCACCCCAACGATGCCGTGGAAGTGATGTCCCAGTGCCTTGAAGCTGTGCGGGTCTGGATGGGGAGAAACAGGCTTCGACTCAACCCCTCCAAGACCGAGTGGCTGTGGCTGCCGGCGTCCCGATATAGCCAGCTGACTCCATCGCTGGTTATTGGGGGCGAATCATTGGCCCCCACGGAAAGGGTGCGCAACTTGGGCGTCCTCCTGGATCCACGGCTGTCATTAGAGGATCATACGACAGCTGTGGCCAGGGGGGCTTTCTATCAGGTCCGCCTGATACGCCAGTTGCGCCCCTTTCTAGATCGGGACTCCCTGCGCACAGTCACTCAGGCGCTCGTCACGTCTCGCTTGGACTACTGTAATGCTCTCTACATGGGGCTCCCCTTGGGATGCATCCGGAGGCTTCAGCTGGTACAGAATGCGGCCGCGCGGGGGATTATGGGAGCGACAGGGCGCTCCCATGTGACACCCCTCCTGCGTGAGCTGCATTGGTTGCCGGTTGATTTCCGGGTGCGTTTCAAGGTGTTGGTAATCACCTTTAAAGCGCTCCATGGCTTAGGACCAGGGTACTTACGGGACCGCCTTCTGCCACCTATTGCCTCCCACCGGCCGGTTCGCTCCCACAGAGAGGGCCTCCTCAGGGTGCCGTCAGCCAGACAGTGCCGGCTGGCGACCCCCAGGGGGAGAGCATTCTCTGTGGTAGCCCCCACCCTCTGGAACGATCTCCCTCCAGATCTGAGAACTATTGCTGACCTCCGGACCTTTCGTCGGGCGCTGAAGACTCATTTCTTCCAACTTGCCGGACTTGCCTGATCCCTCCTATTTTTAAATATCTTAAATTTTAAATTATTTCAAATTATTTAATTTTTAGAGTTTTAAATGTTTTATTCGATATACTTTCAGCCTAAATTTATATAGATTTTTAGTACATTTTAACTCACTGTATTGTTATTGGTTTTAAATTGGCTGTTCACCGCCCTGAGTCCGGAAGGAGAAGGGCGGTATAGAAATTCGATAAATAAATAAATAAATAAATAAATAAATTAAAACAATCAGATATAAAAATTAAAATTAATAAAATAATTAAACTGGCTGTAAAATTAAAACCCCTACTAAAAACCCTATTAAAATTTAACGCAAATTTAAGTCAGAATGGTATGTATATACTTCTTTATATACATATAATATATGAAGTTAAATGTACAATAGCAATACAGATTCTTCTTCATCGTAGTAGCAGTTACAAGCAAAACACACAGGCAGCAGTACAACAGAGATGCAAGTTTGCAGCTTCAGAGCTCAGAGCTTAATACAGAGTCACGGCCCTGGCTCTTTCCAGTTTCAGTTTCAATTCACCAATCAGTTCCCATTGGCTGACTTAGTTGCTATGCCTATTCATTGGCTGACCTTGTTACCATGTCTTCCCAGTCATGAATATTTGGCGGCCTTCTGACAAGCAAAGTCCACGAGGAAGCCAGATTCACTTAACAACCGTGTCGCTAACTTAACAACTGCAGTGATCCACTTAAGAACGGTGGCAAGAAAGGTCGTAAGACGGGGCAAAACTCGCTCAACCAATGTCTCGCTTAGCCACAGAAATTTTGGGCTCAATTGTGGTCGTACGTCGAGGGGTACCTGTACCATCTTCCTATTGGTTACATACTTTCAGAATTAGGGTCCATTGCAGAGTCAGCCAGATGTTCAGTCTGGATTTGGTATTTTTGTCCATCTATTGACCCTTTCCAGGGAAAAGCAGATGTGGATGTTTGATGGTGTTAGAGAGGTATCGTTGCATGATATGAGAATGCTAGTTCTGTGTTTTCAATCATGGTGTATTTGTGATGTGTAAACACCATTCCTTCCAGTAGTTCTGCTGATCAGTAGTTCTGCTGCTCAGCCAACAGTCCTGAGTTCTGTAGCCCATTTTTCATCAGATGTCCAAGAAGTCCAACACCTACCGTAGCATGGTCCCTATTGACCTGGGCAACAACAGAGCAAGTGTGGCTTTCTGTAATTTATGTCTCAGCAGAGGTGAGATTCACTTTACCTTCCCTACTGGTTCGCATATGTGGCCTTTTTGGCTGCCGCCGCACACTGCTGGCTCATATTTACAAGTTAACAGTAACGGAGTTGGAAGGGACCTTGGAGGTCATCTAATCCAACCCCCTTCTCACGCAGGAGACCTGTACTAGGGATTCAAACTGCCGAACTGCCAACCTTTCTGATCGACAAGCTCAGTGTCTTAACCATTGAGCCACTTAGACGCCAAGATCCCTCTCACAGTTACTGCTATTAAGCCTGGTTTCACCCAGTCTATATGTATACTTTTGGTTTTTCTTGCCTAAGTGTAAGATTTTACTTTTCTCTACACTGAATTTCATTTTGAATTGCTTGATTCATCTCAACATTTCAGCTTTGTCTAGGCTCGATAACAAATGCTGCATTTGGAAGATAATTAGCCAACATAAAAACAATTTCTTGCAGCTAGGAAGAAAAAGTGGGGCAAATTATCTATGAACAAATAAGATAAACGCTGAAAAATGGTGATCACAAGAAATCTATTAATAACACCAGGACGCCCTCCTGTAAGGAAGAGATATTTAAAACTAACCATTTAGGAAAGGCAGAATTTAGCGGATAAATGCAGGAGCTCTTTTCATTACAACAATTTAAAGATATTACTTGATTATATGGGAAATATGCAATCCATTTTAAGTAGATTTGTCACTTAACTGAATCAATCATTGTTGATGAACTGGCAAGATATAGTTGAGTAATCAGTTGAATGGATATAAGCATACAAATAAAAGCAAGGTTTCTGGTGAAAAAACAACAACAATCTGTGTAAATGAAACCCATGCTGTGAATGTAAGTGTTTATTGTAGGGATTAGTATTATAAGCAGCGTGGTGGCTTAGTGAAGAAGCTGATTGTCTCCCATTTGGGAAGTTGAAAGTTCAATCCGAAGTAATGCCAGATGTTTTTCTCTCTCAGGGCACAAAGAAAAAAAAATCTGCTGTGAACTCCGTATAGGCGTCAGGAAGGGCATCTGGCCAGTAAACGCTCACCTCCATTCAGTCACCCTGACTCTGCTCTGAATTAAGGGACTACAGGCTCATAAAAAGAAAGAAAAAATGTAGGGATGAGCATTATGTAGACCAGAAGTGGGGAATTACGGCCCCTTTATGACTGGTGGACTTCAACTCCCAAAATTCCTGAGCCAGCCAGTTCCCCACCTCTGATGAAGACAAAGACTTACATGTACCACAACCTAGAATTTTTTTTAAAAAAATTGATTTATATGCCGCTCTTCTCTGAAGACTTAGGGCGGCTTACAATGCGTTAAGCAATAGCCTTCATACTTTTGTATATTTTACAAAGTCAGCTTATTGCCCCCACAAACTGGGTCCTCAATTTACCTACCTTAGAAAGGATGGAAGGCTGAGTCAACCTTGAGCCTGGGGAGATTCGAACTGGTGTAATTGCAGACAGCTGGATGTTAATTACGGTGCTTTAGTCTGCAGAGCTAAACCAGGCTCCTAGGATATAACCACATACCATTCAAAGGAGACAGTAAGACAGAAACAAAACAAAAAACTCAGAATACATCCAGTGGTGGGATTCAGTCAGTTTACACCACTTTGGGAGAACCGGTTGTTAACTTTCTGAGCAGTTTGGCAAATTGGTTGTTGGAAGAAATCATTAAGGCAGATACCTCAGTAGGAAGTAATAGTAATTCGGAGTTAAAGGTAAATACTTGCAAGTCTGGTTCTCCTGGCTTTGTTCTGCCTGCTTCAGTCAATGTTTCTTTCAAATGTTGATTGCAGGAGTGGTCGCGGCATCTTGCTCTGCTTAAGCAGAGGCATCCGAGACCGGAGCTCTGACAGCTTCCAGGGAGCCCTCGCCCTTTACGCCCCAGAATTGCTCCTGGGGCTCCTGGGGAGCTCAACCTGCGTCTGCCTGCTCACCTCTCTCCCCTTTGCCCGGGGAGGGAGGGTTCCAAGCCGCTAGACAGCTGATTTTCGCTGTTCTAGTGGCTTTACGTGAACTCGGGAACGGGCGCTCACAAAGGAGCGTCTTGCAGCGCCAACGGTGCCACTTGGAAGCTGGTTGTTAAATTACTTGAATCCCATCATTGAATACATCCTATTCCAAAGCCCACAGTCACATAAGCAGAGATTCACACCAGACCTAAGTCATTAACAACATAACCAATAATAGTAACTGATTTCAGGTAGTCCTCGACTTACAACTTAATTTAGTGACCGTTTGAAGTTACAAAAATGTGACTTAAGACCATTTTTCACGCTTATGACTGTTACAGCATCCCCACAGTCACGTGATCAGCATTCAGATGCTTGGCAACCGGTTCATCTTTATGACGGTTGCAATGTCCTAGGGCAGGGGTCAGCAACCTGCAGCTCTGGAGCCGCATGTGGCTCTTTCATCCCTCTGCTGCAGCTCCCTGTTGTTGGCAGGCTCCACAATTGATAGGGCTTTTGGTTAGGACAGGTACAGGAAAAAGGATGCTGTGCTAGGAGGTGGGGGAACTGGACTTCTAGCTGGCTCCAGAATTGAATGGGGCTTCCAGTTAGGACCTTTGTAGCTCTTTGAGTGTTTAAGATTGCCGACCCCTGTCCTAGGGTCTAACTTTTGCGGCCTTCTGACAAGCAAAATCAACTAGGGAGCCAGATTCAGTTAACAACTGTGTTACTAACATAACAACTGCAGTGATTCACTTAAAAACAAAAGAAAGAAAGCTTGTAAAATGGGGTAAAACTGTGGGAAGCCCCCACCCCCCACCCCCGAAGAATGAAATGAAACCAGCACCAGTCTCCCTGCCCCAAGCAGAAACTGAAAAGGCCAGCTTTTAGAAATGTAGATTTGGTAATCCATTCAGAAAGACCGGGTCAGATAGAAACTCCAGATAAGCAACAAGCCAAAGGTTGACAAGATAAGCTCAGACACCTAGGATTTGCATTTCCCCTTTTGCCTATAGAGCCAGCCATGACCCCTACGTGGCCGCATAGGAATCCAGACGATATAAAAACCCACCCACTCTAAACTCCATTTGGTCAGCTGCCCCAGAACCACAAACTGTATGGTTCGGTCAATCAATAAATGGACCTTCTTTCCAATCAGCTCCAGTTTCCATTTTATTTCCACTGTCTTTCTCTCAGCTTGGAACTGAACTAAATGGATTTTCCTTCTAGCAACTCACTTAGCAAGTGTCTTACATAGCAACAGAAGCTTTGGGCTGAATTGTGGTCATAAATCAAGAACTACCTATACTTCATTAGACTTTCACATTTTCACATGAGCAGAGCAGGCTGTTTAAAAAAACGTGAATTATGAAATACTGAGCCAAGAGTATGAACCCAGAAGGCTGTGCTAATATCAATGCCTTGGTGCCTAAGCCTTTAATTAATGTTTTAATTAGCATGCCTCCCGGATCATGTTACATATCATTTCATGCGAGGTGGTTAAGAATAAAGCATTTTTTAAAAAATAAAAAAATAAAAATAAAAACCAAGAACACCTTTATTAAAAGATTATCTATCGGAGTGATAAGTAATTATCTCATTTAGATCAGAAGCCTTAGTGAAATTAATTACGTATAGCAATTGGAAAATGATTGAAGTAATAGCGTTTTGCCACTGAAAGAGAAGCTAATTAACATGCTGACTGGATACGGATGACCTCTGAAAGTTTAACATTCCTTGGCCCAGCTGCCCAGCATGTGATCAGGTTTAATTCGATAACATAATTTGCATTCTTGTCTTCTGATGGGATTATTATGTTCCCATCATGGTCAAAGCCCCTTCTGAATTTCTTGCCTGCTAATGTTTAGCACCCAATTAACATGAATTAAATTTGGTCAAACACTCTGGGTAAAATTTTACCTTCCTGCTCTAGTGATTCTAAAGAACCAGGATAAGGAGAGACTTTAAAATGTTAGCGTTAAAGAAGAAGACTCCTGAGAATTAGGCTGGGTAGCCAAGAAAACAAACTGAGAATCATAGAACAAGTCAACCCAAACTTCTCATTTGAGACACGAAGGAGCAAGCTCAAATTATGATCTTACTTCAGAGACATTATGTGAAGGCTAAGCTACCTGGAAAACGCTGAGCAAGGTAGAAGGAAAAAGAAGAGGACGATTGGAAGCAAGGTGGATGGAGTTTAATCAATCAGAAGGGGGTCCTCAATCCAACCCCCTACTCAAGCAGGAGACTCTAAAATTTGAGACAAGTGGCTGTCCAGTCTCTTCTTAAAAATCTCCAGTGATGGAGCACTCAAAACTTCTGAAGGAAACTTCTGTTCCATTGATTAATTGTTCTCACTTTCCCTAAGATGCTTTTTTTTTTTTCAAGAGGCAACTGGAGTTTCTGATTTTTCTTTGAAGACGTTTCGCTTCTCATCCAAGAAGCTTCTTCAGAGCTAATGGATCTCTTGGATGAGAAGTGAAACATCTCTGTTGTGGCCTACCAGACAAGTATGTGGCCATACTTGGACGATGAGGAGGTTGGGGAGGAACTTGAGCCAGTTCTGGAGTCTGGGGAAGGCTCTGATGGATGCTCTGCATCAGACGCAGAGATAGAACCAGGGCTGTCTGATATTTCCCAGCCACTGGAGAGGCAGCTGCCTTTGGAGGTTGAGACGAGTGAGGAGGAAGAACAGCTGGGGCCTGTTTCAAACGCACGTATGTGCAAAGCAGTTAGGAGAGGTGAATAACAGAGGACAAGGAGTCGACTCGGGAAGCAAAGCACACATGGATGCTGAATGGGCCCTCCCTGGCTGGAGAATAAATAGAAGGAAAGGGGAGTGGTTGTCATAGGAGACAACCATTCGTATTTCTGAAGATTTTGCTCATTGTGTTTCGTGCATCAAAGACTGCTTGCCAGAACTTAATTTGCAGCCTTTTGGCTGGGAGCTCACGGCTTTGCAATTATTGCAAAGAACTGATAAGGTCTGTAACTGCACTTAACTCCTTAAAGAACTCTTGCCTGGACTTTTCGGTGGGTGAATGCCATTAATTCACCAGAGGTAAATAAAGAGGGGTTTTTCGTGAGAAGGAGTTTGTTTGCTCCTGCTAAGACTGGGTCAGAACAGTCTCCAAAGGAAAGCCAGAAAGTCCACCTGTCTCTTGAAAAAAGCACCTTTGGGACAACCATGACCTGGATGACTGAAGATCTCCATAGACAATTGCCCTCACTGTCAGGAAGTTTCTCCTTAATTCCAGGTTGCTTCTCTCCTTGATTAGTTTCCACCTGTTGCTTCTTGCCTTGCCTTCTGGTGCTTCGGAAAATACGTTGACCCCCTCCTCTTTGTGGCAACTCCTTAGATATTGGAAGGCTGCTATCATGTCACCCCAGTTCTTCTTTTCATTAACTAGACATACCAGAGGTGGGTTTCAGCAGGTTCTGACCAGTTCTGGAGAACCGGAAGTGGAAATTTTGAGTAGTTAGAAGAACTGGTAGTAAAAATTCAGATTGGCCCTGCCCCCATCTATTCTCTGCCTCCCAAATCCCAGCTGATTAGGAGGAAATGGGGATTTTGCAGTATCCTTCCCCCAGAATGGGGTGGGAATGGAGATTTTACAGTCCTTCCTCTGCCATGCCACCAAGCCACATCTACCAAGCCATGCCACGCCTACCAAGCCACATCATATCGTCACCGCTACCGGCTCGGCGGTACCGGGAGGAACCGGAAGGAACCCACCATTGGGTGAGATGGTTCCACAGATAACCTGGCCCCACACCATGAAGAGCTTTAAAGGTGACGACCAACTCCTAAAATTGGACTCAAAGCAAACCTGCAACCAAATTTAGCTCACATAACAGTGGTTTTATATGTGCCATCTTAGGGGGCCTCGAGAACTGTCCGTGTCACTGTTCTATGGCAATGGTACCTTTCAAATACTCTTCAAGGGTAGCCCCAGATAAAGTGCATTGCAGTAATCCAAGCAAAAGATGACCCAGGCACAAGAGACTAAGTAGTATTTCATGATCCAGGAAATGGCACAACCAGTTCACAACATGAAGATGCACAAAGGCTCAAAAAAAGCATATTCCATTTTTCCTTCCTTCCTTCCTTCCTTCCTTCCTTCCTTCCTTCCTTCCTTCCTTCCTTCCTTCCTTCCTCCCTCTCTCCCTCCCTCCCTCCCTCCCTCCCTCCCTCCCTCCCTCCCTCCCTTTCCTCCCTCCCCTCCCTCCCTCCCTCCCTCCCTCCCTCCCTCCCTCCCTCCCACTCTCTCCTTCCTTCCTCCCTCTCCTCCCTCTCCTTCCTTCTCTTCCTCCTTCTCCTTCCTTCCTTCCTCCCTCCCTCCCTCTCTCTCTCTCCTTCCTCCCTTCCTCTCTTTCCTCCCTCCCCCTCCTCCCTCCCCTCCCTCCCTCCCTCGCTCCCACTCTCTCCTTCCTTCCTCCCTCTCCTCCCTCTCTTCTCTTTCTCCTTTTCCTTCCTTCCTTCCTTCCTCCCTTCCTTCCTCCCTCCCTCCCTCCCTCCCTCCCTCCCTCCCTCCCTCCCTCCCACACTTCCTCCTTCCTCCTTTCCATCACTCATCTCAAACAAGTAACTCTGGGATGATGAACAATCATTGCAATTTTTTAACTAAAACTTTTTCTGTATGCCATATTAATAGATATTATTCCCCCTCTTGTGCGTGCACTTACTGACACGTACACACACACACACATACTCACACAGAAGGAAGTAAATACCTTTCTTACTAAGGTATTTACTTAAGGGTTGCTTGTACACAAAACGCTCTGAATCTATTCATCTGAAACCTGGCAGGTTTCATTCCCTTGAAATAGACAACATTATATATTACTACCATCCAATTCTGCCAAGATAGGGAAAAAGTTATTGTCAATTTCATGAAAAAATGCTGCATTTGTCTGCAAATTGACAAGGTTTATAGCTTCATAAGGGGCTATATTTCCTAGGTCGCTGCCAAACACAATTCTTTAAAAATGGAGAGCCAGTTTGATCTAGTGGTGAGGCACAAGGCTAGAAACAAGGAAACAGTGAATTCTAGTCCTGCCTTAGTCATGAAAACCAGTCGGGTTTCACTAGGAGATCACTAGGAGACATAAGTTTTAGTTCTAGTCTTGCCTTATGCATGAAAGCTGACTATGTGATTTTGGGCTAATTGCCAGGAGACTGTGAGTTCTAGTCTGGCCTTACACATGAAAGACGGATGGGTGATTTTGGGCCAATCACTAGGAGACAGTGACAGTAACAACAAATGTAGTAAAAATACTTAAATATATATTTAAAATGTACTCAAAATTAGTGAAAACAGTGGTGAAATCCAGCAGGTTCTGGCAAGTTCTGGAGAACCGGTAGAAATTTTGAGCAGATCGGAGAACCAATAGTGGAAATTTTGAGTAGTTCGGAGAACCAGCAAATACCACCTCTGGCTGACTCCAGAGTGGGGTGGGAATGGAGATTTTGCAATATCTTTCCCTTGCCACACCCACCAAGCACAGAACCACTAGTAAAAAAAATTGGATTTCACCACTGAGTGAAACATATGCCCAAACATCAGCATTAATTGAATGACAGCATATAGTTATCAAGGAATTGCATAGCAGCTGTCCCGAAGTTGAACAGTTGACGTTGGAGACAACAACACAAAGTGGTAGTCATATACGTATATTTATATGTATATTTGATATTCAAATTTACAGCAGTCTTTGTCATCATTCAGTAAGAACAAACAAAAGATAAGCAGGAACATCATGAGGTAAATTAAAAGGTTTATAGAACACACTGAAGAGAAAAAGGCGGGAAAAAAGGGAAACACCCCCTTTATGCTTTCGGCAACCAATCATAGCATAGATTGCCTCATGTATGAGTCAGCGCCCTCTAACTAATCAATTACAACTGTGACTTCTGGTCCATTGTACACTTTTTAACATTTCAGCTACTAAATTCGATATCCTAACACATGTCCTTAAGTCTCTTCTGAAGAAATTCCCTTGAAGCTAAGAAATTTGAAAAAGAAAAAGAAAAAAAAAGGAAGAAGGAACCATTAATAAGGAAATGAATTATTTCCTCTCTTGGCCATTTGGTATCTGGAAACTTCGAAGAAGACTTGAAGCTGGGCTGGTGGTGTCTACCACAAACCATAATGTTGAAAAACTGATACGCCTGTGATAATATGGTTTATGGAAACACCATCATCACATCCTTGTATCTTGGAAGTGTATCCCAAGTATGGTAGTTGCGGAATTTGTGTGATGGTGTCTTTTGAAGACCTGTAGGTTTCTCCTTTCATCGTTTTAAATATAGGTAGTCCTTGACTTTACAATCACTTGCTTAGTGATCATCCAAAGTTACAACAGCACCAAAACAAGTGACATGACTGTTTTTCACACTTATGACTGCATACCCATGGTCATGTGATCACAATTGGCTATGGACTCATATTTATGATGGTTGCACGTAATGATCATGGGATCCCCCTGTTGTGATCTTCTGACAAGCAAAGTGAATGGGGAAGCCAGATACCTTTAACCATCATGTTATTAACCTAACAATTGCAGTGATTCACTTAACAATTGTGACAAATTCCTTGTGTGTCCATTCGTATTCAGCCAGTAAAAAGTATTCTCTTCTCTTCTCTTCTCTTCTCTTCTCTTCTCTTCTCTTCTCTTCTCTTCTCCCCTCCCCTCCCCTCCCCTCCCCTCCCCTCCCCTCCCCTCCCCTCCCCTCCCCTCCCCTCCCCTCCCCTCCCCTTCCATTCCATTCCATTCCATTCCATTCCATTCCATTCCATTCCATTCCATTCCATTCTATTCTATTCTATTCTATTCTATTCTATTCTATTCTATTCTATTCTATTCTAATCTATTCCATTCCATTCCACTCTACCCTACCCTACCCTACCCTACCTTACCCTTCCTTTCCCTACCTTACCCTACCCTACCCTATCCTACCCTACTCTACCCGAGTCTAGTCTAGTCTAGTCTAGTCTAGTCTAGTCTAGTCTACTCTACTCTACTCTACTCTACTCTACTCTACTCTACTCTACTCTACTCTACTCTAGTGTATTAATATTCTGTTCTGTTCCTGTTCCATTCCATTCCATTCTAAATAAAGTTGTAAATTGGGCCAAAACTCACTTAACAACTGTGTCACTTAGCAAAGGAAATTTTGGGCTCAACGGTGGTCATACGTCGAGGACTACCTGTACCAACCCAGATCTTGTTTTTGCCAATGCTCTCTCCAGCATTTAGCTTTTTCTGCTTAACAAACACCATAACAGAGAATCACATTCAGCTTGCATCAATTAGAATTAACTTTTAAAGCCTCCCCATTTAAATCTGTCATTACGTTACAAATTACCTCAGCAGCTCGGCTTAACAAGAACCTAAAATACCACTGAATGAAAATGAGGAGTTTTATCATGCATTTGATTTCAACGTGGGGCCCGCTGTTGATAGTCCGGGTGTGTTCGCTGTGAATGTCAATTTGGAATCAGGGCTGGTAATTGAAAACGTTGTGAGGATGGAAACTTGCTGGCCAGACTAATTAAGGAGTAATTAATAATGATAATGAACACCACGTTTGGGTCGAAGGAGGCAGTGATAGAAGTGGGCTCCATGCATGAAACTTCTGAAATGTGGAAGCGATAAATGAGCCAAAATATCTATTCCTGTCCATTTGCTTTATTGGGTGCATGTATTGCTTTCGTGGCCATTTTACTAGCAGCAGTGGTTCTCATTGTTATATAGAAAACAGGATGCACTATCTACAGCCAAAGGTGGTTTTATAACATTAACAGAGTTGGAAGGGACCTTGGGGGTCATTTAGTCCAACCCCCTGCTCACACAGGAGACCTGTACTAGAAATTTGAACCGCTGAACTGCTGACCTTTCTGATCGACAAGCTCAGCATCTTAGCCACTGAGCCACCTAGTCGGGCTTATGGTTTTAAAGAGGTGAGACAAGAAGTATGATTTGGATAATCAGGAGAGCCAGTTTGGTCCAATGGTTAAGGAACTATCCTAAAAAGGTGGAGACTGGGAGTTCTAGTTCTGCCTTAAGCATGAAAGCCAATAGGGTGATTTTAGGCCAATAACCAGGAGACTGTGAATTCTAGTCCTGCTTTAGCTACAAAAGCCAATTGGCTGATTTGTGGGGCCAATTATCAGGGGACTGTGAGTTCTAGTCCTGCCTTAGCCGTGAAAACCAACTGGGTGGTTTGTGGGGCCAATCATCAGGGGACTGCGAGTTTTAGTCCCACCTTAGCAATGAAAGCCAACTGGGTGACTTTTGGGCCAATCACCAGGAAACCAGGAGTTTTAGTTCCATCTTAGTCATAAAAGCCAGCTGAGTGACTTTGGACCTATCTCTTTCTCTCTCTCAGCCCAACTCTCACCACAGAGTTATTATTGTGGGGAAAATAGGGGTAGGAATATGTGTTGGATATATTCACTGCTTTGAGTTATGTGTAAAATAACAACAACAACAACAATGGGATGCAAATAAATATATAAATATTTATCAGATATAATATGATGAGACAAAAATGTATGCATTTGAGGCGTGGGCTGCTGAGGGTTTGCAGGAGTTCAGGAGAACCTCTAACTAAGATTCTGTGCAGTTTGGAGAACCCCCAAATCCCACTCCTGGCTGGCCCCACCTACCCCACCCCGCCTCTCCCAGGAATCCCCACGCGGCCCATTTTGGAAGCAGTTAAATGCAGGGCACGCATGGAGGCTTGGGGAGGGTGAAAAATTGGCCTACTGGAAGTTTGGGAAATTCAGGCTCCAGAGGGCCTCCAGAGCCTGGGAAGGCTGTTTTCGCCCTCCTGAAGGCTCGAAGAAAGCCTCCAGAGCCCGGGGAGGGCAAAATTGCCCCCCCGGTACCATGGTGCAGGAGGCCACACCTACCACAGACACACCCACCCAGCAACTGGGCAGAGAACTCCTTGCAAAAAATTTTGAAGCCCATCCCTGATGCATTTCTATAGTCTAATTTCAACTGACATGGATTTATGACGATCACAGTGATCCCCTTTGTGACCTTCTGACAAGCAAAGTCAATGGGGAAGTCAGATTCACTTATCAACCATGTTACTAACTAAACAACCGCAGTGGATTCCCTTAACAAGCGTAGCCAGAAAGGTCATAAAACGGAGCAAAATTCACTTAACTACTGTCTTGCTTAGCAAACAGAAATTTTGGGCTCCGTTGTGGTCGTAAATCAAAGACTACCTTTATATTAACCATTTTGCGGGACAAGGACCACAACAAATCACGATTTGCATCTAGAATCAAATTTTCCATCGGACCATTTGTTGGGCCTTAGAAGATTTATTTTTTAGTCTCTCTTCTCTGTGTATATTTATTTACCTTAAAAAGAGCAAACTATATTTAGATTCATTCCTCTATCAACTTCTGTTATTGTTGTTGAAACACGACATTTGAAATAAGTGCCGAGGTGTTTGCTATTTTTTTTTATACGAAGAGAAAATTAAGACCAACGCAGAACCTGTTGGATTTTCTAAGTTTTGCATATTTTTTTCTTTTCTTTTTTTATTTAAATCCCAACCATGTTGTGCATTATCTATTTCCCAGGGCAGTTTTGCAGCTTAGATGAGAGTACTCAAAATACCATCTTTGCAGATGGCCATGTGGCCAGGATCCAGAAGATTTTGTATAGATGTAAACGGATGATTTCCCATCTGGAATGATCAAACCTGCCATCTGGCTGTGGTTAACCAATGTTGTGGATAAATACTGGAATAGATGAACTCTTGCTAGACCAGACCCCATCCTTCGGGAGAAAAAAAAATGCGGTTATGATTTCCTTTTCATTTATAAGGTTGATTAGAGATAAAAGAGGAAAAAGGAATTTATAGCTCTATTTAGAAATAATAGTCTGCTGTTGCAATACGTTTATGCAATTTATTCTGCCGGACCCAGCCGTTTCGGTAAAATATAGTAATCCACTGAGGCATCTGACCTAGGGGGTTATGAAAGAACAGAAAATTGTTAGTTTGCTTTATTGTTGGTAGGGCAGCATGGTGGCTCCATGGTTAAGACACTGGACTTGTTGGCTGGAAAGGTTCGAGACCTGCCACACAACGGAGTGAGTTCCCATCCTCACCTCACCTCCTGCCAACCTAGCAGTTCAAAAGCATGAAAATGTGAGTAGATAAAAATTTGGTGGAAAGGTAAGACTAGACTAGACTAGACTAGACTAGACTAGACTAGACTAGACTAGACTAGACTAGACTAGACTAGACTAGAATAGAATAGAATAGAATAGAATAGAATAGAATAGAATAGAATAGAATAGAATAGAATAGAATAACAGAATTGGAAGGGACCTTGGAGGTCTTCTAATCTAACCCCTACTTGGGCAGGAAATCCTATACCATTTCAGACAAATGACTGCTGTCCAATCTCTTGTTAAAAATTTACAATGTGTGGAGCATCTACAACTTTTGGAGGCAAGTTGTACCACTGATTAATTGTTTTGTCAGGAAATTTCTCCTCAGTTCTAGGTTGCTTCTCTCCTTGATTAATTTCCACCCGTTGCTTCTTGTCTCACCCTTAGGTGCTTTGGAGAATAGCTTGACTGCCTCTTCTTTGGGGCAGCCATTGAGATATTGGAACACTGCTATCATTTCATCCTAGTCCTTCTTTTCATTAATTAGACATACCCAATTCTGGTATATATCATATTTTTTGGAGTATAAGATGCACCTTTCCCCCCCCAAAAAGAGGGTGAAAATCTGGGTGTGTCTTATACTCTGAATGTAGGCCCACTCGGCTTCTCAAATGGAGGTTTCAGAGGCTGAAAATAGCATCAGAAATGAAGCTTCAGAAAAGAAGCCCTCAAACAGAGCTTCAGAGGCTTCTTTTCTGAACCTGTTTCGGAGGCTTTCAGAGGCAGGAAAAAAAGTTTTTTCTTAACAGAGTTTCAGAAGTTTCAGAGGCAGAAAAAAAAAAGCAAGGCACAGAGCTCACAACCAAGGAACCTGTTGCTAAAATTCACCTCTGGGAACAGCTGATTGGGGGTATTCCAAGAGGCCGCTCCATCTGCCAATCAGCTTTTTTCTTATTTTTCTCCCCAAAAGCTAAGGTGCGTCTTATACTCTGAAAAATACGGTAGTTATTTTCAAGAAGAACGGCTCTATTTATTTCCAGGAAAATTATTTTCTGTCTCAGTAACAAAATAATTGGTGGCTCTTGGTAGGGATTAAAAAAAACTTCTGCTATACAGTAGATCTTGACAGTAATGAATTGGGGTAACCCATTTTTTTTTTAAAATTAGATTTATATGCCGCCTTTCTTTGGAGACTCAGGGCGGCTTACAACGCGTTAAGCAATAGCCTTCATACTTTTGTATATTTATACAAAGTCAGCTTATTGCCCACACAAACTGGGTCCTCAATTTACCTACCTTAGAAAGGATGGAAGGCTGAGTCAACCTCGAGCCTCGAACTTGCAATAATTGCGGACAGCTGAATGTTAATAACAGGCTATTAGCCTGTTGAGCTATCTGAGGCTCTTCAGGGTGGAGAGTAATAGGGTGAATCATAGCTAAAACAAAATTATTTATTTTTTAAATTTATATTTCATATGTTTTAACTGCCCACGTCCATCAGAGAGGGAGTCTGAGTTGTGTACAATACAAGTTCATCTAAACAACCCTGTTTTCCAAGATAAAAAGGATCTGCAATGGGTGTTCTTAAAAAAAATTATTCAATTTTTTTTTGGGGGGGGGGTTCCTTCATGTATATTCTGTTATGTGATCCTCAAAGTGTAGCTGTATTCTGGTGGGAGCAGGGGTGGTTTTCAAAACTTTTAGCAAGGGGTTCTCTGACCGGTTGCTAGGTGGGTGTGGCCATGGTGGGTGTGGTCTAGCCGGCCTCCTGCACTATGGTGTGAGGGGTGTTTTTGCCCTCCCCAGGCTCCGGAGGCTTTCCTCGAATCTCCAGGAGGGAGAAAACAGCTTCCTCAGGGTCCGGAGGCCCTCTGGAGGCCAGAAACAGGCCCATTTCTGGTCTTGAACTTCCAGTAGGCTCGTTTTTTGCCTTCCCTGAGCCTCCGCGTGCTCCCTGCACTTACCTGCATCCAAAACAGGCCGCGTGGGGACTCCTGGGAGGGGAGGGGAGGGGTGAGCAGGGCCAGCCAGGAGTGGGATTTGGGGGTTCTCTGAACTGCACAGAATCCTAGCTAGAGGTTCTCCTATACTCCTGTGAACCCCCAGCAGCCCGCCCCTGGGCGGGAGAGAAAGCCACAGATAAACAAAAGCCATTGCTGGTGTAATGCAAAATTTATTTTTCTTGTCTTCCCCTGTTCTTAATTTCCAAGTCAGATTTGTTCATCGATTACGGGGAGACAACTTCGCTTTATGTCCAGCTCATGAAACCAAATCACCTCAGAGTCAATTGTGTGCCTCAGTTTACAGCCATTCCGCTGACTTATGAATTCAATCTGACTCTTACTGAACAAACACTTTGGCATTTATTTCATCAGCGAGCTGGGCAATAAAATCCCCTGCTTTGAAACGTGCAAAAGATTATTATTTTTAATCTTCCAGGGATATTAACATTCATAGCAAGGAGCCCTTGCCAGCACATAAGACCTCCAAACCTCCTAAATGAAAACTCTTCCCTGGCAGTCGTAAGAAACAAGCTGTGAAAATTGTACAGCTTTGTATAGTTCTGTTTATTTAATTGTTGATTCCATAGTCCCCTTTTTATAGATCCATCCTTGCTGGAACATGGAGTAGCAGTCAAAGTATCAGGCAGCAACGATGGGAGGGGGGGCGAAGGAAGAGAGAGAAAATGTTTAACTGGAGGACTCTTCATAAATATTTAATGTGTATTTGCATTAAAACCCCAAGTTGTAGTTCCAGATATTTCGTGCCAGTATTTCCACGCTCCCATTAGCAAGATGTAAAGCAGATGTAAAGTGAACTCAGAGAAAGTGTAATGTAGCTTCAGTTTGCCTCTTAACTAGCAAAAAGCCAATGATGAATGTTACTAGAGAGTTACTCAGCAAACCGGCCTGTAGGAGATATTTGAGGGCACAAAAACCAGCGATCCATCATGATTTCTGCCCTTAGGGATCCCAGAGCATTAAAACTGCAGCAAGAATTATTGATATGACCTATCCTAAGATAAGTCAATGCGGGAGTTATGTTTTTATGAAGTGGGAGTTACGAGCTAGTTTTCCAGGAAATGTGGATACTGGCTCAGTCAACAGACAAATGCCACTGAGCAGTTAGGCTGAGAAGAGATAGACAAGGTATGCATTCGTGGAAAGGTCAAGAAAGTGACATATTTAGACTGCATAAATTGAATTGTGTAAAATTGTAAAATATTGTAAAATATTGTAAAATATTGTAAAATATTGTAAAATGTTGTAAAATCGTAAAATTGTAGAATCATAGAATTGTAGAATATTTCTGTTATGATCTCATTGCTGATTTTAATCTGATTTTATTCTATTTGAGCCATCAGCGATCTCAGAGATCACGAGATCACTGCAAAACCAAAGCACAAAAATCCAATCACTAGCATTTCATTGGGGTCCTTGCTACTCTCTGAGCTTGGTTGTTTTCTTGCAGATATCTCATTACCAAACTAGGTAACGTCATCAGTGCTGTTGAACTAGAATTATCAAGAGCCTTGGTGGTGCAGCGGACTAAAGTGCTGTTAAATAGCACTTAGCTGCCAGCTGCCTGCAATTACTGCGAGTTCAAATCACACCAGGCTCAAGGTTCAATCAGCCTTCCATCCTTCCAAGGTAGGTAAAATGAGGACCCGGATTGTAGGGGCATTAAGCTAACTTTGTATAAAAAAAGAACACGGCTTAGGAGGGGCCAAAAGCCCTACTAAGCAGGTATATACAATAGTATGAAGGCTATTGCTTAACACATTGTAAGCCACACTGAGTCACTGGAGAAGGGTGGCATATAAATCAAACCAATAAATAAATAAATAAATCACCACAATCTCCATAATGTAAACAGGTACCCCTTGCCTCCAAAATGGATTGAGTGAATGTGATTTCCATTTACAAAATGCATGGGTCAATATTTATCAGTCTTACTCTTGTATTGTGAAACAATTGGGGTTTCCATAGATGCTTTTACGCCAAAATCTGTGTTTGTTTCTATTCAAGACTTTTCCTAACATAATTTTTTTTTTGTACACAGCTTCCCTAATGCTCCTAGCTGTTGAAGTAATTAAGTGAGAAACACTTTCATACCAATTTCTCCAATGGCTCACTTTGTGATCCATATTTCCCCAGTGCATACTTTTTATTCTCTAATACGTAAATGCTTTCTCTCTCTTTTTATAGAGCAGATTTTTTTTGTTTCATATACAGCTTTAGGAAGATCATTTCTTTTTTCAAATCTAACTCTCAACACCAATCAAAAGGACCTGGGGCTGTATATGTCTAACAAGGAAAGCTGGACATTTGTCGACGTCATTCAGGTCTATAGCAGTACAATAGCACTTAGACATATACCGCTTCACAGTGCTTTACAGCCCTCTCTAAGGGGTTTATAGTCTGTTGCCCCCAACAATCTGGGTCCCTCATTTTATCCACCTCAGAAGGATAGAAGGCTGAGTCAACCTTCAGCTGGTGAGGATTGAACTCCTGGTTGTGGGCAGAATTAGCCCTGCGATACTGCATTCTAATCACTGCACCGCCATGGCTCTATGTCACATTGCTGAATCCAATTTGACAAATTAGTTCTTCTAGAAATCTACAGGGGTGTTATTTGAACCCCAGTCTTTGGCATTTGTGAGGATGCAATAACTTTGGAAAGGACTGCTAGAATTGAGCCGCCCATGGATGGACATGATGATAAAGAAGGAGGAGGAGGAGGAGGAGGAGAGTTGGAAGGGACCTTGGAGGCCTTCTAGTCCAACCTTCTGCTCAAGTAGGAGACTTTATACCAGGGGTGTCAAACTCATGGCCCATGGGCCGGATGCATCATGCACTAGCCATGCCCACGCCCAGTTTAGCGAATGGGAAAAAAGTTGCGATACATCATGTGATGCCATGATGACATGAGTTTGACACCCCTGCTCTATACCATTCTAGAAAAGTGGCCATCCAGTCTCTTCTTAAAAGCCTCCCAATGATGGAGCACCCAAAACATCTGAAGGCAACTCATTCCACTGGTTAATTGTTCTCACTGTTAGGAAATGTCTCCTTAATTCTATGTTGCTCCTCTGCTTGATTAGCTTCCAACTATTCAATAATATCTGACTCTTGGCCAGGTCTCTCCACATCTTCCAAACGTGCGTTATGTCTTTGAGTTGTTCTATGTTCTGGCTGGTGTCCGCTTTGATGGTGTCAATTCACCATGTTCTTTGACAGCCTGGTTTCCTTTTACCACTAACTCTTCCAGATTTAATTGCTTTCTCCAGTGAATTCCCCCACATGACATGGCCAAAATAAGTGAGACATAGTTTTGTGATTTTTGCCTTCCAGTGACACATCTGGTGTTGTGCGCTCCAGTATTGCTTGTTAGTCAACTTTTCTGTCCGAGAAATATGCAGGAGCCTTCTCCAGCATGACAGCTCAAATGAATCGACTTTCTTCCTGTCTTGCTTTTTGAAGGTCCAACTTTCACAACCATAGTGTCAGAATTCCAAGTAACATTCTCAACAAAAGAAGACGCCAATACCAGCAGTTCCTCAAAGTTCCATTTTATTTGAGATGTCATATTGGCACATCTGGGAAAACCCAAATCTGAAAGCTTCCAGATTTTTCCCACCCAACAGAAAGCCCAAGACCCTTCTCCTGCACCCACATGTCCATCACATGGTCCAATCAATGCACCGTCCCAACTGGAGGTGCCTCCCAGTCATGCCACTCCAGGTGCAGGCCAAATGTCCTTGACACTCTGAGAAAGGAATGTTATTATGGCTAGGTATCCCTGCAACTCCATGCAATCCCCCTCTCCCAGTTTCCCAAAGCACTAAATGTGGCAGCCCTGAATAATTCAAG
Organism: Masticophis lateralis; assembly: GCA_030761175.1. Lineage (NCBI taxonomy): Eukaryota > Metazoa > Chordata > Lepidosauria > Squamata > Colubridae > Masticophis > Masticophis lateralis. The sequence goes on along the minus strand of JAUDYJ010000007.1, from coordinate 79,760,112 downwards.
AAAATGATGACCTCCACGGCTGACACATAGGTAGCTATGGGGAACACTGGACATAATCTTAAACAATTAATGAAAGATACAGCCAAAGTCTTGTTTTTGGTAAATAAGAGTCTACCTAGCCGTCTAATCATAGAAACGTATCATTTCACCATCTGACCCTCATCATATTTGCTTTTAATTTAGGGAACATCAGGATCCCACTCAGTGATTAATGCCCTTCTCAGGAACTTGTAGGGCATCCTGTGGCTGACGAGTGGCTGACATTTGAATAAATAGGAATAACTGGGGTTGAAGTAGCTAAGAGCGACGGGTTTTTCAGCTGAAAAGGATGTCCAAGGATGAACTTCCTTTCTTTCTAAATTGCATCTCTCTGGGTCATCATCTCTTTACTAATACTAGTTTGACATTTAACACTAATTAATAGGCTGCTGATACTTTCTGCACCTGAGCCTTTATCACACTTGCATCTTTCTCCAGGAACGCCAACACAACTCATCAGGAGGAGGTGCTTTCCAATTTTAGCCCACCAGAAGTTAGGAAATGGGCTGTTTCCGGCCTCCGGAGGACCTCTGGGGCAGTGGGGAAGGCTGTTTTTGCCCACCCCAGGCTTCAGGAAAGCCCCTGGAGCCTGGGGAGAACGAAAAACAGGCATACTGGACCCACCATGCCATCGTGTGCCAAAAGCAGTGGGGATGCAGGCGCAGGGGGGCATTGAATTATGGGTATGGGCACACACACGTGTGACCCCCCCACGCTCCCCATGCTTTTGGCACACGATGGCAAAAAGGTTAGCCATCACTGGCCTAAGATATTATGTGTGATAGATACAATGAGGTGGACAGAGAGAAAACCATGTAGTAGGATTTTACTGTCTTGAAAGAGTGAGGTTGACATAGGTTCTTAGATGGGTGTGATCTGACATATGTGTTATCTTTAGTGAGCATCAACATCGATGAACAATATTGCCTATGTATGACTCCACACTATGGTTGTGGATGATCCATAGATCTGCTTTGGCATTCTATACCATGGACTTACCATTTTTCTGTCAATAAAAGTAGCCAAGTTGGATCACTGTTCACTCACACTGTCAAACTGAAGTAATTAGTTTGCACTCCCATAGAATCCTAGAATGACAGGGCTGGAAGGGGTCTTGGAGGTCTTCTAATCCAACTTCCTGTCCAAGGTAGTAGTTCCTATATCTTCCTGCACAAATGGCTCTCCTCCTCCTCGTTGTTTCTTCTTCTTCTTCTTCTTCTTCTTCTTCTTCTTCTTCTTCTTCTTCTTCTTCTTCTTCTTCTTCTTCTTCTTCTTCTTCTTCTTCTTCTTCTTCTTCTTCTTCTTCTTCTTCTTCTTCCCCTTCCTCTTCCTCTTCCTCTTCCCCTTCCCCTTCCCCCTCCCCTTCCTCCTCCTCCTCCTCCTCCTCCTCCTCCTCCTCCCCGCCCCTTGGTATTCTTTTGCTGTCATTTGCACAACTGCATGATTTCCTTATGCAATATCACCTGGTCCTCACAATCATCAGAAAGTAGTTGTCCATATTGCTATGGAAACAGAGGAGGAGGGGGGCGGATTGGAGGTAGGTCCCTCCTCCCCCTCCTCCCCTTCTTGTCTTGGCTAAAGTTTAATGAATTTGAAATTCTAAAGGAAAGTCTTGCACCAGGCAACGGAGAGAAGGACACGACCCAGGGAAGGCGGTAGAAGGGAACCGGCAGACATAATTGGCAAAATCAATAGCCAAGGGAGAGATGAATGGCAGATAATGAAATATTATACACCTGGCTGCTCATTTTCATTCCACAGCTATTGTTATTTGCTTAATGGATGAGGGAACATTTCACCTATAAACAAGGAGATCTGACACACGCAGATATCAATAGCGGAAGGCCATTTGCTTGTTAATTCTGCCTCGGCCAGTTTGAAGGCACTCAAATCCTGCAGCGACTATCTTCCCCGTCCTTCATATCATGCAAGAGGGGGGGAAAAAACCCTGAAGAATGTTTGGAAAATCAAAACCAACCATAAATGAAATTCCTTTGCTCTCAAATTTCACTTGCCAGTATCTCTATGTCTGTAATCTGGAATTTCAGATATTTTTTTGTAATGCACTCAAGCACATACACAAGTAGGATTCCCACAACTTGGTTAATCTGGTTATGGGATTATACTATTTTGTTGTTAGAATAGACTAACAGAGTTGGAAGGGACCTTGGAGGTCTTCTAGTCCAACCCCCTGCTTAAGCAGGAAACCCTACAGCACTTCAGACAAATGGTTATTCAACCTCTTCTTTAAATCTTCCAGTGTTGGAGCATTTACAACTTCTTGTTGTGGCCTAGGCCCAAGTAGATATTACCAGACACAATCAGTCCTATACAAACATATTTCATTAGAACAGCTGAGAATTACTTCATTCTCAGCTTAGTCCAAATTAATTCCAAAACAAATCCTTCATAAACAGTCCTTCGGCCTTATCACAAACATTGGTCTTCTTTGGCACCCTGCCAAAGGCTTTTCTTGGCAAAACCCCACAACACCGACAAGAAACAAATGTAGCAACTTTGCTTTCCTACAAAGATCCCAAGAGCCTTTGCTGCTCTTTTTAAGCCTTCTGGGAGGGGCCAATCATCTCCTGGCCTTACTCTTGAGTCATCCTTTTTGCTTTAGCTGCTCTTGTCTTCTGGCAACTGTTTGCATGTGTGCACTAGGAACAGGCTCCTCCTGTTCCTCTGACTCTCTACTATCCGCTTCTGGAGGCTCTGGAGTCCGCGCATTGCTTCCAGATGGCCCTGGCCCCATCTCTGCCTCCAATGCAGAGCCCTCGTTCAAGCCTTGCCCTGACTCCATGACTGGCCCATTGTCCTCTCCAGCCTTCTCACTGTCCGACTCCACTGCCAGCTCCTCAGGCTGCTGGCGGACTGCAACACTTCTGGAGGCAAGTTGTTCCATTGATTAATTGTTCTGTCTGGAAATTTCTCCTTAGTTCTAAGTTGCTTCTCTCCTTGATTAGTTTCCACCCACTGCTCCTTGTCTTGCCTTTAGGTGCTTTGGAGAATAGCTTGACTCCCTCTTCTTTGTGGCAGACTGGAACACTACTATTGGAACACTACTATTGGAACACTACTATCATGTCTCCCCTAGTCCTTCTTTTCATTAAACTAGACATACCCAGTTCCTGCAACCGTCCTTGCTATGTTTTAGCCTCCAGTCCCCTAATCATCTTTTTTGCTCTTCTCTTCTCTGCACTCTTTCTAGAGTCTCCACATCATTTTTACATCATGGCGACCAAAACTGAATGCACTATTCCAAGTGTGGCCTTACCAATGCATTATAAAGTGGTATTAACACTTCACATGATCTTGATTCTATCCCTCTGTTTATGCAGCCTAGGACTGTGTTAGCTTTTTTGGCAGCTGTTGCACATGGCTGTTTCATATCTAAATGGTTGTCCACTAGGACTCCAAGGTCTCTCTCATAGTTACCACTATTGAGTAAGGTACCACATATAATGTACCTGCTGCTGCTGCTGCTGCTGTTGTTCAATTGCTAAATCATGTCTGACTCTTCTCAGCCCCATGGACCACAGCATGCCGGACTCCCTTGTCCTCTGCTGTCTTCCGGAGTTTGTTCAAATTCATCGTCACTGCGTTGATGACCCTATCTAACCACCTCCTCCTTTGCTGTCCCCTTCTCCTATGGCCTTCAGTCTTTCCCAACATCTGGGTCTTCTCCAAGGAATCCTCTCTTCACATTCGATGGCCAAAGTATTTGAGCTTCAGCTTCAGTATCCATCCTTCCAAAAAACAGTCAAGGTGCCTTTCCTTTAAGATTGACTGATTGCATCGCCTTGTAGTCCAACAACTTGTGTCTGTGCCATCTTTTTTTTTTATCGTGTTGTTGCTGTTAGTTGCAAAGTCATGTCCGACCCATCACGACCCCATGGACAATTTTCCGCCAGGCCTTCCTGTCCTCTACCATCCTCTGGAATCCATTTAAGCTCACGCCAACTGCTTCAGTGACTCCATCCAGCCACCTCGTTCTCTGTCATCCCCTTCTTCTTTTACCTTCAATCTTTCCCAGCATTAGGCTCTTCTCCACTGAGTCCTTCCTTCTCATTAGGTGGCTAAAGTATTTGAGTTTCCTCTTCAGGATCTGGCCTTCTAAAGAACAGTCAGGGTTGATCTCTAGGACTGACCAGTTGGATCACCTTGCAGTCCAAGGGACTCACAGGAGTCTACTCCAGCACCATAGTTCAAAGGTCTCCATTCTTTGGCGCTCAGCCTTCCTTATGGTCCAACTTTCACAGCCATAATTACAACTGGGAAAACCATAGCCTTGACTCTACACACTTTTGTTGGCAGGGGTGATGTCTCTGCTTTTTAGTATGCTGTTTAGGTTTTGCCATAGCTTTCCTCCACAGCTTCTTTTAATTTCTTGGCTTGCAATCCCATCTGCAGTGATCTTGGAGCCCAGGAAAATAAAATCTGTCACTAAAAGTCCCCATGGAAAGTACCAAAAGTCCAACAACTATTTTGACTTAATTTCTCTCAAACCATAGAACGAGGCAAGTTGTTTTTTAGGTTTCAATTCTTTAGAGCCCAAAGAACCCCAATTCTGCCAAGCTAAGGAGCTCACCACAAGTTCCAAAATATTCCAGTTGGAGTAACACCTGTTTTTCCCTTTCGTGTGGGCCCGTCTTGCACGATGACTTTCGAACACGATCTTCTCAATGCAACGAAATCCTTGTGAAGTTTTTAATGAGATCAAAATAAGCAGCCCATTTTGTTCTTTTTTAAATTGCCTGGCTGATGTTCCTTTTCCTTGCTATGAATCAAACCAGCACTTTGATACTTGCAAAACATTTTCCGAGGCATGCTAACATGGTCTCCTGATGCTGTTCGTTAATTAAATCTGAAGATTTGTTTATTCAGTAATCGTGGAAACAAAAGAGTTATTTTAAGCTCTTTTTATTCACAATGGCAGGTAGTGTCTTGTCTGAGCCCATTCAGATGTGTTTGTAACATATACCTCCCTGAATTCGTATTCACCCAGAATAAATCAAGCAAAATAACAGAATAACAAAGTTGGGAAGAACTTTGCAGGCCTTCTAGATCCAACCTCCTGCTTAGGAAGGAAACCCTACATCATTTCAGACAAGTGGCCGTCCAATCTCTTCTTAAAAACATCCAGTGATGGAGCACTCACAGCTTCTGATGGCAAGACATTCCACTGGTTAATTGTAATTATTGTCTGGACATTTCTCCTTAGTTTTAGATTGCTTCTCTCCTTGTTCAGTTTCCATCCATTGTTTCTTGTCCTATCTTCTGATGGTTTGGAGAACAGGTCAACCTCCTTCCTTCCTTCCTTCCTTCCTTCCTTCCTTCCTTCCTTCCTTCCTTCCTTCCTTCCTTCCTTCCTTCCTTCCTTCCTCCCTCCCTCCCTCCCTCCCTCCCTCCCTCCCTTCCTTCCCTCCCTCCCTCCCTCCCTCCCCCTCCTCCTCCTCTCTCTTTCTCCTGCCTTATAGAATCGTAGGGCTGAAAGGGACCTTGGAAGTCTTCTAATCCAACCCCCTAGAGATGGTGTGTCACTGCGTTTTTATATTTACCAGCAGAGCTATTATTTCTGGACTGTCAGACTTACCGTAGTCATATTCCTTATCAGCACCATACTGCGCATGTCATGCATTCCTTTGTACTTCTTCTAAAACTTTCCTTTGTTCTCCAGTCAGCTAAGGTCAGGCTGGGGATTTCTTTGCCAACATGTAATCTATTTTAGATAGTGAGATGTTTTTATTTTCTTACAATACATATGAGTTTAATTAGAAGATGTATTCCGGTTTTATTGATCAAAGTATACAGAAGGATAAAAGTCACAATCCAATTCAAAATGAGGGCAATTACCCCACGCAAGGTAACGGGACTGATTGATGCTCTGGCATGGTGGTCCAATCTCTTAAAAACCTCCAGTGTTGAAGCACCCACAACCTCTGGTGGCAGATTGTTCCCACTGGTTAATTGCCCTCACTGTCAGGAAATTTCTCCTTAGTTCTAAGTTAGTTGTCTCATTGATGAGTTTTCCACCCATTATTTCCTGTCCTGCATTCAGGTGCTTTGGAGAATAACTTGACTCCTTTTTTTTTTTTAATTTGATTTTATATGCCGCCCTTCTCCAGAGACTCAGGGCGGCTTACAATGCATTAAGCAATAGCCTTCATAGTTTTGTATATTTTATACAAAGTCAGTTTATTGCTCCCACAATCTGGATCCTCAATTGACCTACCTTAGAAAGGATGGAAGGCTGAGTCAACCTTGAGCCTGGTTAAGATTCGAACTTACAGTAATTTCAGACAGCTGGAGTTAATTACAATGCATTAATCTGCTGAGCTATCCAGGCTTTTCTTTGTAGCAACCCCTGAGATAGTGGAACACTGCTATCATGTCTCCCCTACTCCTCCTTTTCATTAAACTAGAGACACTCAATTCCTGCAACCGTTCTTCTTCGTACATGATTTGAAGTTCAATTTAGCCAGCATGCAAATGGGCAAGTGAGATCTGTAAATGCACAATAAGTTTGAAAAGCATAAGTTAACTTCTCTTTCGAGCTGACCTTCTGAGGCAACTTTTTTTTTGGGGGGGAGAGAGAAATTCCAATTTCGGGATGAATTATTGGGGGAAAAGAAGTGCTGTATTTGTCAGCATTAACGGGGGCTATGTCATAAAAAAGGGCAATTAAACAGGAGGGCGTGAAATTTGTTGCCTGAGTAAAGTCTCCATTCTTTTGCCAATCAGGAGGCAGCTGAAAGGTCAGGAAATTCAGGTCAGTGTTGACACGCAGAAAATCCATTTTATTATGTGAGAAAGCTAATTGGATCCCGGCTAGCCACAGATATAAGTTCTTTAACAGAAATCGAATCCTTAATGAGCAATATAAGTTTCTGGAACAGGGTACTTCAACTTCTGATATGAAGCAAGGAGGCAGATTGCAGTAAAGGATTTGGAAATAAAAAAAGAAGGTTTGCACTTCGAATGAAATAATCCCAGTCCAATGTTCCACACCAAGGGTTTTTTTTGCTTTTTTTTTTTTTTGAGTGTACCCTGTCCCACCAGAACAAAACTACAAATACAGACAGTCCTCGGCATTGTAAAAAAACTGATGTTGGAAGAAATGTCCATCTGGGTTCAGTTCCAAGTGGGGAAAAAGACACTGGAAACATGGGGACTGCTTGGAAAGATGGTTTAATGATGGACAGGACCACATGGTTTGAGGTCTTCGGTGAAAAAAGCACATAGGAGAGAGAGAGAGAGAGAGAGAGAGAGAGAGAGAGAGAGAGAGAGAGAGAGAGAGAGAGAGAGAGAGAGAGAGAGAGAGAGAGAGAGAGAGAGAGAGAGAGAGAGGAGAGAGAGAGATTTATACCCTCTGTTGGGTTTTGAATTTGAGCTTGTGTTCTGATTGGTTGTCAGACTCCCATGGGGCCATGTAGGGGTAACTTTGTAGGTTGTCTGTGACCCAGGCTTGGTTGACTCTTGCTGGGTGATGATGTAATGAAAGGGCTTTGGGCAATTCCTACTATGGCTCTGCCTGAAGGAGGTAGATCTTTGTTACGTAGAGTAGACTGGCCCAGACCTTAATGGTCCATTGACAAAAGGGGTGGGAGGTTGAGTTTTTGCTTCCTTTTTAGGGGATATATTCTGCCCTTTTAATATTTCCTAAAATATCTTATTTTCCTAGGAGAGGGGTATGGAGGGGAAGAAAGGGAAGGGAAGACAGAAGGAAGGGGAAGGAAGGAAGGAGGATAGAAGGAAGGAAGGAAGGAAGGAAGGAAGGAAGGAAGGAAGGAAGATAGATAGATAGATAGATAGATAGATAGATAGATAGATAGATAGATAGATATAGATAGATAGATAGATAGATAGATAGATAGATAGATAGATGGAAGGAAGGGGGTATGGGGGAAGAAAGGGAAGGGAAGACAAAAGGAAGAAAGGAAGGGAGGGGAAGGGAGGAAAGAAGATGGAAGAAAAGAGAAAGAAAGAAAGAAAGAAAGAAAGAAAGAAAGAAAGAAAGAAAGAAAGAAAGAAAGAAAGAAAAAGAAGGAAGGAAGGAAGGAAGGAAGGAAGGAAGGAAGGAAGGAAGGAAGGAAGGAAGGAAGGAAAAACATCAGGGCATTTTTTGGTACAACTCTCGTTGAGAGTTTGATCCCCAGAAAGCCCCATCGTCTTGGCTTTTCATTGTAAGTGTAATTTTTAACTTTTTTATTCTATTGTAATTCTTTTTGATGGTTTTTTTTTTTTTTTAGTACAAGCTGCTCAGAGTCACTCCATTAGTGAAATGGGCAGCACAGAAATCCAATAAATAAATAAATACACTCCAAATGGGTTCAAATGTGAATCTTTTTAATGGCTGATTTATGCTGGGCATTTCTGACAGGTAGAAATGTTTATTTTGAAGCTCCATCCATCTTGGCAGGTATGAGTCTAAAAGTTATAATTTCTGTATTAGCATATGTTTTTGTCACTACAGCATTTGTTTATGGGAGAGAAATTATGGGAGGAAAATTAATGTAGCATGCACTTTCGTTTGATTTTTTTTCCCTTCTTAACATGGTTATGGGTTGGCTTGTATAAAATATATTCCTCTATCAAAATGCAGATGCTGATTTCATTAATACAATTAACCCAATACAAGCGCCCGGTTTTGAATCTCCTAGGAGTTGGATTGTTGCCATATATCAGGGTTAAGGGAGAAATTAGAGTCTAGCAAACCTGTCAGTACAATTTTGCTTCATCTAACAAGGTAAAAAGTTGCTAATTGTCTGGAAAGAAATCAAAACCAACTGCGATAGCTTTTTAGTTCTTCTTAAATAAAATGGACGGGTACAGGCAGTGGTAGGACTCAGCCAGTTTGCACCACTTCGGGAGAACCGATTCAGTGGTGGGTTCCTCCGGATTCGGCCGAACCAGTAACGGTGATGATTTGACGTCACCGAACCAGTTCTCTTTGTTTGGGAGCTGTTGAATCCCACCACTGGGTACAGGTAGACCTTGACTTACAACAGTTCATTTAGTGACCATTCAGAGTTACAATGGCATTGAAAAACAAGTGACCTATGGCCATTTCTCACACTTACGACCATTGCATCATCCCTGTGGTCACATGATCAATACTCTAATGCTTGGCAACGGACTCCTATTTATGACGGTCCTGGAGTCATGTGATCAACTTTTGTGACTTACTGGACAATGGTTGTAAGTGGAGGACTGCCTGTACGATTAGGAAATACTTCCTAATAATCTAATTTCGAATCTCTTAGAAATACTTCCTAACAATTAGGAAATACCTCCTAATAATCTAATTTCTAATCCCTTAGAAATACTTTCTAATTAGGAAATACCTCCTAATAATCTAATTTCTAATCCCTTAGAAATGCTTCCTAACAATTAGGAAATACCTTCTTATACTCTCTTAATCATACAGGTGGTATGATTCTCTGAACCAGAAAAGAGTTTAGGTCCATTAGTTTCGAATTTGAACTTTGCAACTGCAAAAAAAAAAAGTGTGTGACGAATCCTTAAATATCTGAAGATGGTTGTCAAATATCTTCTGCTTTGTCGACTCGAACTTCTGTATTCTCAAACCATTCTCCATAGGATTTGGCCTCTATATTCTGACCATCTTAGTAACCAAACTGAGAATCCAATCATTTTTAACTGATTATACTGTAATTTAAGGGGCCACAATAGCTCAGCGATGGAACACATTGTGGTTGACAGTTGGAAAACTGACAGCCGGGGTTGGAGACCCAGGCACCACATGATGGGGTGAGCCCCTGTTCTTGCTCCAGCTCTTGTTCATCTAGGAGTTCGAAAGCAAGCAAATGCGAGTAGATAAACAGGCACCACTTCATTGGGAAGGTAACAGTGTTCTGTGTTCCATCTATAATCCTGTGGGCCACATGTCCATGGAAGTCTCTTCGGACAATGCTGGGTCTCTCGGCTAAGAAATAAATATAATAGAATAACAGAATTGGAAGGGATCTTGGAGGTCTTCTAGTCCAGCCCCCTGCTTAGGCAGGAAACCCTACACCACTTCAGACAAATGGTTATCCAACACCTTCTTAAAAACTCCCAGTGTTGCAGCATTCACAGCTTCTGGTGGCAAGTTGTTCCACTGATTAATTGTTCTCACTGTCAGGAAATTCCTCCTTAGTTCTAAGTTACTTTTCTCCTTCATTAGTTTCCACTCATTGCTTCTTGTCCTGCCTTCTGATGCTTTGGAGAATAGCTTGACTCCCTCTTCTTTGTGGAAGCCCTGGAGATATTGGAAGATTGCTATCATGTCTTCCCTGGTGTTTCTTTTCACTAGACTAGACATGTCCGGTTCCTGCAACCGTTCTTCATATGTTTTACCCTCCAGTCCCCCAATCATCTTCGTGGTTCTTCTCTGCACTCTTTCTAGAGTCTCCACATCTTTTTTACATCGTGGTGACCAAAGCTGAATGCAGTATTCCAAGTGTGGCCTTACCAAGGCATTATAAAATGGTATTAACACTTCATATCCAGGGGTGGGTTCTACTTACCTTTACTACCTGTTCGCAACAGGAGCATGTGTGCGCATGCACAGAAGCTTCTGCACATGCGCAGATTGTCCATTATGACATCTGGGAGGGTGGGAGGAGCCTCCTGCCGCTTTTACTACCGGGCAGAATTGGGAGCAACCCACCACTGCTTCACGTGCTCTTATGGAGTTGAGCACTGCCCCCTAGAGGCAGACACAATTGGTCAGGGAAATTTTTACTGTAATTTAACAGTTTGAGGCAATCCAAATCCCTCTTGCAATAATTCACTTGGCGTAATGACTTATTTACACCCTCCAGATGAGCAATTTTCAAACTGGGATTGTGTCAGAGATTAGGTTTTGAGGTGAATAAAAGGAATAATCTTCACCTCAACATCTTGCCTATATGCCTTACTGCTTTTAATGCAGGACACACAATAACATTTTTTGCTAAAACATGGCGCCAAGGCCCCTGAATATTATTAGATGGCTCACATAATAGCTTTCTAATTGTGCCCATAATGATTTCCTGGCTTAATTATTTCTTTTCAATAAAGACACTAAATATTCTCCTAGTGATATGATTGAAAATCGGGAAAATTAACCCTTCCGTAATCATTTGACAACCATAATTTAGATAATTTAGGGTTTTCCTTTTGATAACAGGTATTAATTATTGAACTAATAAATCACTTTATATTTATTTTTTTTTAAAAAAATATACACTCAGGAGGATTTTAACCATCTATTTATACAGGTTTTGATCTTAGATAAGTAATCTATATTTGAAGAAAATTATCCCGGGGATAATTATTGCAAAATTACATGTAATTTTATATATTCAAACAAAACAAAATACTACCATGTTTCCCCCCAAAATAAGACTGGGTCTTATATTAATTTTTGCTCCAAAAGATGCACTAGGGCTTATTTTCTAGTTAGATCTTATTTTCAGGAAAATACGGTACTAGATGCATCCATCTGGTTGACTGGGGCTTATTTTTGGGTAGGGCTTATATTACCAACATCCTGAAAAATCATACTAGACCTAATTTTCCAGTTAGGTCTTATTTTCAGGGAAACACGGTATCTAGAGAGTCCTCGACTTACAGCCATAACTGAGCCCAAAATTTCTGTTGCTTAAGCAAGACAGTTGTTAAATGAGTTTTGCCCCATTTTATGATCTTTCCTGCCACAGTCGTTAAACGAATTCCTGCCGTTGTTAAGCAAATCTGACTTCCCCATTGACTTTGCTTGTCTCACGGTTACAAGTGACCCCGGAATATCACAATCTTCATAAATATGAGTCAGTTGCCAAGCCTCTTAATTTTATTATTATTGGTTAATCTATAGTGAGATTCACAATCTTTGAGGCTGGTTAATAGCTCAGCAGCTTGAGTCCTAACTAAGGACCTAGGAACTGTTAAGGTATCGTCGGAGGATGTAAGCTGTTCCGAGTAAGGTGGTTTTTTGTAGAGTCAAAATGTTCAAGTCTGGTAAATTTAGAATTTCTAAATAGCGGGGTAGCCCTTTGGGTATTGCTCCAAGGGCTCCAATTACAATCGGAACAACACATGATTTCTTTTTCCATAGTCGCTCAACTTCGATTTGCAAGTCTCAGTACTTTGTGATTTTTTCTTGCTGCTTATCTTCAATCCGTGCATCCCCAGGTATTGCAATGTCAATGAACCATACTTTTTTCTTTTCAACTACTGTTATGTCAGGTGTGTTGTGGACCAAGTGCCTGTCAGTCTGAATCCTAAAGTCCCACAAGATCTTGAGTTTCTCATTCTCTAGAACTTTCTCAACCTGATGTTCCCAGTGGTTTTTGCTGTACTCAAATCCAAACTTCTGGCACAATTTCCAGTGAATTTTTATTATTATTTTTTTATTATTTTTTTATTTATTATTATTATTATTATTATTATTATTATTATTATTATTATTATTAGCTACCTCCCGGAATACGACTGATCCGGGACCTCCGTACTTTCCATAAGGCCCTGAAGACTTTTTTGTTCCAGCAAGCCGGCCTAGCCTAAATAGGTTTTTATGGGTTAGTTTTTTTAAATTGTACAGGTATGGGGTTTTAAATTGGGGAGGCCATTTGATTTAATTTATTTTAGTTAACTTAACTTTTATATTGTATGTATTTTAATTTCGGCTGTTCACCACCCTGAGTCCCCAGGGAGAAGGGCGGTATACAAATTCAATACATAAATATATTATTATTATTATTATTATTATTATTATTATTATTATTATTATTATTATTATTATTATTATTATTATTATTATTATAATAATAATAATAATAATTTATTAGTTTTAAAACAATGGTTTTAACAATGTCTCTGGTTTCTAACATTTGGATCAAATTCAAGTTAATAAGTAACATATTCCTTAATCTGTCTACAAATTTACATATCTCCTATTTCATTATATATCAAGTATATAATGCATTATATATGCAGTATTTTACTTCCTAAACAGCTATACATATATTTAATAAACCTATACTACATTCACAAATTCAATATACCTTGATATATTGATATACATTGATATATATATTTCCAGACATTCGTTATCCCTTGTTTTTGGCATTCTTCCTCTTATCTAACCAATTATAACATTTATTCCAGACTTCATAGCATGTTGATTCACTTTTGTCTTTGAGTTCTAAAGTGAGTCTGTCCATCTCTGCACAGCTGTAAATTTTGTGTATTACTTCTTCTGAGGGTATTTCTTTACACTTCCATTTTTGAGCAAATACTAGTCTTGCCGCGGTAAGTATATGCAATATTAAATAGGTTACATTATTGTCATATTTGCCACCTGTCACGCCCAGTAAGAAAAATTCCGCTTAAGTTCTATTTTAAACATTAACATCTCTTCTAACCAGCTCCTTATTTGCTAACTCAATTTGCTGAAGTAATCTTTCCTCTTGATAGGAGAATTTAAGCCATTAACATTGCCTCTGAATTCTGATCACATGACCATGGAGATACTGCAATGGTCGTAAGTGTGAAAAACGGTCGTAAGTCACCTTTTTCAGTGCCGTTGTAACTGCGAACAATCACTCAATGAACCGTTGTAAATCAAGAACTTCCTGTACATAAAGGTCTTTTTTTTTTAATTTGATTTATATGCCGCCCTTCTCCGAAGACTCAGGGTGGCTTACAATGCGTTAATCAGTAGCCTTCATACTTTTGTATATTTTACAAAGTCAGCTTATTGCCCCCACAAACTGGGTCCTCAATTTACCTACCTTAGAAAGGATGGAAGGCTGAGTCAACCTTGAGCCTGGGGAGATTCGAACTTACAGTAATTGCAGACAGCTGGAGTTAAATTACAATGCATTAGTCTGCTGAGCTATCCAGGCTCCTTATCTGAGCTATCCAGATCTTATCTGACACTTATTCTAATTCATTGATTAATTGATAGTTTATCATGATTCTCCCTATCAATACATTTTGGTATAGAAAATACGAACTTATGAGTCACTGCACACTTTATCTCAAACATACTTGAGAGCAAAAATAATATCTAAATGTTGTAAAAGTTTTTAGAGCTCAGTATTTTTCCAGGCCTTGCCCTCAATTCCCAGTATTTTTGCCTTGTGCAATTCAGTAAATATTCTGTATCAAATGCATAAAGGAATTGAAATTCCCAGTTAACACTTATTAAAGTATTACATCATTCCAATGGAGGCCTTCTTGCATATGTACTCAAAGGTTCCTCAGTTTTATGTTCCATTTTAAAAAAAAAATTCTTCATGAAATATCAAGTCACGCAATATATATGCTGGTTTTATTTCTTTACTTAAAACATTTATATAGCTGCCCATCTTATAACCAACTCTGGGCACCTTCCACACACACGTTCAAACAACATGCAAAGCTGTATTAAAACTATAAAACAAAACATATTAGAAACATTAAAAATAATAATAACAACAACAACAAATCCTGGTGCCAAGTCAAATTTCTGATCATCTAATCTAATTTTATTCCAGCACTTGGAGGAAAATCCAAGCTTCACAGAAGGCTAGAAGAGTGAAGGCCTGCCAAAGTTCATGTGGCAAAGAGTTCCATAGGGCAGAGGCTGGCACAGAGAAGGTACCCTTCCTGGCTCCCATCAGATAGCAGTATTTAGAGGAAGGGGCTAGGAGCATGCCCACCCTGTCTGACTTGGTAGGATGAATCAATGTCCTGAGGGAAAGGTGGTTGTTCAGATAACCTGGCCCTGTGCCGTATAGGGCTTTAAAAGTGAGGACTCTGTACCTGGAAAGAAACTGGAAGCCAACACATTTCACACAATAGAGTTGTGTTACATGGGCAAACCTAGGGGCTCCATTTTTGTATGTGTATGTCCATTTTTGTATGGGCAAGGCAAGGCAAGGACTCCCGCCTGGACTACTGTAATGCTCTCTACATGGGACTCCCCTTGAGGAGCACCTGGAGGCTCCAGCTGGTTCAAAGTGCAGCTGCACGGGTGGTTATGGGAGTGACGTGGTGTTCCCATATGACACCTCTCCTGCGCGAGCTGCACTGGCTCCCGGTGGTCTTCCGAGTGCGCTTCAAGGTTTTGGTCACCACCTTTAGAGCTCTCCATGGCTTAGGACCTGGGTATTTACGTGACCGCCTTCTGCCACCAGTAGCCTCTCACCAGCCAGTATGCTCACATAGAGAGGAGCTCCTCAGGGTGCCGTCGGCCAAACAATGTCGACTGGTGGCTCCCGGGGGAGAGCTTTCTCTGTGGGGGCACCTGCTATCTGGAATGAGCTCACCCCGGGGATACGGAAGATCCTAGATTTACGCACCTTCCGTCGTGCCCTCATGACCTATTTATTTCAACAGGCTGGCCTGGCTTAACTTCCCTTTCAACTGAATTTTTTAAAATTGGTTTTAAAACATTGGGGGTGTTTTCAATTGTTCTGGGCCAAATTATTTAATGGGTTTTATATTGTCTTTTAAATTTGTAATTTGTGTGTTTTATTTCTCTGGCTGTTCACCGCCCTGAGTCCTTCGGGAGTAGGGTGGTATATAAATCTAATAAAATGAAAAAAATGAAAATGAAATGAAGGCAAGGCAAGGCAAGGAGCTGAAGAGCCACAATCCAAACCTCAAGGCAAGAACACACAGCAACAAAACAAACACGCCCTCCCCAGCATTGTCTCCATCTGTCTCTTGTGCTAAATAGCCAACTTTTGGTACAGCCCATCAAGGGCGAGGCTGCCTCCTTGCGAGTAATCTGGCTGACCTTCTCTGCTCCTGCCTTTTCTCTGCACTTTGTGTTCTTGGATCAGGTGCAGAAGGCAGTTCCTCTTCCTCATCCCTTTCCCCAGCGGATGCCTCAGGGCTGTCCTGCTTGCAGCTGGGCTTCAGCCAAATCTCTGTCAGACGGCTGCTTGGAGCCATTGACCAACTGCCCTCCAGGTGTGCCTGGGACCAAATCATCTTCCTCAGAGGTGACATCTGGAGAGATAACTGGGGAAATGTCTGGGGGAGTCATCGCAGTGTCTGCCTGCCTGCCAGCCTGCCTATCATCTATTTATCATCTACCTGTCTATCATCTCTCCCTCTCCCTCTCTCTCTTTGTCTGTTTCTGTCTCTGTCTGTCTCTCTTTCTCTCCGTTTGTCTCTCTCTCTCTCTCTTTTTACCTCTCTTATTCTGTCTCTCTGTCTCTGTCTCTGTCTCTGTCTCTGTCTCTGTCTCTGTCTGTTTCCCTGTCTCTCTCTCTCTGTCTCTGTCTCTGTCTCTCTGTTCTCTCTCTCTCTCTCTCTCTCTCTCTCTCTCTCTCTCTCTCTCTCTCTCTCTCTCTCTCTCTCTATATATATATATATATATATATATATATATATATATATATATATTTATTATTTTATTTTCGTAGGTCTTTATGTGTATCTTTCTTTATGCCAAGGATTTTCCTACGTATATTAAGATGTTTCATGGCCTAATTTTCGGTGAAATCTCAATTCACCAGCTTTTAGGCCTTTTTAAATATTACAGCAGCTATATGCTATCTGTTTGAGTTTATGTGGGAGACTAGAATGGACCCATTTCTGCCTCATTAGGCTTTGTCAACTAGCCACACCCACTTTTCTTAATTCTGCCCTGTAACAGTCAAATATTTATTATTTTATTTTCGTAGGTCTTTATGTGTATCTTTCTTTATGCCAGGGATAGATAGATAGATAGATAGATAGATAGATAGATAGATATAGATATAGATATAGATATAGATATAGATATATATATATATATATATATATATATATATATATATATATATATATATATATATATATATATATAATATATATATTTATATTTATATTTATATTTATATTTATATTTATATTTATATTTATATATATTGTCTCTCTATCTCTCTGTCTCTCTCTGTCTGTCTCTCTCTCTTTCTCCCGCCCCACCAAATTTTTATTGCATCTACATTATGGAAAACAAATATTTTTATAATAATGTCATTGCATACATCTTAGCAAACTAGGATGTATACGGTGACATTATACACTACAGAAATACCTGCAGTGATTACTGGTGCAATTGGGTTATGATCTGATAGAGGAATTGTCCTGACTTTATATGTATTTCTCCTTTCAACTAATATTTAAGATTGGTAAAAACAGTTTAATCAAGGCCAAATTTTTAAAGGGGAAGAATACAATCTTCTTGTGAATAATTTAAGAGTTGCTGTGTCTCCAACAAATTAAACTCTGATATATAAGTTTGCAATACTTTCCATGTATGAGAATTAAATTAAGGGGAAGGAGGAGGATGTATTATGTTATAGTAAGGTATCTAAAAGTTGATTAAAATCTCCAGCTGTAATTATCTGATCCACAGGCAAAGTAAAAAGAGTTTCAAAAACCTGCTTAATATACCTGGATAATCCTTACTAGAGCTATTATAATTAATAAGTGCAGCTCATTTATTAAGGCATTTAATCAACCACTATTAAAAATAAAATATCATTCTGCATTACTTCTTGTTCGTCTACAAAGTTTTGCACACTAGTTAATCAAATTTACATGTGTGCTTCTTGTAAAAACAAATATCAGGTTTTAATATGCCCAGTTTGGAAGTATCTGATTCTCCTTGGAAATACATATAGGACCCTTGATATTCCCAACAAAGTAAAATCAAACCCTAATAAAGATTTCAGATTAGATTCCTTGAAATGAGCTACAAGTAGGAGCAACTTGTACTGATAGTGATTCAATTAACCAATGTGGCAAGAAAAATGGGGCAAAACTCACTTAGCAACCTAAATTTTGGGTTCAATTGTGGTCATAAGTCGAGGACCACCTATGTATCTAGAGGCCAATACTTGAGCCGTGGTAGTGCAGTGGTTAGAATGCAGTACTGCAGGCTATTCCTGCTGACTGCCGGCTGACTGCAATTTGGCAGTTCGAATTTCACCAGGCTCAAGGTTGCCTCAGCCTTCCATCCTTCTGAGGTGGGTAAAATGAGGACCCAGATTGTTGGGGGCAATAGGCTGAGTCTGTAAAACGCTTAGAGAGGGCTGTAAAGCACTGTAAAGTGGCATATAAGTCTAAATGCTATTGTTATTGCTACTTACATAGGGCTCTAAGATCACCGCAGATGGGGACTGCAACCAAGAAATTAAAAGACACTTGCCCCTGGGGAAGAAAGCTATGGCAAATCTAGATAGCTTACTAAAAAGCAGAGACATCACCCTGCCAACAAAAGTGCGTATAGTCAAGGCTCTGGTTTTCCCAGTTGCAATGTATGGCTGTGAAAGTTGGACCATAAGAAAGGCTGAGCGCCCAAGAATTGAGACCTTTGAACTCTGATGTTGGAGAAGACTCCTGCGAGTCCCTTGGACTGCAAGGCCATCCAACCGGTCAGTCCAAGAGGAGATCAACCCTGACTGCTCTTTAGAAGGCCAGATCCTGAAGAGGAAACTCAAATACTTTGGCCACCTAATGAGAAGGAAGGACTCACTGGAGAAGATGCTGGGAAAGATGGAGGGCAAAAGAAGAAGGGGACGGCAGAGAATGAGGTGGCTGGATGGAGTCACTGAGGCAGTCGGTGTGAGCTTAAATGGACTCCAGAGGATGGTAGAGGACAGGAAGGCCTGGAGGAACATTGTCCATGGGGTCATGATGGGTCGGACACAATTTTGCAACTAATAACAATAATAACTTACATAGGACAAGGAAAAAATATGATATTTTTTTAGCTGACATTGATTTCAAAGTAGTAAAACAAAACAGAAAAGAAATAAGTTACAAAGGGGAAAAAAAGAAAGAAAATATCTTTTAAAAAAGCCCAACTTTAAACAAAAACTGAGGGAAAAACCAACTCTTAAAAAAAACCTCCTTAAAAATTAAAAAAAAAAACTATCCCTAAATTCGACTTCTGAATAAGAATACAGAAAAATACAGTATAAGAACACCAGCCTGTCTTCTTTCAAACCAAAATCAGCTTTGTCCATTTTTTTTTTTTTAAAGATAGCTAGAACTTTAATTCAGAACAATTATAAACAAATGCACAAAACTTTTCATCTGGGCCATCTGGATTTTTAAAACAACAACAACCCCAATCTTGTTTGTTTCAGTAAGCAGGGATAAACAAATAGCATGTATCTGGGAAAGAAAAACAAGTACTTACAGTAATTCCTTTTTATTCAGCCACTAGATGGGTTTTAATGAATACTTCTGCTTCTGAACGTCTATAGCGGCAGATCTGGAAACATGATTATCAGAAAATCAGCAATTCCAGAGATGGAAGGTATATCAGAGGTCATCTTAACCAGCAATTTGCAGATGACTCTTCTAAAGCAACTCTGACATATGATTATATGGCGTCTGTTTGAAAATCTACTTTGAAAGTTCTATGATTAATGGGGAATAAATATGGATATAGAAAACAATAGACTAAAGAAACTTGGTTTAAGCTTACACACAGGTAGCCGTGAGTAAACCTTATGCACATATTTATGTATGGTGTGTGCATGTACAAGTGTAATAATTGTTTCTGTACTGAGAAACAATTATTACACTTGTACATGCCCAGAGTTGCCTTATCGTGAAGAAGAGCAGCATATCAATTAAACAATGCTATATAATGATGCTATAGAGCACTGCACACCAGAACAACTAGACACAAGAACAGTTTTTTCCCGAACGCCATCACTCTGCTAAACAAATAATTCCCTCAACACTGTCAAACTATTCACTAAGTCTGCACTACTATTAACCTTCTTATCGTTCCCACCACCCATCTCCTCCCACTTATGACTGTATGACTGTAATTTTGTTGCTTGTATCCTTACGATTTATATAGATATTGTTTCCTGATTGCTTATTTGTACCCCATGACTATCATTAAGTGTTGTACGTTATGATTCTTGATGAACATATCTTTTCTTTTATGTACACTGAGAGCTTATGAACCAAAGACGAATTCCTTGTGTGTCCAATCACACTTGGCCAATAAAGAATTCTATTCTATTCTATTCTATTCTATTCTATTCTATTCTATTCTATTCTATTCTATTCTATTCTATTCTATTCTCCATTCCATATCTTCTCTTCTCTTCTCTTCTCTTCTCTTCTCTTCTCTTCTC
The DNA here is from genome assembly GCA_030761175.1 of Masticophis lateralis. Taxonomy (NCBI): domain Eukaryota; kingdom Metazoa; phylum Chordata; class Lepidosauria; order Squamata; family Colubridae; genus Masticophis; species Masticophis lateralis. The sequence continues at coordinate 79,739,938 of JAUDYJ010000007.1, read as the reverse complement.
TTCTCTTCTCTTCTCTTCTCTTCTCTTCTCTTCTCTTCTCTTCCCTTCCCTTCCCTTCCCTTCCCTTCCCTTCCCTTCCCTTCCATATATTCTATTCTATTCTATTCTATTCTATTCTATTCTATTCTATTCTATTCTATTCTATTCTATTCTATTCTATTCTATTCCATTCCATTCCATTCCATTCTATTCTATTCTATTCTAAACCCAGTATCAGTCTAGTGAGAAGAAGAACTAGGGGTGACATGATAGCAGTATTCCAATATTTGAGGGGCTGCCACAAAGAAGAGGGAGTCAACCCCCAAAACACCTAAAGGCAGGACAGAAGCAATGGGTGGAAACTAATCAAGGAGAGAAGCAACCTAGAACTAAGGAGAATTTTCCTGACAGTTAGAACAATTAACCAGTGGAAAGACTTGCCTCCAAAAGTTGTTGGTGCTTCATCACTGGAGGCTTTTAAGAAGAAACTGGACAGCCTTTTATCCAGAACAGTATAGAGTCTCCTGCTTCTGCAGAAGGTTGGACTAGAAGTCCTCAAATTTCCCTTCCAACTCTGTTTTTCTGTTGCTTTCTGTTTAAATAAGTAGGCAAGTAGGTAGATAGGTATGCAATCCTAAATTGCATTAACAGAGGGATACAATCAGGATCAAGGGAGGTACTAATACCACTCTATAAAGCCCTAGTAAGACCACACCTAGAGTACTGCATCCAGTTTTGATCACCACACTGTAAAGAAGATGTGGAGACTCTAGAAATAATGCAGAGAAGAGCAACCAAGATGATTAGGGGACTGGAGGCTAAAACATATGAAGAACGGTTGCAGGAACTGGGCATGGCTAGTCTAGTGAAGAGAAGAACCAGGGGAGACATGATAGCAGTCTTCCAATATTTGAGGGGCTGCCACAGAGAGGTGGGGGTCAAGCTATTTTCCAAAGCACTTAAAGGCCAGACAAGGAATAATGGATGAAAACTGACCAAGGAGAGATTCAACCTAGAAATGAGGAGGAACTTTCTGACAGTGAGAACAATCAACCCATGGAACAGAAGTTGCCTTCGGAAGTTGTGGGAGCTTCATCATTTGAGACTTTCAAGAAGAGGTTGGACTGCCATTTTTCAGAAATGGTGTAGGGTCTCCTGTTTGACCGGAGGGTTGGACTAGATGACCTAAAAGGTTCCTTCCAACTCTCTTGATCTGTTAAAGATAGGTAGGTAGATAGGTAGGTAGGTAGGTAAGTACCATAATTAATCAAAAGTCCAGATGATTGTAATGAAGGGTTGGTTGGTTAAACAGATTATTCTTATCCCTTATTCTTTTTCTTTGCAACTACTGTTGACTTATTAAGCTTGGCACTCTTCACATTTCCCCCAGTTCGACATTTTGTTAATTGCTTCTGCCGTTATCTTTATGCCTTGTTCCTACTGTTCCCAGATGGGTTAAATTACAATCTCCGTAACCTTCATAACCTCAGTCAGATGTATCCCATCCTCATATTGGTGATGCCATTGGTTGGACTCCAGCCAAACTGGTAGGGCACCAAATTCTCTCCAAATCTGTTCGGATCGTTAACAACAGACGGATCCCTTCAGATCATTAACAATGGATACACTTTGGTCTTTTTTTTTTTTTTTTTAAAGATTTCCAATTATTGGATTGTCATTTTAGCTTATGAGCCTTGATTAAGAAGCAGATTATTCTCGGCACCGTTAGGAAAAGGAACATGATAGCAGGCATGATGCAGCTGGAGATCATATTGATAATAAAAGAAGAAAAATTCTCAGAGAAAGAAGAAATTCATTTGCCACATTGAAACCAGCTCCCCTACAATACTCTAGACCAGGGGTGAAATTTAGCAGGTTCTGACAGGTTCTGGAGAACCGGTAGCAGGAATTTTGAGTAGTTCGGAGAACCAGCAAATACCACCTCTGGCTGGCCCCAGAGTGGGGTGGGAATGGAGATTTTGCAATATCCTTCCCCTGCCACGCCCACCAAACCACGCTCACAGAACCGGTAGTAAAAAGAAATTGGATTTTACCATTGCTCTAGACCCTTCTCTTATTTAACAATTTTACAGTAAATCGTAGAATCAAAAGGCTGCAAGGGACTTGGAAGATCTCCTAGTCCAACCCTCCACCTGATGCTACGGAGTTACTCATTCTACATTAAGTTTCAGGCTGTAAGTGTCAATTTATGAAGCCCAAGCACATAGTTTCGTAGTGAAGCATGGGCGTCCAGCTAGTTAATATCTGAAGACTCCAGTTAGTCCAGAATGAGGCCGCGCGGGTAGTTACGGGGGCTCCTCGTTACTCCCGTGTTACACCTCTCCTGCGCGGGCTGCACTGGCTACCGGTTGTTCTCCGGGTTCGTTTCAAGGTGCTGGTTTTAACCTATAAAGCCCTACATGGTTTAGGCCCGGGGTACTTACAGGACCACCTCCTGCCTTCCTCCCACCGTCCAGTGCGCTCCCATAGAGTGGGCCTCCTCCGGGTGCCGTCAGCCAAGCAATGTCAGCTGGCGGTCCCCAGGGGGAGAGCTTTCTCTGTCGGAGCCCCGACCCTCTGGAATAGTCTTCCCACTGACCTCAGGACGGCCCCCGACCTCCTCTCCTTTTGCCAGGGATTAAAGACATGGCTGTTTAAAGAACATTACGATCGTGGGGTTATATAGCCTTTTTTAGAATGATTTTAATGGATTTTAATGTGTTTTAATTGTGTTTATTGTGATTTGTATTTATGATTGTTTTTGTAAGCCGCCCTGAGTCCTTGGGGAGAATGGTGGCATATAAATCACATAAATAAATAAAAAAATAAATAAAATAAATAATAAATAAATTAAAAACAAAACAAAAATAAACAAATTTTTAAAAAAGCAGAGGGCAGACTCAATGGATGACTGGGTCTTTTTCTGCCATGAGTTTTCTGCGTTTCTACGCCTCTACTGTTGATGGATAATTCTAAGTGATCCTCTTGCGAATAGATAATAGAAGAATCAAATATGAGTTTGGGGGAAAATTGTGCAACATTCAGAATGAATTTTACTGAGGAGAAAAGTTATCCTGCTGTCTGACATGAACGAATGAGTAAAGAACAAGATGAGGGAGTTTAAAATTAAAGCAATTGGGCCATTCAGGGACTTAGAATGAACGGGGATGATAATAGCTTTGTGGGTAACTTCTTTGAAAAGAAAAAAAAAAGCTTTATTTATTTCAAATACAGGCTTTAAGCAAGAGGCAAACAAAAGAAGGAACGGCAAAGGAACGAGTGCAAACCTGAGAAGCACATTTGTTCTGAGGTGTTGATGTTGAAACAAAATGAGAGAATTGGTGAAGAAATCAATGAAGATTTGAAGGCAGAACAGGCTACGCTTTTTTGTAGTCATAAATGAGAATATTGGAGAAAAATAGATATAGAAGAAAAAGAAACAAGATTTATTTTTGATTTATTCATGTATTCATGCATTTTTTAATGCTGTCCCTCTCCTCTACAAGGTGAATCTGTGTGGCTTACAAGTAGTAAAATAGTTATGGGTAGACTTTGACTTACAACAGTTCATTTAGCAACCGTTCAAAACTACCACGGCACTGGAAAAGGTGATTTATGAACATGTTCCACGCTTACAGCCACAACTGAGCCAGGCAAGACATAGCAACATGGCTGGTGAAGGGAGTTTTGCTCCATTTTACGATCTTCCACGCCACAGTTGTCACGTAAATCATTTCAGTTGTTAAGTGAGTAACAGCTCTTACTAAGTGAATCTGGCTTCTTCATCGACTTTGCTTGTCAGAAGGTCGTAAAAGGGGGGGATCACATGATCTCAGAAGACTGCAACCATCATAAATACGAGCCAGTTGCTAAGTGTTTGGATCAGTGGTGAAATCCAATTTTTTTTACTAACCGGTTCTGTGGGCGTGGCTTGGTGGGCATGGCTTGATGCGTGTGGCAGGAAAGGATACTGCAAAGTCTCCATTCCCACCCCACTCCAGGAGAAGGATACTGCAAAATCTCCATTCCCACCCCACTCTGGGGCCAACCAGAGGTAGTGTTTGCCGGTTCTCCGAACTACTCAAAATTTCCGCCACCGGTTTTCTGAATTGCTCAAAATTTCTGCTACCAGTTCTCCAGAACCTGTCAGAACCTGCTGGATTTCACCCCTGGTATGGATTTTGATCACCATGGAGATGCTGGGACCGTCATAAGTGTGAAAAATGGCCATAAGTCACTTTTTTCAATGCCGTTGTAACTTTGAAAGGTCACTAAATGAATTATTGTAAAATAAGGACTGCCTGTGTAAGGAGAGAGGATGGGGAAATCTCTTGGAGCAGAGAGGGAAAAAATATATGTTACCGGCTTGCATTATGTAAGCTTCTGTGTGAATTAGAATGCAATATATGATAGAAGTGAAAAATTGAAGAGAATAAATGGATTGCTTAGATAATGGTTCCGCATTGAAAATGGAGTAAGAAAGGAAGCTGTGATATCCTCTTGGCTGATTAATATAAATATGGATGAATGCATAAGGAATGTTGGTGTTGATTTTAACGTATGGTGATTGGGCACTTTAAAATGTGCACTTTTCTATGCTGAAAATGTTGTTTTATTGGCTGCGAATCCGAACGATTTACAGCAAATTTGAGATACAATGTCCCATGTAATGAGCACCGTGGATCTCAAAATTATGTATAAAAGACTAAGGGGTCTGACAGAGACAAAGGAATGAATAATTCCAAATTATAAGTAAATGGAAAAGAACAAGTGGTGGGATTCAGCCGGTTCGGGACAGTTCGGGCCAACTGGTAGTAAAATTACTGCCTGGCCCCTCCCCTCCTCGCCCCTTCCAGGAGTCCCCACACACTCCATTTTGGCTCGCAGGGAGGCCTCCTAGGCCCAAAATGGGGCACGGGGAGGAGATGTGCCCCCCACCACCCGTTTTCACTCCCAGGAGGCTGCAGAGAGGCCTACTAGGCCCAAAATGGGGCACGGGAGAGTGGCACCCTGCCCACAGCCCATTTTTGACCCCAGGGGATGCAGGAGGCCAAGTGCTGCCTATCACACCCACGCCCACGCCCATCATGGCCACGCCCACCATGGCCACGCCCACCATGGCCACTCCCACCCAGCCGATTATTAGGGCAGAGAACCGGTTGTTAAATTATTTGAATCCCACCACTGAGAAGGACTAAAGTAGGTCCCTGAATCGGTGCAGTTCGCTAAAATGGGTGCTTCTCTCCCCCTCTTATTCTGCTCCTTTAACACGTTTTCACCATCAATATTCGAAGAACGCATTGCAAAAAAACCAAATTTTGTTTCTTCCTGTTCGATTTGCCAGCTGGGTTTTTTTTTTCTTTTTTTCCCCTGGCTTGAAAAATTGTTTACATGAAATCGGATAAAATATCCCTTTCTCCCCTTCCCTTCCCCTTTCCTATCTTTCTTACCCTGCTTACAAGAAAACAATGTTCAGAAGAAGCAGATTTAGCAATCTGCTAAATTATGTTACCACCAGGAAAGTGGAGATGCTGTGATTTATTTGGTTCTGGAAATAAATCCAATCTCAGATGCTCCCACTTTGTTGCTGAGCGTATGGGGAACAAAGAGGGAGAAATTAAAACCGTAATACAGAAGGACTAGGAGGCTGGAGGGTAAAACAGATGAAATTAGGGGGCTGAAGGCTAAAACGTAAGAAGAACGGTTAGAGGAATTGAGTATGTCTAGTCTAATGAAAAGAAGGACTATGGGTGACATGACAGCAGTCTTCTGATATTTGAGCGGCTGCCACAAAGACAAGGGGGTCAAACTATATTCCAAAGCACCAAAAAGCAAGACAAGAAACAATGGATGAAAGGAGAGGAACAACCTAGAACAAAGGAGAAATTGCCTAATAGTAAGAGGAATCAACCAATGGAACAGCTCGCCTTTAGAAGATATGGGTGCTCCATCACTAGAGACTTTCAAAAACTGACTGGAAAACCCTTTGTCTGAAGTGGTGTAGGGTTTCCTGCCTAAGCAGGGGGTTGGACTAGAAGACCTTCAAGAACCCTTCCAGCTCTGTTATTCTATTCTATTCTATTCTATTCTATTCTATTCTATTCTATTCTATTCTATTCTATTCTATTCTATTCTATTCTATTCTATTCTATTCTATTCCATTCCATTCCATTCCATCTTTTCTATTCCATTCCATTCTATTCCATTCCATATTTTCTATTCTATTCTATTCTATTCTATTCTATTCTGTTCTGTTCTGTTCTGTTCTGTTCTGTTCCGTTCCGTTCCGTTCCGTTCCGTTCCGTTCCGTTCCGTTCCGTTCCATTCCATATTTTCTATTCTATTCTATTCTATTCTATTCTATTCCATTCCATATTTTCTATTCCATTCCATTCCATTCCATTCCATTCCATTCCATATTTTCTATTCTATTCTATTCTATTCTATTCTATTCTATTCTATTCTATTCTATTCTATTCTATTCTATTCTATTCTATTCCATTCCATATTTTCCATTCCATTCCATTCCATTCCATTCCATTCCATTCCATTCCATTCCATATTTTCTATTCTATTCTATTCTATTCTATTCTATTCTATTCTATTCTATTCTATTCTATTCTATTCTATTCTATTCTATTCCATATTTTCTATTCCATTCCATTCCATTCCATTCCATTCCATTCCATTCCATTCCATTCCATTCCATTCCATATTTTCTATTCTATTCTATTCTATTCTATTCTATTCTATTCTATTCTATTCTATTCTATTCTATTCTATTCTATTCCATTCCATTCCATTCCATTCCATTCCATCTTTTCTATTCCATTCCATTCCATTCTATTCCATTCCATATTTTCTATTCTATTCTATTCTATTCTATTCTATTCTGTTCTGTTCTGTTCTGTTCCGTTCCGTTCCGTTCCGTTCCGTTCCGTTCCGTTCCGTTCCGTTCCGTTCCATTCCATTCCATTCCATTCCATTCCATATTTTCTATTCTATTCTATTCTATTCTATTCTATTCTATTCTATTCTATTCTATTCTATTCTATTCTATTCTATTCTATTCTATTATTCTATTCTATTCTATTCCATTCCATATTTTCTATTCTATTCCATTCCATTCCATTCCATTCCATATTTTCTATTCTATTCTATTCTATTCTATTCTATTCTATTCTATTCTATTCTATTCTATTCTATTCTATTCTATTCTATTCTATTCTATTCTATTCCATTCCATATTTTCCATTCCATTCCATTCCATTTCATTCCATATTTTCTATTCTATTCTATTCTATTCTATTCTATTCTATTCTATTCTATTCTATTCTATTCTATTCTATTCTATTCTATTCTATTCTATTCCATCCCATCCCATCCCATCCCATCCCATCCCATCCCATCCCATCCCATCCCATCCCATCCCATCCCATCCCATCCTATTCTATTCTATTCTATTCTATTCTATTCTATTCTATTCTATTCTATTCCATTCCATTCCATTCCATTCCATTCCATTCCATTCCATTCCATTCCATATTTTCTATTCTATTCTATTCTATTCTATTCTATTCTATTCTATTCTATTCTATTCTATTCTATTCTATTCCATTCTATTCCATTCCATTCCATTCCATTCCATTCCATTCCATATTTTCTAGTCTAGTCTAGTCCAGTCCAGTCCAGTCCAGTCCAGTTCATTCAATTCCGAGATGCAAAACACTTATTTTAAGAATTGTCTTGGGAAAGCAAATAAGAAAAAAAAAAAGGTATAAAGCTAGAACAGGTGGAAGATGCCAAATGCAGAAACTTATTTTTTTATTATACAAGGCTTATGATGTCTGCCAGTGACTAGTACAGCTGGCATTTAAATTCTGGTGAGACACATCATACCATGCTGAGTTGAAATGTTTGTTGGCTCAGTGCAATTTTTTTAAAAAAACAATCTGCTTTTTTTTTATTTTTTTGAAAGGTTGGTTGGGAAGGGGGTGAAATAATTTGTCTTGCAAATGCTTCTGTGAAATCAAAAAATTAACCCACAACTTAACTGTCTTTAGTAACTCTTATTTCTGCCAGCCGTTTGATTTTGACCAATTCAAGGTTGACTCAGCCTTCCATCCTTCTGAGGTCAGTAAAATGAGGAACCAGATTGTTGCGGGCAATATGCTGACTCTGTAAACCATTTACTGACCACTGTAAAGCACTATAAAATGGTATATAAGTGCTATTGCTACTCCTTCCTTCCTTCCTTCCTTCCTTCCTTCCTTCCTTCCTTCCTTCCTTCCTTCCTTCCTTCCTTCCTTCCTTCCTTATTCCCTTTCTCATTCTCCTTCCTGGTGTCACAGTGGTTATAATGCAGTACTGCAGGCTAATTTTGCTGACTGCCAGCAGTTCGATTCTGACTGGCTCAAGGTTGACTCAGCCTTCCATCCTTCCAAGGTTGATAAAATGAGGACCCAGATTGTTGGGGGCAAGAGGCTGACTCTGTAAATCGCTTAGAGAGGGCTGTAAAAGCACTGTAAAGTGGCATCTAAGTCTAGGTGCTATTGCTATTGTTTGGCGTATAGTCATGCTGGCCACAGGACCACTTAAGTGTCTTCTTCAATGCTGGCTCCCTTGGCTAAGAAATGGAGATGAGCACCACTCCAGGAGTCAGGAGAAACCTTTACCTTTTAGGTTTAGGATTTTACACTTGTGTGGTTACTTTTATTGTGATATAGTGTGCATTCTTTGATTGCTTTCTTGTCATTTCAATTGGGGGAATCATTTTGAGTTTGATAAGCTCAACATTGGATCTTTCTCCCACCCCCCAAGTTTTTTTTTTATTTTATATTACATATACATATCAATGCGTGAACAGTGTGACACCTGGTGCCATACATTTCAGTAGAAATAAAATAATGTTGGTAATCATAGTTATTGCATTCATCCAGCTTATATATTTCTAATAGCAATACACATTTGTATCCAATTATAATCCATTATTTTATATTGTTTAAACATACATAATTCTACCGCTGTTCAATTTTTAAACCTCTCTCTTATCATTACATGAAAATGTGTATACTAATATTCCCTGTTTCTCTTATTTATGTCCTTATTCTAACTTATATTCATATGACCATTATATTAAAAGACATTCCCTTTGTATTACAATACTATCCTTCATTATTTCATTATTCAATATTTAAATATGCAATTCTAATACCAATCACAATAATATTTAAACATACAAATTAATTCTATTCATATTCTTTACATTCATCCAATCTATGATTCCACTATTAATACACCTATTTATATCAGTATTGAAATATGTTATTTCATCATTTTATTAGTTATTATTTATCCTTCATTATTTCATTATTCAATATTTTGCTACATTATTCTAATGCCAATCACAATGTTAGTTAAACATACAAAATAACTCTATTCATATTCTTGCTTTCATCCAACCTTTATGATTCTAGTATTAATACACATGTTTACATTAAAATATGTTCTTTTCATTATTTAATTGCTCAGTGTTTACCAATCACAAACTTATTTAAGCTTGCCTATTCTAATTTCTCCTTATGCCACAGTTATAAAAAAAGGCAAGAAAAAGAAAGAAAGAGGATTTTTTCTTTCTTCTCTTTCCTTTCTTCTCTTTCCTATCTGCCTTCTATCCATCATCTCTTGCCCGCATCAATATTTGAATTCTTATTCTTGTTTTAACTTGCCTCCCATATTCTTCTCTTAAATCTTTATCTCTGTCTGTATCTGTGTCTACATAGTCTACCTAGTCAATCGAAGTGTTTCTCCCATCTCTACCCTTTTCCATTGCCTAGCTTTAAAGTTATCAGCCCGAACCCCTGTTTCCTTTCCCAAAGTATCTTCCTGCTCCTCCAAAGATCTCTTTGTTGGAAGAAATGTCCATCTGGGTTCAGTTCCAAGTGGGGAAAAAGACACTGGAAACATGGTGGCTGTTTGGAAAGGTGGTTTAATGGTGGACAGGACCACATGGTTTGAGGTCCTGGGCAAAAAAGGCACATGGGTGAGAGAGAGAGAGAGAGAGATTTATACCCTCTGTTGGGGTTTGAATTTGAGCTTGTTTTCTGATTGGTTGTTAGACTCCCATGGGGCCCTGCAGTGGTAACTTTGTAGGTTGTCTATGTCCCAGGCTTGGTTGAGCCTTGCTGGGTGATGATGCAATGAAAGGGCTTTGGGCAATGCCTATTAGGGCTCTGTCAGAAGGAGGTAGATCTTTGTTATGCAAATAGACTGGTGCAGGCCTTAATGGCCCATTGACAAAGGGGTGTGTGTGTGAGGGGGGGGGGGGTTAGTTTCTGCCTCCCTTTTAGGGGAAATATTCTGCCCTTTTAGTATTTCCTAAAATATCTCATTTTCCTAGGAGAGGGGTGGGTGCTAACTTCCTACATCTTAAAATATTTCTCCCCTGGTTTGATTCCTCAAACATTATTAATTTTATTAACGACGCCTCCTTATCTTCTTGAATCTTTCAATTAAAGCTTTGAAGAGTTCCACTTCTGCAAATTTGATGGAGAACTTAAAAGAGAGAGAGTGAAAGAAAGAATTTGGAGCTCTACTCCAAACCCCTGTGAATGGGACATGGCTGAAGAGGATTAAAGCTATTTTCTATAGCCGGATAAATTCTGTCTCTGAAGAGATCCTTCAGCAAAAAAAAAAAAGAAAAGAAAAAAAGATTTAAATAAGCAGGAAGGCTTAGCCAGCTAAATTTCTGCTTGATTCGCAGCATCTGTTAAAGGCACAGGAGCCCCGTTCGGCCAGAAAGAGGAATTGGCACCCCTAAATTAGAAGGAAAACTCTCCAAGATAAAAGTGCTATGCAGAGAACTCTCATTAAAGCCTATTTAAGGTGTGCTTTAGGACCATAAATCAGCTGACAAATACATTCAGTTCTTGCAGTGAAAGCACTCCTAAAATTTTGTTTAAAAAAAGGAGAGAAAAGAACCTTAAGGCAGCTTAAATTGATTGTTGGCTTCCAGACAAAAGCTAAACATTTTGCAACCAAGACAGAGGTTTTCCTCAGGCAGCCCCTTATCTAAAGATGACTAAGAAATGTGTGTTTGGTACTCCTGGTATTCAATCTGCAAATTTTCCAATGTGTATATGAACAGGAACACATTTATAATTTGAAATTCACAGCCTCCTTAGGTTATGCGATGCAGTTTGGAAAAGAAAAAAAGAGAGAGAAGAAGCATTAAGTACAGGTAGTACTTACGACCTCGACTTACAACCGATATTTCTGTTGCTAAGCAGGAGAGCTGCTCAGTGCGTTCTGCCCCGTTTTACGACCTTTCTTGCTGCCATCGTTGAGTGAGTCACTGCAATTGTTAACTTTAGAAACACGGTTGTTAAGCGAATTCCCCATGGAGGAATTCATAATCATAATCATAATAATGTATTGACTTTCCTGTATTGTATTGTGTTGTGTTGTGTTGTATTGTATTGTATTGTATTGGTATCATATCATATCATAACATATCATTCCATAATATCATATCATTATGTTATGTTATGTTATGTTATGTTATGTTATATATAACTTAACATAACATAACATAACATAACATAACATAACATAACACATTTCTTATGTGTTATGTTATGATATGATATGATATAGCATAGCATAGCATAGCATAGCATAGCATAACATAACATAACATAACATAACATAACATAACATAACATAACATAACATAACATAACACATTTCTTATGTTATGTTATGTTATGTTATGTTATGTTATGTTATGTTATGTTATGTTATGTTATGTTATGTTATGTTATGTTATGCTATGCTATGCTATGCTATGCTATGCTATATCATATCATATTTATTTATTTATTTATTTATTTATTTATTTATTTAAATTTATATACCGCCCTTCTCCTAGTGGACTCAGGGCGGTGTACAGCCAAGAATAAAAAACACTCCAATACAAAATTTAAAATATTAATAAAAGAATTAAATAATTTTGGCCCAATAAATTTAAAAACCCAATAGGCAATTAAAATTTAAAACCCATAAAACTTTAAGCTTAAAAAAGAGAGGGGGGGGGTTACGCCAGCCCAGCTTGACGAAATAAAAAAGTTTTTAGGGCACGGCGGAAAGCCCGGAGATCGGGTATCGTACGGATCTCCGGGGGCAAATCGTTCCAGAGGGCTGGTGCTGCCACAGAGAAGGCTCTCCCCCTGGGTGTCGCCAGCCGACATTGTCTGGCCGACGGCACCCCGAGGAGTCCCTCTCTGTGGGAGCGAACTGGCCGGTGGGAGGCTATTGGTGGCAGAAGGCGGTCCCGCAAGTACCCAGGCCCTATGCCATGGAGCGCTTTAAAGGTGGTCACTAACACCTTGAAGCGCACCCGGAAGACCACCGGAAGCCAATGCAGCTCACGCAGGAGAGGTGTCACATGGGAGCGCCCCCTTGCTCCCATAATCCCCCGCGCGGCCGCATTCTGCACCAGTTGGAGCCTCCGGGTGCACCTCAAGGGGAGCCCCATGTAGAGAGCATTGCAGTAGTCCAGGCGGGAAATGACGAGTGCCTGAGTGACTGTGCGTACGGAATCCCGATCTAGATAGGGACGCAACTGGCGTATCAGGCGAGCCTGATAAAAAGCCCCCCTGGCCACGGCCGTCACATGCTCCTCCAAAGACAGCCGTGCATCCAGGAGGACGCCCAAGTTGCGAGCCCTATCCGTGGGGGCCAATGACTCGCCCCCAATGGTCAGTGATGGAGTCAACTGGCCATATCGGGATGCCGGAAGCCACAGCCACTCGGTCATATCATATCATATTTGCATTGGATATGCAACAATATTTCTATACAATAATTTCTATTTCTGCCATTCTCTCTCCTTCCTTCCTTCCTTCCTTCCTTCCTTCCTTCCTTCCTTCCTTCCTTCCTTCCTTCCTTTCCTTTCCTTTCTTCCTCCTTTCCTTTCCTTTCCTTTCCTTTCCTTTCCTTTCCTTTCCTTTCCTTTCCTTTCCTTTCCTTTCCTTTCCTTTCCTTTCCTTTCCTTTCCTTTCCTTTCCTGAAGAGCTGAAGATTTAAGGCCATGAAATAGATTTACCATGTGTTGCATTTATTACAAATATTTGTGGATTGTGGTCTTACATTTCCTATCTTGCAAATTTAAAAGAACCATAGGATCCAAGCCGTTCCTCTTCTGAACGTTGTTTGAATTTTTTATTATTAAGAGTATCAATATCTTTGTGGCAAAATTCCCACACTTAACCCTCAATTAATTTCCAGAATTAATTCCAAGATGTTGATTCCAAGCATCTAGGTCTTAATGAAATGAGTTTTGATCCTTGTTTGTAGAAGTTGCCAATGAGTGGTAGGAAACTTGTTTTGCAATAGGCCTGATTCACCGGTAGTCATAGCAGCTGAAGCCTGAATATTCAGATCTGCAAATCAGGCTTTTAGTAATTAAAATGAGAATCTTTAGCCCTGTTGTCATTGTGGTACACAAAGAAGGGTCTTTAGACCCCCAGCACCAACTGTTCTGGTATGTTCAGCTGACCCTAATGAGAGTAAAATCCAGATTTCAGAGTTTATACTCCAGTTTATGTTACATGCCTTAAGTGGGAGAACTGGACTTCTGGCTTGGATCCTGATTTTCTACCTGGGAAGGAAGGAAGGAAGGAAGGAAGGAAGGAAGGAAGGAAGGAAGGGGGGAGGGAGGGAGGGAGAAAGGAAGTAACAGGGAGGGAGGAAAGAGGGAAGGGAGAAAGAAAGAAAGAAAGAAAGAAAGAAAGAAAGAAAGAAAGAAAGAAAGAAAGAAAGAAAGAAAGAAAGAAAGAAAGAAAAGAAAGGAGGGAGGGAGGGAGGGAGGGAAGAAAGGAAGGAAGGAAGGAAGGAAGAGGAAAGGTGGAGGGAAGGAGGGAAGAGGGAGGAAGGAGGGAGGGAAGGAAGGAAGGAAGATTATCAAACATCCTAGAGAAATCCACCAAATCAGATAAGCGATCATTCAGTCCATCCTGGAACATCCCTGCCAGTAGTGGATTCCTCTTACCTTTGCTACCAGTTCAGAACTGGGAGTGTGCGCTTGTGCACGGACCTTCTGTGCATGCACAGAACCTTCTGCACATGTGCAGTCTGTGATGATGTCCAGGCGTGTGGGTGGAGCCTCCCGCTTCCGCCACTACCAGGGTGAACCGATAGAAACCCATCACTGATCTGTACTAAAATAGCAATAGCATTAGACTTATATAGCACTTCACAATGCTTTTAGAGCCCTCTCTAAGCGATTTCCAGAGTCAGCCTATTGCCCACAACAATCTGGGTCCTCATTTTATCCACTCCGGAAGGATGGAAGGCTGAGTCAACCTTGAGCCAGTCAGAATCAAACTCCTGGCAGTGGGCAGTTAGCCTGGAATGCTGCATTCTAACAACTGTGCACCGTGGAAGGAAGGAAGGAAGGAAGGAAGGAAGGAAGGAAGGAAGGAAGGAAGGAAGGAAGGAAGAAGGCAATAGCACTTAGACTTATATACCGCTTCATGGTGCTTTACAGCCCTCTCTAAGCAGTTTTACAGAATCAGTCTCTGGTCCCCAACAATCTGGGTCCTCATTTTACCCACCTCGGAAGGATGGAAGGCTGAGTTAGCCTCGAGCCGGTGAGATTCGAACTGCCAAATTTCTGGCAGCCAGCAGCCAGCAGAAGTAGCCTGCAGTACTGCACTCTAACCACTGCGCAACCACGGCTCTTCCCACTGGGTACCATTCTCAAAGTCAGCAGAAGTTACCAACCCAGCCAATGGTCAGTGAGGTAAAAGAAAAATTATCTGAAAAAGAACATTTTTGTCTGTAATTATTCACAATTAACACAGGCTGATTATTCTGAAAAAGGAACGTGTTTGTCTGCAATTAACAATTCATGAGTAATCACTAACAGGATTTGTATTAAGACATCTGTGATATTGTGAACCTGAATTTTCTCAGAGAATCCAGATCTGAAAGCTTCAGCTCGGGATGGTCGTTGCTGGGATAACATTTCAGGCATCTCCTGGCTCTTCTGTGAGTCAGTTTATTGCTACTTCACACAAGACTTTATTTTTGTCGCTAGCCACCCTTAACCTCTAGCAATAAACTGTCTGGAAATCCTAGCTTTTTAGCCTGGCATAATTAAGTGGTAGAAGTCTGGATTTAAGGAGCTTTATTAGCAGAACCTCTGGTCTTTACACCATAATCTTACATGATCCTGCATTTTTATTCACCTTTTTTTGCAGAGACTAAAACTTTATCTGCAGGTTTTAAAGGGCATTCAAAGAATAAAAACTCCTTTTGTTCTACAGTTACTTTCTTCCCTCAGTCCCTCCCTCTCTCTCTCTTTCTCTTCTGTCTCTCTCTCTCTCTCTCTCTCTCACGCACACATACACACACAAAGCTATTATCCACTAGCTAGTGGATAATTATTTTGCCTCTAATTGTAGCTCCATTTAGTGATTAACCATAAGGTAAAATATAGAGAGTCAGTTTGGTCTCCCGGTTCAGGCACAGACTAGAAACTAGGAGACTGGGAGTTCTAGTCCCGCTTTAGGCAAAGCTGGTTGAGTGACTTTGAGCCAATCAGCAGGAGACGGTGTGTTTTAGTCCCGCCTTTGGCATGAAAGCCAGCTGAATGACTTCGAGCCAATCAGCAGGAGACAGGGAGTTCAAATCCCGCCTAGGCATGAAAGCAGGTTGGGTGACTTTGAGCCAATCAGCAGGAGACGGTGTATTCTAGTCCCGCCTTTGGCATGAAAGCCAGCTGGTTGACCTTGTGTCAGTCATTCCCTTTCAGCCCAACCCACCTCACAGGACTGTTGTGTAGGAAAGGAGGAGGTAGATGTGTTGGATATATTTGCCGTCTTGGATTATTTATAAAAAATAAGAAAGGCAGGATACAAAAAAAGGAGTTATTAGTATTTCTCATGATCGTTTGTTTGTGAGAATAATGCTATCTACACACACACACACACACACACACACACACACACACACACACACACAGAGGGAGAGAGAAAGGGGGCGGCAATACACATTTCAACTAGCCGATGAATAGGTATTTTGCCCCTAATTGTAACTCCATTCAGCAATTGACCATAAGGAGTTATTAGCATTCCTCATGGTCTTTTATTTGTGAGAATAATATTATAACCTTATCTATACACATAAACTCTCCCTCCCTCCCTCTCTCCCTCTCTCTCTCTCTCTCTCTCTCACACACACACACACACACACACACACACACACAGAGAGAGAGACAGGCACATGGACACAAAGCTTAGAGGAGAGGAGAGAAATGGTTTAGCCTAATTATCATCACATTATGCTAGCTTTCTCATTTAAGCATCTTTTTTCCCTTTGAAAAGTTCCTAGCTTAAGGGCCTCATCCTCTGCAAGGTGATTTAAAAAGAGTTCACTTTGCAATGTGTACATTTTTAGAAAAATGTAGCCGAAAACAACAACTCGGTTCAGATCAAACTGAATTAAACTGAAGTTCAAAACAATAATAATCATGTAAAATTAGGTTGACAGCCCTTTGATGGACCAGCCTGATTGCCAGGAGTCTGTGCTTTTTCATTAAACACACAGACACAAATCGGAAGCTGATAAAATGGAACCCAAGCTGATAAATAATATACTTTCAGATCAAAGGGACATAAAAATAAATAATACCCCTCTCAAATGGAAGTAATAAGGCAGTCTATAACATTATGGGAAATTTAGAAGATGAAACAGAAGGTCCAGTCAAAGAGGGAATGAAAGTACAAATGGGAATACCAAGTAAAAGGGAGAAAAACTATTGACACCATGATCCTAGATTCTTGCTATTCAGAACATAGTGCGAATCACTGACAAGTCGTCTCCTAATTTCTAGCTTGGTGATTTAACTAATAAACCAAACTAGCTTTCATATACATATCATATTATATGTACAGTGGCTAAAGACACTTGTCGATCAGAAAGTTTTACGAACCCCTAGTACAAGTCTCCTGCATGAAGCAGGGAGTTGGATTAGATGACCTCCAAGGTCCCTTCCAACTTGGTTTGTTTGTTTGTTTGTTTGTTTGTTTGTTTGTTTGTTTGTTTATTGTTTGATTGATTGATTGGTTTGATTTATATGCCGCCTTTCTCCGGAGACTCAGGGCGGTTTACACTGCGTTAAACAATAGCCTTCATACTTTTGTATAGACCTGCTTAGTAGGGCTTTTGGGCCCCCCTAAGCGGTGTTCTTTTTTATACAAAGTCAGCTTATTGCCCCCACAATCCGGGTCCTCATTTCACCTTCCTCGAAAGGATAGAAGGCTGAGTCAACCTTGAACCTGGTGAGATTTGAACTTGCAATAATTGCAGGCAGCTGGTGCTACTTAACAGCACTTTAGTTTGCTGTGCCACCAAGGCTCTTACTCTTACATGCAGACAAATCTTCTCCAAATGACTTAGATCATGCTGACTGGGGCCTTGCAAGAAATACTAGTTCATAAACCTCTGGAAAAACAGCTGCTTGGGGATGTTAGAGTACACACCCCCAGCTCTATCTAACTTCACTGGATAGCCTGGATAGCTCTGCAGACTAATGCACTGTAATTTAACTCCAGCTGTCTGCAATTACTGTAAGTTCAAATCTCCCCAGGCTCAAGGTTGACTCAGCCTTCCATCCTTTCTAAGATAGGTAAATTGAGGACCCAGTTTGTGGGGGCAATAAGCTGACTTTGTATAAAATATACAAAGGTATGAAAGCTATTGCTTAACGCACTGTAAGCCACCCTGAGTCTCTGGAGAAGGGCGGCATATAAATCAAATAAAAAAAAAATTATTGTCCTCAATAGCATAGTTAGCTCTTCAGATTTACCAGCAGGAGTTGGGTTTATTTCATAGGACCAGGGGAGATGTGATAGCAGTGTTCCAGAGATGGTGGTGGGTTTTGGGTGGTGGGTGGGGGTCAAGCTATTTTCCAAAGCACCTGAAGGCCAGACAAGGAATAATGGATGGAAACTGATCAAGGAGAGACTCAACCTAGAAATAAGGAGAAATTTCCTGACAATGAGAACAATCAACCCATGGAACAGAAGTTGCCTTCGGAAGTTGTGAGAGCTTCATCACTGGAGACCTTCAAGAAGAGACTGGACTGCCATCTGTCAGAAATGGTGTAGGACAGTGATGGCGAACCTATGGCACAGGTGCCACAGGTGGCATGCGGAGCCATATCGGTCGGCACACTAGCTCAGCTCTGACACGCATGCGTGCACCAGCCAGCTGATTTTTGGGCCTTCTGGGCCCACCAGAAGTCAGGAAACACACTGTTTCCGGCCTCCGGAGGGCCTCTGGGGGGATGGGGAAGGCCGTTTTTGCCCTCCCCAGGCTCCTAGAAAGGCTCTGGAGCCTGGGGAGTGTAGAAAATGGGCCTAACGAACCATCACATGCCAAAAGCAGAGGGGGAACATGGGGGGGGGGCGCATAGAATGATGGATGTGGGCACGCATGCATGTGACCCCACCGCGCTCCCCCCGCTTTTGGCACGCGATGGCAAAAAGGTTAGCCATCAGCGGTGTAGGATCTCCTGCTTGAGTAGGTGGGTTGGAGTAGATGACCTACAAAGTCCCATCCAACTCTGTTAATCTGTTAATGTTACTGTAAATCAGTTCAATGCATGCAGCTTTGATAGGTCTCTTTGCTTTACATGGAAAGGGTGGCATGTAATCAGAATGGAACAAACCAAGATTCATCCCTTGTAGGAATGAATTTCTGGTGCAGATATTGAAATGCTCCTCACATTGTCCTGAGTGGTAGTCTAGTGTTGCCTAGCAAGAAAAAAAAAAGAAGACATCGCTATTCCTTCAGAATTACAATGAACAAAACAGACAGTTTTTATTTACTCCTAACCTTGGGACTCAACATTTAAAAGCTTGTCCCTGCCTCGCTTGGCTTTCAGAGGCTGGAGCTGCTTCATAAAAGCTCAGGTAATTTCAGTTTGTACAGTTGAAAAAAAAAATGAACTTCTGTTTTTTGTTTTTTTTCCCAGGGACAATTTCTTGCTGGAATAATTACATTTCTTTACAAGGCAACAAAGGGTTTCGTTTACTTTAGCCATTCTTCTGGCCAATTTTATAGGCAGAACTGGCTGCGATTCCATTAAGTAAAGAGTGGACGGAATTTGAAAAAGATAGCAAGATTCTGTTCTTTTTCCTCCTTCTTCTTTTCTTCCTCTTTCCCTCCTCCTCCTCCTCCTCCTTTTCTTCTTCCTTTTCCTCTTCCTCTTCTCCCTTTTCCTCCTCTTCCTCTTCCTCCATTTTCCTCCTCTTCTTCCTCCTCCTTCTTTTCCTCCTTCTTTTTTTCTTCCTTTTCCTCTTCCTCTTCTTCCTCTTCTCCCTTTTCCTCCTCTTCCTCTTCCTCCATTTTCCTCCTCTTCTTCCTCCTCCTTCTTTTCCTCCTCTTTTTCTTCTTCCTCTTCCTTCTCCAGTTCCTCTTTTCCTTTTCCTCCTCTTCCTCTTCTTTCTTCTTTCTCCTTTTCCTTTTTCTCCTCCTCTTCCTCCTCTTTTCTATGCCAAACTGGCTCTCCTGCAGAAGTTAAAAGCCTTTGAGAAATTCTTATTTTCAATATGCACACATTCTCTTCCTGGTCTGCAGGCATGATTAAAGGATACAGAAGACTTTGCTTAACATTTGCTGTGAGTCATCCTACCTGTAGACCTGCTTTTTTGACATAGAGGATATATCACTTTTTCTTTTATCCATTAATTGAAAAGCAATTAAATTCATTACGGTTTGCAGTTTCGGTGTCCGAATGAGTCATCTCTGCTGTAGCGCTTTTCTCCCACTTCAGCTAATTTAAAATATATATCTTGTTCCCTCTTCCATTTTCAAGAACTTTTACCTCATGCCCCATTTTTCTTCGCAGTCTGGATTTGATCTTCTGAGAGTGCTTCAAAAATTCACCCGGGTCTACCTCACCCAGCTTTTTAGATGCTCTCCACAAGGTCTATGGAGATTCTCAGATCATGGTTCTTCCAAAGATGCTTTTAAAAAGACAACTGGACTTTTTTGGGGGTTTTTTTCTCTTGAAGATGTCTAAAGAAAGGTTGAATCAATGCAACTGGACCAAACTTTGTTAATCTGAGATGTTTCGTTGCTCATCCAAGCAACTTCATCAGTCAGGGCAGGGATGTCAAATTCAAGGCTTGTGGGGCTGAATACGGCCTGCGGGGTGCTTAATTCTGGCCCATGGGGCAGCCATGGAAACGGTGAAAGACTGGCCCGTGGTGCCTCTACCAGTGAAAATGGAGCTTGGGAGGGCTACACGTGACTGTCCCGGGCTCTGTTTTCACTGGCAGAGGGTTTCAAAAGGCCATACAGGTTGAAAATGGGGATGGCAGAGGGCTTCAGGAGGCTGTACAGCCAAAAACGGGGCCCAGGGGCTGCCCCCCTCCAGGCTCTGTTTTCGCTGGTAGAGGGCTAGCAAAACCAACTAAAAACAAAACGAAAGGAACAATATTTCCCCTTTTGCATTTGAACATGCATGAAGGAACAGGAAAGGAGAAAGGGAAAGAGGAAAAACAAAGAAAAAGAAGGGAAGATGGGAAGAGAGCAAGGAAGGAAAAAGAAGGAAAGAGGGGAAGGAAGAAGAAAGGAGAATGAAGAGGGAAGGAAAAAGAAGAAGGAAGGGAGGGACGGAGGGAAGTCCTGCCTTAGCATTTGGCCATCAGTAGAATGCAAGCTCCTCTGGAGGACAAGGGTTTGGCACTCTCCCTAGTCTCTCCTTCCTGCATTGGAGACAATGGATCCCCCCCAACTCTGCCCAGGCCACCACAGGTGCCCCTGACACAAGTGATGTCAAGCTGGCTATGCCCCCCCCTCCGCAACCCTCACCCCCCTCCCTGAGGTCAAACACAAGCCTGATGCGGCCCTCAATAAAATTGAGTTTGACACTCTTTTGAGTCAGAGCAAAATTAGTTAGGCAGTGTTCTGACCCAGCCTTAGCAGAAACAAAAAACAGACTCCTCATCACTCTTTATTTACCTCTTGTGAATTAATGGCATTCACCCATCGAAAAGTCCAGGCAAGAGTCCTTCAAAGAGTTAACTGCAGTAACAGGCCTTATCGGTTCCTTGCAATAATTGCAAGGCTGCGAGCTCCCAGCCAAAAGGCTGCAAATTAACTTCTGGCAAGCAGTCTCTGTGGCACGAAACACCATGAGCAAAATCTTCAGAAATACGAACGGTTGTCTCCTACGACAACCACTCCCCTTTCCTTCTATTTATTCCCCAGCCAGGGAGGGGCCATTCAGCATCCACACGTGCTTTCCTTCCCCAGTCGACTCCTTGTCCTCCGTTGCTCACCTCTCCTAACTGCTCTGTGCATAGGTGCATCTGGAACAGGCCCCAGCTGTTCTTCCTCCTCACTCATCTCAGCCTCCAAAGGCAGCTGCCTCTCCGGTGGCTGGGAAATGTCGGACAGCCCTGGCTCTATCTCTGTGTCCGATGCAGAGCATCCATCAGAGACTTCCCCAGACTCCAGCACTGGCCCAAGTTCCTCCCCAACCTCCTCATCGTCCGAGTCTGTTGCCAGCTCTGCTGGCAGCTGGCGGACCACAACAGGCATAGAGTCAGAGAGTTGTTAAAATTGAGCATGCCCCTCTCTCAACAGAGGGGGAGGGATATGACCTCACCTATTCTTGTTTAGAGAAGGACATGATGGCTCAATGGCTAAGATGCTGAGCTTGTCAATTGAAAGTTGTGCAGTTCAGCGGTTCGAATCCCTAGTGTCATGTAACAGGGTGAGCTCCCGTTACTTGTCCCAGCTTCTGCCAACCTAGCAGTTCGAAAGCACGTAAAAAATGCAAGTAGAAAAATAGGGACCACCTTTGGTGGGAAGGTAACAGTGTTCCATGCGCCTTTGGCATTTATTCTTGTTTACAATCTTTCAGCAGCTCCAAGAAGGTTCCATTTGCACTCTAATTCAGATGATCCTGAGGGGACATTTTGCTTCTCTTCTCAGAACTGAAGATGCTTCTTGGCTGAGAAGTGAAATGTCTTTAAGAGAAAAAAACACAGAAAGTCCAGTTGCCTTTTGAAAAAGCACATTTGGGGGTCCTCCACAATGTTACCAGATGTGAAACCATAAAGGATGCACCATGTCTACTTTTGAGACCAGAGATCTTTCCTTAAAAACAAAAAGCCATAGAAAGCAAAAACCTTTATCAAGCATAAAGGTTTGTCGATGATCTCTGGCCAAATTCAAAATGTTTGATTCAAGCAATATTCATAAAATCAAATTGATCTGGTTCGACTCAGTTCATCGGCTTTCCTAAGGGATGTCTGTGAATATGGAAACACCCTTCTAGGCTGTCATATCAATTTCAGCCACAATCAGCTCAATCCAAAGGTCAGTCTGATTACAAAAACCAATTTTATTTAAAGATTTTGTTGGAAGAAATATCCATCTGGTTCAGTTCCAAGCTGGGAGAAAGGCACTAGGGACAAAATGGAGGCTGGAGACTAATTAGAAAGATGGTTTAATGATGGACAGAACCAGCAAGCACATGGGTTCTGGGCAGCTGACCACAAGGAGAGTGGGGGGGGCATTTATACCTTCTCTTGGGCTTTGCAATTGAACTTCCTGTTCCTGTGCAAGAACATGTATTCTATTGGCTGTGGTCAGGCTCCCATGGGGCCATGTAGGGGTCATGTTTGTCTGAGCTAAGTTTGGTTGAAGTTTGGCTGATGCAATGAAGGGGCTTGTTGGGCAATTCCTATTGCAGCTGAGGGCTAATCCTACCTTTGTTCAGACCATGCTGCGGGGAATTTGCTTATGAATAAGGCTATCTATCTCTTTATCTCTTAAGTGCTGACATCTGCTGAGGATGAAAGGTGGGGACTATTAAGAGTGAGTCTGCTTCCTGCCTCATTTTTCTCCATTTCTCATCCAGGGAAATATAATATTCTGTGTTTTTAATATTTCTCAAAATATTTCATTCTTCTAGGAGAGGGGTTGGTGCAAACTTTCTACAATCTGATCCAGCTGGCTTCAAACTGAATCTTCAGACATAATATTTGGACATGTTAGCATGGAAATCCGGTATACGATAACATGGAAGGTGTCTCAAAGATGACATTCATGCCTTCGCAGAAACAAAGGAAAGAGAAAGCTACAGGTTTGTTTCTTGAGTGATGTCAAGAGCAGCTAAGTTTCTAATAAAGATTTCAGTTTTTTTAATCCTTATGTTAAAAAGGCTAAACAATATGTATGGTGTCCCCAAAAAAGCTTTTGACAGAATTCTTCCACTTAGGGCTCAGGTAAACCTGACAGTTTTGAACAGTGGTGAAATCCAAATTTTTTTACTACTGGTTCTGTGGGTGTGGCTTGGTGGGCGTGGCTTGGTGGGCATGGCAGGGAAGGATACTGCAAAATCTCCATTCCCTCCCCACTCCTGGGGAAAGAATATTGCAAAATCCCCATTCCCACTCCATTCTGCGGCCAGCCAGAGATGGTATTTGCTGGTTCTCCGAACTACTCAAAAACTCTGCTACCGCTTCTTCAAACTGCTCAAAATTTCCGCTACTGGTTCTCCAGAACCTGTTAGAACCTGCTGGATTTCACCCATGGTTTTGAGATAAAAAGAGTTGCTATGATATTTTGTTTTTTGGTTTTTTTAAAATCAAGAAGCAGATGCTAAAAATGGACGGATGGCTTCTACAAAGCGATAATTCTCTCATCATGAAACATGGGGTCTCCCTAGGATTGGGAGTCAAGTTAGTGTTATTTCAGAAGAACAAAACAATCCGGAGATAGCAGTGAATACAAAAGAGAGAGAGAGAGAGAGAGAGAGAGAGAGAGAGAGAGAGAGAGAGAGAGAGAGAGAGAGAGAGGGAATTTTGCGGCAACATCAAATAATTGGAGGTTATGAGAACAAAAGGGGAGAATGAAAACCCCCCAAAGGATTATCTAAATGGATCCTGGAGAAGAAGAAGAAGAAAAGTTTAATGTAAGAGAATATAAAGTCACAGAGTTTGGATTTTTTTTTTTTAAAAAAAATGGTTTTAACTTTATATAAATGTTACTGGGACCTGGAGTAGTTTTCCTCATAAACAAATGCTTTATGGAAGTCACCTTATGTAAGTTGCTGGGTGTGAACAGGGATTCCCACATTGTAAATAGCGGTGTTTACAAAAAGAGTGCTTGTATTTCAAGTGTGCAAGACCACTTTATAGTGTGTCACTTGGAAGATCTATTAGAAGGATGTTTATTGGGAGGCAATCAGGGGTGAAATACTCCCGGTTCAGACCGGATCGCGTGATCCGGTAGCGATTTGTGGCAGGTGGTTCGGAGAACTGGTAGTGATGGTGGCGCGAGGCTCCGTCCACCCTCCTGGGTGTTATTACTTCCTGCTTTTAAAGGATAAAAAAAGGATCTGAAGATCACGCGCCACAACTATGATTACCAGAGCCTTTTTTTAAAAAAAAATCTTTTAAAAGCATCTTTTTACAACCTATTCGGGCGAATAAGTTTTTTTTTAAATTCTTTAAAAAAGTAAAAAAAAAAAAGTTGGCCATGCCAACCCAGTCACATTACCCCACCACAACCACCAAGCCACACCCACAGCACCGGTAGTAACAAATTTTACATTTCACCACTGGAGGCAATGCAGATGTTGCCAAGGAATGGTGATATACAAAACAACCATTGGAAAGTTCAGTGAGACAACTATGAGACTGTGAAGTCCTTGGTATTTTCTGACCTCGGTTTTTTTCTTGTAGATATTTCATGATTGAACTGGGTAAAATCACTTGTATATAAACAGAGAGAGCAAACCAAACTGCCTTCTAGCACTGATGCTGTTACCTAGCTGGGTCATGAGATACCTGCAAGAAAACAATCATGCTCAGAGTGTTGTGGCCCTGTCCTCTGAGCCTATCCCATTGGAGGAAGGAAGCTCTGAGCAGGAGGAAGAGGAGCCAGCCAGATCTCCCAGCCCCCCCCCCTCTGGCACCGTCTCAGGTGCCAGCTGAAAGAGAGCCAAGTAGTGGGAAAACAGGTGTCTCAGATGAGAGTGAGGGAGAGACGTCATTCCTGGACGCACGCCAAAGAAGGCGAGAGAAACGATTACTGCAGCTGCGGAGACGTATGAGGGAATAGACCTGAGTCACTGGATTGGAGTCACAGGATCAATGAGTCACTGGACCACACCCAGAGAGACTATATAACAGACAGAGGGGGGTAATGATCTCTGTGATGAACAAATTATACTATCGGTTAGGCATTGGAGTTTAGAAGCTGAAGCTGATCAGAGACTTTGCGGAATATTTTTGGTGCTTTTCTTTCGGTGTACTATTAAAGTCCTTGGCAGACGGTGTGCATATCGCTGCCAAGTTTGAGATAAGAACTGTGGAGTGTGCCAAGTGCTTCTTAACCCTCGACTGGCTGTGTTTTTGTGGGTTTCTGAAGGGGGGGACAGATCATCTTGTTCATCACCCCAACTCCATCGTTAACCCACGATGGACCAACAGCTGCAGCAGCAGGTACAGCAGATGCTGGAGGCCAATCAACTTCTGCAACAGCAAGTAGCACAGCTAACTGCACAACTTGCTTTGGGAAATGCTCCTGTAGCAGCTCCACCTGCTCCCCTTCCCCGTCCAAGATGCCCAGTGAACATGCCAGATAAGTTTTCTGGGCAGCAGGAAATGTTCCCGGCCTTCTTGGGACAGTGCCAGCTGTACATGGCAATGCGGCCAGAGGCTTTTCCGGATGACGGGGTTCGGGTGGCCTTTATTATCAGCTCCCTCTCTGGCACTGCCGCCCGATGGGCCATGCCCCTGTTGTTGCAAGACAGCCCCTTGCTTCTGGACTATCAGGGCTTTTTGCAACACCTGCGCACCATGTTTGAGGACCCCCTCCGGGTGCAGACGGCAGCGAGGCGCATCAAGGACGTTTGCCAAGGCAAGCGCCCCCTGCAGGACTATATTGCGGAGTTCCGATTGCTAGGCCAGGATTCGGCCTGGAATGAGGCGGCGCTGATGGATGCCTTCCAGGACGGCCTCTGCGATGAGATGCAGGACGAGCTGGTTCGGGTGGAGGCGCCACAGACGCTGGACGCGCTGGTGACCCACTGCCTGCGCATCGACGCCCGCCTACAACGGCGACGGCCCCGTAGGGCTCTTCCGGAACCACCGACAGCGCCGGCACCCCCGCATTTCGTACCGACAGCGCCCCGGACCGTACCGCGTTTGGTGGCGACGGCTGAGGAGCCCATGGAGCTCGGAGCAGCCAGACCTCAACTGACGGCCCAGGAGCGGATGCGGAGACGCCAAGGGGGGTTGTGCCTCTATTGCGGCGAGGCTGGACATTTCGTCGCCTCGTGTCCCCAGAAGCGGAGTGGACCGCTCAAGCCTGTTCCGGAGCCCCGGCGTGACCAGCCGGGAAACGGGTCAGGCCTGGCTTAGGGGAAACTCTGGGTCAGGCAGGTGACCATGCCCCGCCGGAGGCGGCGGCTGTGGACTGTGAGCCCCCTCGGCACCTGATTTTGAACACCCGGGTGTTGTTGGCTAACCAGTCGGAGGGGCTCCAGGCGCACGCGCTGTTGGACTCGGGGGCCACCACGAACTTTATGGACCAGGCCTTTGTGGCCCATTACAAGGTTCCCTTGGTTCCAGTGGACCCTCCGTTGAGAGTCGAAACTATTGATGGGCGGGAACTTGTGGCGGGGCCCATCAACTTCGCTACTCAGCCCTTGCGCCTTGTCATTGGGAACCATGAGGAGGCGATCCAGTTTTATGTGACGGCGGACCTGCACTTCCCCTTGGTCCTGGGGATGGCCTGGCTTCGGGCACATGACCCTCAGGTGGCGTGGTCGAGAAATGCCATCTCGTTCCCAAGCCTGCAGTGTGTCGACCACCTTCGCCACACCTGTGCCGGCCAGGACGTCTTGCCCCGAACGTCTCCTTGCCTCCGGAGCTGACATCCTTCGCCGACGTGTTCAGCGAGAAGGAGGCGGATCGCTTGCCCCCGCACCGACCCTACGACTGCGCGGTGGACTTGATGCCCAACGCGCCCCTGCCCTCGAGACGCCTGTACTCCATGTCAGAGCCCGAGCTGGCCACCTTACGGGACTTTCTGGACAAGAACCTGGCCCGTGGGTTCATCCGGCCTTCGACCTCCCCGCTCTCGGCCCCAGTCCTCTTCGTGAAAAAGAAGACGGGGGACTTGCACCTGTGTTGCGACTATCGGCGCTTGAATGCCATCACGGTACGGAATCGCTATCCCCTGCCGCTGATCCTGGAGCTGATGGAGAGGTTGCGGGAGGCCTCGATTTTCACCAAGCTCGACCTCCGGGGAGCCTACAACCTGGTGCGGATGCGAGAGGGGGACGAGTGGAAGACGGCATTTGGCACCTGATACAGACACTTTGAATATACCGTCATGCCGTTCGGGTTGACCAACGCCCCCGCGGTCTTTCAGCACTTGATGAACGACGTGTTCCGGGACATGCTGGATCGGTTCGTGGTGATCTATCTGGATGATATTTTGATCAATTCCCGGACCCCGGAAAGTCACCTCCAGCATGTCTGCCAGGTCCTGCAGCGCCTGCGAGAGCACCAGCTCTATGCGAAGTTGGAGAAATGTTACTTCTTCCAAACTTCCATAGAGTTCCTCGGGCACATCATCACCCCCGAGGGCATCGCGATGGACCCACACAAGGTGGCGGCCTTGCGCAGTTGGGAACCCCCGCATCGGGTGAAGGACGTCCAGCGTCTGTTGGGATTCGCCAACTACTATCGGACCTTCATCCCGGGCTTTGCCACCCTGACCGTGCCGTTGACCCAGCTCCTTCGGAAGAAGGTCCCGTTCCAGTGGGGGCCCCCGCAGCAGCAGGCCTTCGAGGTTCTCAAGCGGGCCTTTGTCACGGAGCCGGTCCTGAGGCACCCCGATCCACACCGTCCGTTCGTGGTGGAGACAGACGCATCCAACGTGGCGATTGGGGCAGTGCTACTACAGGCTCCAGTGGATGGCGGCACTCTTTTTCCCTGCACTTACTACTCCCGGAAACGCACTCCTTCCGAGCGCAACTACACCATCTGGGAAAAGGAGTTGCTGGCTATCAAGGCCGTGTTCGAGGCTTGGCGACATCACCTCGAGGGGGCCCGACACCAGGTGGAAGTGCGGACAGACCATCGGAACCTGGAGCACCTCACCACGGCCAGGAATTTGAACCAGCGGCAGATCCGGTGGTTGTTGTTTTTCGCCCGGTTCAACTTCCACGTCACATACATTTCGAGCCACCTCAACCAGAGGGCGGACGCGCTATCCCATAAGCCGGAATACTTTTGCCCCAAGGACTCCCTTTCCCCCCGGACGGTGCTGCCAGCGGACTCCTTGGCCGCAGTCCAGGAACCGGTGGACCTGCGGACTCAGGTGCCGGAAGCGCAGCGATGGGACGACTGGTCGCAGCAGCGGAGAGCGGACGTCGGCCCCGCGTCCCCATGGACCATGGAGGAGGGCTTGCTCAGGCACCAGGGTCGGCTGTATGTGCCCACAAGTCCGCTCTGAGCCCTCGTCATGAACCAGTGCCATGACAACCCCGCGGGGGGGCACTTCGGCTTCTTTAAGACCTTGAACCTATGACGCGGACTTTTTGGTGGCCTCGGGTACGGCACGACATGCACGCCTACGTGACGTCCTGTGTGTCGTGCCGACAGGCCAAAGCCGCGTCCGGCCCCCCTCCTGGACTCCTCCAGCCGCTGCCGACACCGGAGAGACCGTGGGGAGCCATCTACATGGACTTCCTGACTGACCTGCCCCTGTCCGCTACGTTCACGACCGTCCTCGTGGTGGTGGATGCGCTCACGAAGATGGCACATTTCATCCCGTGCCGCGGCCTGCTCTCGGCTCGTACCACGGCTCGCCTGTTCCTGCAACACATCTTCCGCCTCCACGGCCTGCCGGACCGGTTGGTTTCGGACCGCGGGGCCCAGTTCACGGCCCGCTTCTGGAAAAGCCTGATGGCTGCGCTGGAGGTGCAGGTGTGCCTGTCGTCGTCGCACCATCCGGAGACTGACGGGGGCACGGAGAAGGTCATTGGCATACTGGAGCAGTACCTCCGCTGTTTTGTCAACCAGCAGCAGGACAACTGGGCCGAGTACCTTACCCTGGCGGAGTTCGCTTTTAACAACTCCCAACATACCTCCACCCAGATGACACCGTTCCATGCCAACATCGAGTACCATCCACGTTTTTTTCCGTTGACCATCATGGACTCCCCTGTTCCTGAGACCCGGGACTTCCTCTCGGAGCTGCAGGCGGTGCAGCAACTGGTGCGGCGGCAGCTGATCTGGGCGAAAGAGGACTATAAACGGTTCGCCGATCGCACCCGCCGGGCGACACCACCGCTGGAAGTTGGAGATCGGGTGTGGCTGTCCACGAAACACCTCCCCACGGACCAGCCGGTGAGGAAACTGGCCCACCGCTTTATCGGTCCCTTCCCCATCGAGGCGGTCATCAACCCGGTGGCCTATCGGTTGACTCTACCCCGCTCCATGCAGCTCCACCCCGTTTTTCATCGGTCCCTCCTGGTCCCTGAGACTCCCGCGAGCCTTCTCCGCAGCCCGCCGCCGCCTGCCCCCCCAGCCGCAGCCGACGAGGACGACGCCTCGACGTATGAGGTGGACAGTATTCGGGACTCCCGTTGGCTGAAGGGGCACTTCCAATACCTCATCGCTTGGAAAGGGTACGGGGCCGAGGATTTCACCTGGGTGGACGCGTCTGCCATTCAGGCCCCTGACCTGGTGCGGGCTTTCCACGAACAGTTCCCGTCCCGACCCCATCCCGACCGTCAGAACCGGGGGAAGGGCCCTGCGGTGGGGGATAGTGTTGTGGCCCCGTCCTCTGAGCCTATCCCATTGGAGGAAGGAAGCTCTGAGCAGGAGGAAGAGGAGCCAGCCAGATCTCCCAGGCCCCCCCCCCCCTGGCACCATCTCAGGTGCCAGCTGAAAGAGAGCCAAGTAGTGGGGAAACAGGTGTCTCAGATGAGAGTGAGGGAGAGACGTCATTCCTGGACGCATGCCAAAGAAGGCGAGAGAAACGATTACTGCAGCTGCAGAGACGTATGAGGGAATAGACCTGAGTCACTGGATTGGAGTCACAGGATCAATGAGTCACTGGACCACACCCAGAGAGACTATATAACAGACAGAGGGGGGTAATGATCTCTGTGATGAACAAATTATACTATCGGTTAGGCATTGGAGTTTACAAGCTGAAGCTGATCAGAGACTTTGCTGAATATTTGTGGTGCTTTTCTTTCGGTGTACTATTAAAGTCCTTGGCAGACGGTGTGCATATCGCTGCCAAGTTTGAGATAAGAACTGTGGAGTGTGCCAAGTGCTTCTTAACCCTCGACTGGCTGTGTTTTTGTGGGTTTCTGAAGGGGGGGACAGATCAGAGAGCACCAATGAACCCACAGTCCTCCTCCTCCTCTCTGCAAACCCCACCTCCCTTTGATGATGTTACCTAGTTGGGTCATGAGAGGTCTTCAAGAAATCAACCAAGCTCAGAGAGTGCCAATGACTCCAAAATTCTCCTCCTCCCCCTCCTCCTCCTCCTCCTCCTCCACTCCACAAACCCAACCATTCGAGCACTGATGATATTACCTAGTTGGGTCATGAGAGGTCTGCAAGAAAATAGCCAAGCTCAGAGAGTGCCTATGACCCAATGGTCGTCGTCCTCCTCCTCCTGTCTGCAAAGCCTTCTAGCACTGATGATATTACATATTTGGGTCATGAGAGGTCTGCAAGGAAAAGCGCCAAGCTCAGAGAGCACCAAGGATCCCACCGTTCAACCCTGAGCTACAAACATTCTCCTTTATTAATTCAAGTGGGAGAATTTCTTCCTGCCTGAAACAGCAGATCTTCCTGATGCATTTCTAAGGTGGACTGCTTTGATTCCTCAACTCAGCTTTACTAAAGCAGGGCACATACAGACAGCAGGTTGGACAAAGGCTGAGATACATCTGGGATTCGCAGAAGAAGATGGGAAAGCCTGTTCAGTTCAGCAGACGAAGCTGAAAGCTCTTGCGTAAGATCAATATGTATTTCACTTGGAGTCAACAAGCTTCTCTCCATACTTCAGAGAAGCTTGTTGATTTTAACAGATCGCCTGCCTTTGTTCACACAAGCTTTTCACATCAGTTGCATGGATTGCAACAAGCTGCCAGTTCCAATCCCAAAATCACATTTCTGCATGAGAAAGTAGAATGGGCTTGCTTAGACGAAGAGAAAATAACAGCAGCAGCAACTGGTTTTCTAAATTATAATACTAGCTCTGCCTTTATGCTCTAGCAAATTACGGCAATTGAGAATTACGCTGTGTCTTTCTTTCGGTGCCACGCATGGCAGGTTTCCTGAATTCTGTGGCTCGGTGATGGACAATGCATTCCCTCTTTTTAATTTTCGATGTGGTTCTCCTGCATTTATGGAATAATAGGGGCTCCCCCTGGTGACTAATGGGAAACCTGCAAATTCCCATAGCTCATTACTAAGATCGCTAGGTTTAGCCTCTGTGTCTCTTAGTTTGTCGCTGCAGCAACAGCTGCATAAAGGCCCAGAGCACAAGAAAGAAAATGATTTTTTTGATCCATGGTGGTTTTTGTTTTGTTTTGTTTTTGTTTTCGATTTCCGAAGCCGATTCCCAGTCAGCTTCGTCATTTGAATGACCACGTCTTTCCACAAGCAGATTGCAATTAAAATCTTGGTAGTGGGTTAGGAAAATTGATCAGAACATATTTTTGAGCAACCTTATTCTCTAGGTTCCCTAGTTGTTCTGTTAGGATATTAAATTTAATAGCTGGAGAAGTAGGGTTGTACAATGAGCCAGAACACACAGGTTATAGTTGATTGATTGGAAAGGGCTGGCCCCTGTGTGAGGCAATCTGTATTGTGATTGGTTGCTGTGGGTGTGGAGGGGGAGCATCCCTTTTTTCCCGCCTTTTTCTTCTGTGGGCTCTATATGCTGTTTGATTTACCTCATGATGTTGCCGATGTGCCCCGTATGCTCTGAGATTTATATATTTGCATATTTGTATAAATTTATCTATCTATAGCTATAACTATATATCTATATTGATAAATCTATAAAAATTATATAAATTTATCTATTCTTATATAAATCTATCTATCTATCTATCTATCTATCTATCTATCTATCTATCTATCTATCTATCTATTCCTCCGCTTCAGTTTTTATTAAGATATTTAAATTTAGTAGCTGGAGCAATTGGGTTTTACAATGAGCCAGAACACACAGTTATAGTTCATTGATTGGAGAGAGCTGGCTCCTGCGTGAGGCAAACTGCACTGTGATTGGTTGCTGTGGATGTGGAGGGGGAGTATCTCTTTTTTACCGCCTTTTTCTTCTGTGGGCTATATATGCTGTTAGATTTACCTCATGATGTTGCCATATGCTTTGAGATTTATATATTTGTATATTTTTATAAATTTATCAATCTATAGCTATAGCTATATATCTATATTGATAAATCTATAAAATTATATAAATTTATCTATTCTTATATAAATCTATATCTATCTATCTATCTATCTATCTATCTATCTATCTATCTATCTATCTATCTATCTATCTATCTATCATCTACGTTTTTCTTTAAGCCAGGTTTTTCCTACGTAACCAAGATGTTTCTGCAAACCCTGGTTGAGTGAAATCACATTCACTACTTTCTGGGTTTTTTTCCCTTCTTTTCATTCTGGCAGCCAGCAGATTTTGTGCTTGTCCATTTGGAGACTTGGAGACTTATATAGCTATTTCTGGCTCATTAGCCATCATCAGTAAGCCACACCTACATCTCATGTATCCTCTCTGTAAAAGTACACCATCTATTTTCTTACTTTTCATAGATTTTATGTGTGTTTTTCTTTAAGCCAGGTTCTATCTATCTATCTATCTATCTATCTATCTATCTATCTATCTATCTATCTATTCCTCTGCCTCAATTTTTATTAAGATATTTAAATTTAGTAACTGGAGCAATGGGGTTCTACAATGAACCAGAACACACAGTTATAGTTGATTGATTGGAGAGAGCTAGCTCCTGCATGAGGCAAACTGCACTGTGATTGGTTGCTGTGGGTGTGGAGGGGGAGTATCCCTTTTTCCCCGCCTTTTTCTTCTATGTGCTCTGGGGTTCACCTCATGATGTTCTTGTGTACCTGACAATCTTGTCCTGCTGCAAATATAAATACTAAATACATTTATTTATATAAAACTACAAGTTCACACCAATGTCTCTGACATTGGACAATGGCTGTGCAATTCCTTAACATATTCCCATCATACTATGTGGCAAGGACTGAGTAATACTGGGTATCTTCAATTTAGGATCACAACTGATCCTAAATTGAGGACCCAGTTTGAGGACCCAGTTTGTTGGGGGCAATAAGCTGACTTTGTATAAATATAAATATACAAAAGTATGAAGGCTATTGCTTAACGCATTGTAAGCCGCCCTGAGTCTCTGGAGAAGGGCGGCATATAAATCAAATTTAAAAAAAAACAAAAAACAACTGAACTCAAAATTTCCATTGCTAAGCAAGACACTGGCTAAGTAGGTTTTGATCCATTTTATGACCTTTCTTGCCACAGTCGTTCAGGGAATCATTGCGGTTGTTGTGCGAGTAACACGGTTGTTAAATGAATCTGGCTTCTCTGTTGACGTTGCTTGTCAGAAGGTCGCAAAAGGGGATCACATGACACCAAGACACTGCAACTGTTATAAATACCAAGTGTCTGAATTTTGATCATGGAGCCACTAGAATCCTGCATTGGTTGTAAGTGTGAATAATGGCCATAAGTCACTTTATTCAGTACCATTGTAACTTCAAATGGTCACTGAACAAATGGTTGTCAGTCAAGGATTACTTCTACTATGAGCTGGAGCTTTTCTTGGAAAGAAATTTCAGAATAAGAAAGAAAAGCACACTTCTGGATGAATAGAAGGATTGTGTGACCAGAACTGGTTGAAGCACTGCACTAAACTATGACTTCCTTGCTTGAATTTTGACCTGGCATGTTGAAAAAACTTGTTCTCACCCCACTCTGGGGCGAACCAGAGGTGGTGTTTGCCGGTTTTCTGAACTACTCAAAATTTCTGCTACCAGTTCTCCGAACTGCTCAAAATTTCTGCTACCGGTTCTCCTGAATCTGTCAGAACCTGCTGGATTTGACCCCTGGTCTGCAAGGAAACACCCTATAAAAAGTGACTTACAACCAGTCCTCCCATTTAATGACCATCACTGCTTCCCCAAAATCACAAGATCAAAATTCAGATGCTCGGCAACTGACATCTACTTCCCATAGCTGCAGCCTCCCGGGATCACCATTTGCAACATTGCCAGTTGGCATCTAACAAAGAAAGTTATGAGGGAAGCCAATTGGCAAAAAAATATATAAATAAATATAAATAAAAGGTAGCAAAATCAGGCAGGTTTCACTTAACAACTGCCTTGTTTAGTGACAGAAATTCTGATCCTAATTTAGTGCTCCCTGTATTTCTACAATTGTGGGTTATTCCAGCTCCTTATTTGATTTGTATCCTATCTTTTTACTCTAATGAATGAGCAAAACAAATGACCACATTTGAAATGTCAAAAATAGAATATGGAATATTATAATTATTGTGTTAATTCTAAATATAATAAAATTCAGTGCCTGGCACAACGTAAGCTTCTTTACATAGAATCATGTTGATGGACTGAATCCAAATAAAAATATTTGAAATGTTAACAGATTGGAAATGAACCAGAACTCCTGAGAATATAATATAAAGCTTGGGAGCTATGCAGGAGAATGCTGAAAATAGACATATGAAGGCAGAATTTCAATTTTTATCGCCAGATCTCTTCCATGAAACTTTTCCTGTTCGGGAAAGGCTGTAAAATTTGGACCATTTTGTTTAGAGGAAAAAAAAAAAAACGAAGAAGGCTTACGACCACAATTGAGCCCAATTTTTTTTAAAAAATTGATTTATATGCCGCCCTTCTCCAGAGACTCAGGGCGGTTTACAATGCATTAAGCAATAGCCTTCATACTTTTGTATATTTTATACAAAGTCAGCTTATTGCCCCCACAAACTGGGCCCTCAATTTACCTACCTTAGAAAGGATGGAAGGCTGAGTCAACCTTGAGCCTGGGGAGATTCGAACTTACAGTAATTGCAGACAGCTGGTGTTAATCACAATGCTTTTAGTCTGCTGAGCTACCAGGCTCTATTTATGTTGCTAAGCAAGGCAATTTGAGTTTTACCCTATTTTAAGACCACTCTTTCCACAATTGTTAAGTGAATCTGGCTTTCCCTTTGACTTTGCTGGTCAGAAGGTCGCAAAAGCGGATTACATGCTCCCCTTGGGATCCTACAATTATCATAAATATGAACTGAATTTTGATCATGTGACCGTAAGGATGCTGCAACAGTTCTATGTGTAAAAAAACCAGCCAAAAAATGGCATACAATGCCGTTGTAATTTAGAACAGGGGTGGGCAAATTTGGCCCCTTTATGACCTGTGGACTTCAACTCCCAGTATTCCTGAGCCGGCTGTCTCAGGAATTCTGGAAGTTGAAGTCCACAGGTTGTAAAAGGGACCACAGTGGCCCACCCCTGACTTAGAATGATTACTAAATGAATGGTTGTAAATTAAAAACTACCTGTACGATTGAGCTATATTAAATCATGCACAATGGGGAAAATGAGAAACTTGGAAATAGGTTTTCTTTTTTTTTCCCCCTCTCTCATTTATATAGTGGATTCAGGACCATCACATGGAATTAAATATGGAGAGAGAAGGAATGGAGAAAAGGATTTATTTACTTCTGGATGCATTTATACCCTGCTACTATTTCATTGACTCCTGGTGGTTTGCAACAGTTAAAATATAATCGTGGCAATCGACATAACCATGGGAAGAGATATAAAAATAGAATAAATTTAGGGCAATTTAAAAATCCACGCAGCATGCAACTTCGGGCTATATTTCAGTTGAAGCCGCAAATCCTCATGAAAAGCTCCATTTTTAATTGTGTTTAGAAGAGTCAGCCTTGTTTTTCAGTGGAAGAATCTTCAGGAAACATAACTGAGAAAATTTTCCTAGCAGACTTTCTTATCTCCAATCTTGTTTGTATAGAGTAAATCTTCTCCAATCTTCTTATAGTAAATCTTATCTCCAATCTTCTTTGTATTTAGTAAAGCTATGGGATGAGCTAGCATCAAAGATGGGTCTGGTCACCAATTTAAATCATCATGGATTTAAATGGGCCCTAGGCTATTAATGTCCAATCTAGCTACCAACAGTCAGCAATATCTGTATCACACCACAATGACACAACAACACTAAGGTGTTGTGGTCCGCTGGAGGCCTGCAGAACTGACAGCAGAGTCGGACAGTGAGAAGGTTGGGGAGGAAAATGGGCCAGTCCTGGAGACTGGGAAAGGCTCGGATGAGGGCTCTGCTTTGGAGGCAGAGAGGGGGCCAGGACCATCTGGTAGTTATGTGCTGCCTCCGGCTTCTCTGAAATCTGACATCAGTGAGGCAGAAGAACAATGTGAGCCTGTGCCCCAGTGTGCGCATGTGCAGAGCTGCCAGAAGGCAGGAACAATTAAGGGAAATTATTAAACGGATCCACTTCAAGGTCCTGGTTCTCACCTATAAGGCCCTACATGACTTAGGTCCGGGATATTTGCAGGATCTTCTCCTGCCTGCCTCCCACTGTCCTGTTCGCTCACATAGGGCCGCTCTCCTCAGGGTTCCGACGGCGAGCCAATGTCATCTAGCGGTGCCCAGGGGTAGGGCGTTCTCTGTGGGTGCTCCCACCCTCTGGAATGAGTTATCTACCAAGCTCCAGATGGCTCCTGACCTCCACTCCTTCCGTCGGGAGCTGAAGACTTGGCTGTTCAAGCAAACAGGCTGACTCTGATTCTGGGTTTTATTATTTATTATTAATTAGTTATTAGGTTTAAAATGGGATTTTATTGTACATGTTTCTTAATCTGTGTTCTCTGCCCTGAGTCCTTCAAGAGAAGGGCGGCATATAAATACATGTAATAAATAAATAAATAAATAAATAATGACTCGGGAGTAATGCTTGGCGTTGATTGGCCCCTCCCATGAGACATAAAAGAGGAGCAACCGGATGTGAGCCTTTGCAGGAAACAATTAGTTCATGTGACCCCCCTCCTGCGCGAGCTGCACTGGGTCCCAGTGGTCTTGCAGGTGTGCTTCAAGGTTTTGGTTACCACCTTTAGAGCGCTCCATGGCTTAGGACTAGGGTACTTACGAGACCGCCTTTTGCCACCGATAGCCTCTCACCGACCAGTCCGCTCCCATAGAGAGAGGCTCCTCAGGGTGCCGTCGGCCAAACAGTGTCGACTGGCGGCCCCCAGGGGGAAAGCCTTCTCTGTGGAGGCACCTGCCATATGAAATGAGCTCCACCTGGAGATAAGAAAGATTCAAGACTTACGCACTTTCCGCCGCGCCCTAAAAAAGTTTCTATTTCAACAGGCGGGTCTGGCCTGACTCTCCTTTTAAATTGGGTTTTAAAAATGTTTATACAAATTAGATGTTTTAAATTTTTTGAGCCTTAATTATTTAATTTATTTTAATAGCTTTTAACTTTTGTATGAAACTGGTATTTTATTTTGGCTGTTCACCACCCAGAGTCCCTCTGGGAGTAGGGCGGTATATAAATAATAATAATAATAATAATAATAATAATAATAATAATAATAATAATAATAATAATATAGTCAATTCAAGCTCTGAAAAATCCGTTCGACTCTCTGCTCCATTTGGCCTTGCAAAACTAATTGGCAATTATGTCTCTGGCAGTGTTTCAAGGGAGATAAAGGTGGATGCTTATCAACATTACCCTGAACAACTGTGTTAACCTTAGCAGACATCTGTCAGAATCTACACAGACTGTTTGTGAATCATCGCGGGCTGTGAATGACCCTAATTCACAGTCGTCTCAATAAAAGAGGTATTTTAGGACTAAGATTGTGAGGAAACCTAGATCAGAACATAAGGACGGAAGGTACACAATGACACCATCATCCAAATGCTGCAATCATATCCTTGTTTGCAACATTTGATGGTCCTTGACTTACGACCACAATTGAGCCCCAATTGTCTTGAGTGCTGTCGTAGGTGCACCTAGGTACGCCCACATTACACCAATTCTCCATGAGCTGCACTGGCTCCCTATTGGTCTCCGGTCACAATTCAAGGTGTTAGTTATTAGCTTTAAAACCCTACATGGCTCAGGACTGGGGTATCTTTGAGACCGCCTTCTACCGCATAACTCCCAATGACCTGTAAGATCCCACAGAGTTGATCTCCTCCGGGTCCCATCAGCTAAACAATGCGGGCCCACGGGGGAGGGCCTTCTCTGTGGCTGCCCTAGCTCTCTGGAACCAGTTACCTCCTGAGGTCCGGACCACCCCCACCCTATTGGCCTTCCGAAAAGCGGTGAAGACCTGGCTTTTCCGGCAGGCTTGGGGCCATTGATCTCGCTCTTGCGATCTGGCGAGATCTGGCCATGAATGGTGTGAATGAGTTTTAATGTTTTTAATGTTTTTAATTCCTAAATGTTTTTTATAATGATTTTAATTGCATTGTGAGCTGCCCTGAGTCTTCAGAGAGGGGCGGCCTACAAATTGAATGAATAAATAATAAATAATAATAAATAAATTATGTTGCTAAGAAAGAAAGTTCAGTGAGTTTTGCCTCATGTTGCCATCTTTCTGGCTATTGTTAAGTTAGTAACATGGTGGTTAAGCCAATTTGGCTCCCCAATGGGCTTTTCTTCATCATCAGTAACTGAGTTTAATCATGCTTGGGATAAACACATATCCATCATCCGATAAAAAAAATAATAAAAAAATAAGATAGTAATAATAATAATAATAATAAGATAAGCAGCAAGAAAAAATCACAAAGTACTGGGACTTGCAAATCGAAGTTGAGCGACTGTGGAAAAAGAAATCGTGTATTGTCCTGATTGTAATTGGAGCCCTTGGAGCAATACCCAAAAGGCTACCCCGCTATTTAGAAATTCTAAATTTACTGGACTTGGACATTTTGACTCTACAAAAAACCACCTTACTCAGAATAGCTTACATCCTCCGACGATACCTTAACAGTTCCTAGGTCCTTGGTTAGGACTCGAGTTGCTGAGCTACTAACCAGCCTCAAAGTCTGTGAATCTCACTAAAGATTAACCAATAATAATAATAATAATAATAATAATTCAAAGGGTCGCAAAAGGAGATCACACAATGCCAGGACATTGCAACCGTTATAAAAATGAGAAGGCAGCCAAACATCCAAATTTAGATCACATGACCATGGGAATGTTGCTAACGTAACGTTGACTCAGTCAAGCTATTCTTCAAAGCCCCTGAGGGTAGAACAAGAAGCAATGGGTGGAAACTAATCAAGGAGAGAAGCAACTTAGAACTAAGGAGAAATTTTCGGACAGTTAGAACAATTAATCAGTGGAACAACTTGCCTCCAGAAGTTGTGAATGCTCCAACACTGGAAATTTTTAAGAAGATGTGGGATAACCATTTGTCTGAAGTGGTGTAGGGTTTCCTGCCTAAGCAGGGGGTTGGACTAGAAGACCTCCAAGGTCCCTTCCACCTCTTCTCTTCTCTTCTCTTCTCTTCTCTTCTCTTCTCTTCTCTTCTCTTCTCTTCTCTTCTCTTCTCTTCTCTTCTCTTCTCTTCTCTTCTCTTCTCTTCTCCTCTTCCATCTTCCAAGGTGGGTAAAATGAAGACTCAGATTGTTGGGGGCCATAGGCTGACTCTGTAAACCGCTTAGAGAAGGCTGTAAAAGCACTGTGAAGCGGTATATAAGTCTAAGTGCTATTGCTATAAGATTGTTAGACTTACAAAATATCTTAAGTTGGGAGGCCATGGTCTATATCTCTAACAACATCTGGCGATGAGGATCAACAGTTAAGACTTACAAGTCTTTGTGGGCTTAGCACTGCGAGAGTGAAGCTGCTGAACTGGATGTCCTTCAGCCAGATTTCCCCAGAGTCACATTTTGCAGCTTTGTGGCTGTCTTTTTTTTGAAGAACAGCATGGTGTCATTCATTTCACGAGTGGCTCATAAAATGGGAGTGGGCTGGAAAGAATAGGAGCCAAATGTTCAGTTCTAGAGGTGGCAGACATTATGTCGCTCCAAATCATATTGATGAAGAGACTTACTGAATGTTGTTTTAAACCCACCGATTAATTTTTTTCAAGGAGCCTATCGGTTCTGAAAACAAGGCTAAAAAAAAAAACCAACCCCCACCACCCAAGAGTGCTCCTAATAAAGTCTTTAAAAATCTGGGTGGCTTACCTGCCTTTGAGCAAACAACTTCTAGGATCTCGACTGTTTGAAAGGCGTTTGCATTAAGGGGAGCCTTTGATGTGGAAATTGTGATTGTTTCACCCGGGGAGCTCGATGGCCATGAGTTTGCTTTTTGCAACTAATATATTGTGTGTTTGCATGTACCTGGGAATGCATCTTTGTGTTTCCCTGTGGACTAAAAATGCTGGCGCTCCCTGAAAAATTGTTCGTAGCAGATGTGGAGGAGGAAACATTATTTTGCATGTTTGTTTCAAAGAAAGGTACACATCCAATCGATTTTTGGATTTGTTGGCGCATAGTTTGTCTCTTATTCATGGCTTGACGGAGCCCTTGCAGATTGCCTAGATTAAATCCCTGCCCTGTACAGAAACTTATTTTATGTGAAGTGTTAAAAGGGCCATAGGACAGTTTTGGAAAGAAAATTCAAAGGGACAGTCCTCATTCTTCTAGAAGGACCTCCATGGACCCACATGCAACCATTCAACATTAATTTTACCAATAAGGCAATATTTGTAGCTCAGGATTAAATGATGGGCTCTTCGATGGTTTTCTTGCAGACGTCTCATGACCCAAGTATGTGCTAGAAGGGAATGGGATTTGTGGAGTAGAGAAGAGGAGGAGGAGGAAAAGGACTGTGGAGTCCTTGGTGCTCTTTGAGCTTGATTGTTTTCTTGCAGATGTCTCATTACCCAAATAGATAACATCATCATCATTGCTAGAAGGGAGAGTGGTTTGCTTTCTGTATACATACAGTTGTAAGAAAAAGTATGTGAACCCCTTGGGATTACGTGGAGTTTTGCATGAATTGGTCATAAAATGTGCTCTGAACTTCATCTAAGTCACAACAATTGAAAAACACAGTCTGCTTAAAATAATACTACACAAACATTAGATGCTGCCATGGTTTAATTGAACATAACATGTAAACATTCACAGTGCAGGGAGGAAAAAGTATGTGAGCCCCTAGCCTAATGACTTCTCTAACAGCTAATTGGAGCCAGGAGTGAGCCAACCTTGACTCCAATCGGTGTGATGATATTGGATGTGTTGCTGACAGCTGTCCTGCCCTTTAAAAACACACACCTGTTTTGGGTGTACTGGTTTCAAGAAGCACTGTCTGATGTGCATCTAATGTTTGTGTAGTATTATTTTAAGCAGACTGTGTTTTTCTATTGTTGTGACTTGGATGAAGTTCAGAGCACATTTTATGACCAATTCATGCAAAACTCCACGTAATCCCAAGGGGTTCACATACTTTTTCTTTCACTGTAAAAGTGTCTTGCCCTGTCAGTGTCGGTGGGGGGATTCTTAGTGATTCCTTGATTAGACTGTTGTTCATTGTTGGATTGTTTGTCGGCTTCAAGAACTTAATTCCTGGTCATTTTCAATAGCTATAGAATCATGACAGGAAATTACCAATAGGGTGCAATAGGCTTGCTAAATACAGGCAGTTCTTGAACGGTCGTAAGTGTGGAAAAAAGAAACAAATAATAAGTTAGCGTTTTCAGTGATGTAACTTCAAACGGTCACTAAAGGAACTGTTATAAGTCAAGGGCCACCTGTACACTTCTTTCTAGATGTACATGGAGAGTAACAAAATTATAGCAACTTTATCTACTTTTGTGCAAACTGCCGTATTTCCTGCTTGTGTAACCCAGTAACGTATAACGACACATCGAATTACTCATTTGGGTGTTCTTCCCAACCTTATGGGAGAATCCACCTTTGTCCAGATCTGAATAAACATGTTACTTGGAGCAAAATGAATTCTGCCACTTCGTTTGTGCCAGGTCAGAACTAGATTTCATGCTTGACAATGACAGTAAAGTTGGGGGGGGGGGGGATGCTCTCACCTCAAGTTAAGTTTTTAGTGAATTTATTCAACTTTACGTGCCCTTCTTCCAGGAAAATTCTCAATTCCAGATCTGTTCTGTAGCCCTGATGCAGTGGTGGGATTCAGCCGGTTCGCTCCGGGTTGCGCGAACTGGTAGCGGCAACTGCAGGAGGCTCCGCCCACCCATGGACGTAATGCATGACTACTGTGCAAGCGCAGAAGGCTGTGCACATGCACTTAGGTGTTGCATGCTATTGAAGCAAGAACTGGTAGGGAAGGTAAGTGAATCCCACCTCTGCCCTGATGGCGCAGCTGTTAGAATGCATTATCGCAGGCTGACTCTGCCCACTGCCAGAAGTTTGATCCTAACCGGATCAACGTTAACTCTGCCTTCTATCCTTCCGAGGTCGGTAAAATGTGGACCCAGCTTGTTGGGGGCAATATGCTGACTCTGTAAACTGTCCAGAAAATGCTGTAAAGCATTATGGGGCAGTGTATTAGTCAAAGCTTGGATGAGCCCTGATAATTCTTTGGTGGCATTTCATCTAGTGACGAACCAGCCCCAATTTTGTTTAGTGAAACAGTGAAACATGTGTTCTGCATATAATCATATCAAGCATATTTAATTTTAATTCAGTTAATTAGTTTTGTTCTCCCCACACTACTTTTTGGAATATATTCATCTGGCACACACTGCAAGGTCAAATGTGGTTCTTTTGGTCTGGAGGGGGAAAAAAAATCATATTTTAATATGATAGTAGATTTAGAAACCTCTAGGTTAACTGGAGATTTTGAAGTGAGCAACCTGCTGATAGTATTATGCATTGTATAATGGCAGCAACTGCCATCTTCTAAGGGGAAGCAGAAGGTGGGATTTAGAGAAGAGGAAGTGGGGCGTATCTATGCCCTTAGGTCATGTTTCTCAACCTTGACCAACCAAGGCTGCCTAGGGCAGTGTTTCTCAACCTTGACAACTTGCAAATGTGTGGATTTCAACTCCCAGGATCCCACATGCTGCGGAATCCATTTAGGTCTATTCACGAAGTGATTCTGGTTCCCTGCCTCTGATAGTAACAGGGAATATGACAGTTTGATGTCAAGAGAGACAACCAAGAAAGGTTTTTGGAAAATGGTTAGCTGCATCAAGTTACATAAGGTTATGATCTGCCTATGGAAGTTCCAGTTGGTGTACAATGCAGCGGCCCGCATGGTTTTGTGCAGACCCCGATGTGCACATGTATCACATCTCTTGCGGGAGCTGCATTGCCTGTCAATTTGCTTCCGGGTGCAATTCAAGGTGCTGGTTGTCACCTTTAAAGCCCTTCATGGGTTGGGACCAGGTTACCTGAGGGACCATCTCTTGCTGATCACATCTACCCAATATGACCCAGGCCCAAGTAGTTAATATTAAATGCAAACAGTTCAAAAACAAGCAGACTTTATTAGAACAGCTGAGAATTAATTCATTTTCAGCATAGTCCAAGCAAATTCTTCAAAACACCATTCCTCAGTTTATCACCGACCTTGGTATAATTAGGCAAACTGCCAAAGGTTTTTCTTGGCAAAAGTTCAGAAGCAGAAGATGTAGACAAGAAATGAATACAGTGAAACAAGAAGCAATTCTCTCAATGTTGTTTTCCGGCAAAGAGGCCAAGAGCCATTGCTGGTCTTCTAAGCCTTAAGGGAGGGGCCAATCATCTCTTGGCCCTACTCCCGAGTCGTCCTCTCTGCTTTAGCTGCTCCTGCCTTCTGGCAGCTCTTCTCATATGTGCACTAGGAACAGGCTCCTCCTGTTTCTCTGCCTCTTTGCTGTCAGCCTCTGGAGGCTGCGAAGTCCACACATCACTCCCCGATGGCCCTGGTTCCCTTTCTGCCTCTGATGCAGAGCCCTCATCCAGGCCTTCCCCAACCTCCAGGACTGGCCCATGTTCTTCCTCAGCC
Source organism: Masticophis lateralis (assembly GCA_030761175.1). Classification (NCBI taxonomy): domain Eukaryota; kingdom Metazoa; phylum Chordata; class Lepidosauria; order Squamata; family Colubridae; genus Masticophis; species Masticophis lateralis. Next base: position 79,695,753 of record JAUDYJ010000007.1, on the reverse strand, counting down.
TCATCGCTGTCTGACTCTGCTGCCAGCTCTGCAGGCTGCTAGCGGACCACAACACCTAACCCATCAGAGTGGGGAGGCAGGGAATGTTGGGACTCCCACCCTTTAGGGAGATACACCTGATAGGACCCAGAAGAATGGCCTTCTCTGTGGTGGCCCCCTATCTCTGAAACATCATTTCCCCAGAGATTAGAATGGCCTCCACTCTAGCACTCTTCCAGAAGGTTCTGAAGACCTCAGGTTCTGCCAGCGGGCCTGAGGAACCCAGAGTGGGATGGAGCCCATTAAATGGCTCGTGTGAGGTGCTGTCGCTGGGGCAGGGATGATTTTATTATATTAATTTATTATATGACTCTTCTTTTATTAGTTTTATTGTTTTATATGTGGTTTTACATTCTGTAAGCCGCCTTGAGTCGCCACGTGAGAATAGGAGGCAATATAAATTCCCTAAATAAATAAAAAATCATGAACATGCTGTGGAATTCTGGGAGTTGAAGTCCACACATCTTCAAATTGCTGGGGCTGGGAAACATTGCCCTAAGCCAGGGGTCAGCAACCTGCGGCTCTGGAGCCACATGTGGCTCTTTCACCCCTCTGCTGTGGCTCCGTGTCACTCAAAATATGTGTCACAACCGCCAATGTGCAACATCCACTGGCATGCGATTTATTGAGCTTTTCAACCCCCGGTAGGCCACCCATGGATAAATCCAAGAAAAGAAAAGTTTCAGAAGAAAACAGAAGGTTTAATTCAACTACATATGCTAGTTTTGTGGCCACTCAAGAAATAGTCAGGCACAGGAAAGGTTTTGTGGCTCCCGGTGTTTTCTTTTCTGTGGGAAACGGGTCCAAATGGCTCTTTGAGTGTTTAAGGTTGCAGACCTCTGCCCTAGGCTGTCTAGAAAAACATGTTTCCTGAGTGGATTGGAGATTCCTGCCCTCTAGCCTCAGTTCCTGGACATAGTAGGACCAATAAGGTCAACCTGTCACGGCAATAGGATACTTTCATCATTTTTTATTATTCCTTTTCAATGCTGCTTTGGCTTGATTCTACAGAATTATATCTGCTGTCATTTGGGTAATAATCGTTAGCTTCCATTCGCAGATCATAACCTTATGTAACTTGAGGCAGCTAACCATTTTCCGAAACATTTTCCTGTGTTGCCTCTCTTGAAATTAAAATATTTTATTCCCTGTTACTGTCTAGGGCAAAACATCAGAATCGCTGTGTGAATAGTAAGTGAATACTTTATACGTGAGCACCTAAGTTACAAGAATCTTTTCTATGTGTCTGCCTTCCCTCAGGAAAAGGCAGATATAGACCTAAAGGTTTGACTTCAGATGTTTCTTCTTCTGAAACTGACTCCAACCTGGAATGTCTCTTTACTCCCACTGGAAGGGCCCCATCTCCTTTAGCCCATGATTCCACCTCAGTTACTCCAGTGGTGAAATCCAATTTTTTTTTACTATTGGTTCTGTGGGCATGGCTTGGTGGGCATAGTGTGGCTTAGTGGGCATGGCTTGGTGGGCATGGCAGGGGAAGGATACTGCAAAATCCCCATTCCCTCCCCACTCCTGGGGGAAGGATATTGCAGAATCTCCATTCCCACCCCACTCTGGGGCCAGTTAGAGGTGGTATTTGCCAGTTCTCTGAACTACTCAAAATTTCCGCTACTGGTTCTCCAGAACCTGTCAGAACCTGCTGGATTTCACCCGAGTTACTCCCATATTGGGTTTAATACTAGTACAACACATATCCATATCTCTTTGACTTAGTTCCTCTGATTAAAAGGGAAAAAGTGTAGCCATTTATCGTCGAGGGAAAAGATTTCCTATTGTGCCATATCCAAATTCCAAGAACTGAGAGTTGAATTATTACGATCTAATTGGTTGGAATATTTTCACCTGGAGAAGTAGCTCCAGACACCTTGAAAGACCGGTCAAGTTAGAGAGAGGACCTAGTAGAGGTATGTTCTGTGGGTGTGGCTTGGTGGGTGTGGCATGGCTTGGTGGGCGTAGCAGGGGAAGGATACTGTAAAATCTCCATTCCCACCCTATTCCAGGGGAAGGTTACTGCAAAATCTCCATTTCCTCCCGATCAACTGGGACTCTAGAGGCAGAGAATAGATGGAGGTGGAGCCAGTCAGAGGTGGTATTTACCGGTTCTCCGAACTACTCAAAATTTCCACTACCGGTTCTCCGGAACTGGTCAGAACCTGCTGAAACCCACCTCTGATGTGGCTACACATCACAACCAAGGCTGCTTGTAACCTGTTGTTCTAGGAGGTAAACCCACTTAGCATCTGACATTTTCATAAAAACATAAAAGTCAAAAGGAAGAAAGAATGCAACATCTTAAGCATGTGCTGGACCTGGATATTGCTGCTAATGGCATAATTAGCTCCTTCTGCATTGCTGATTAGTTAAAGAAGTTATAAATATTTATGTCTTTCCTAAGAGCTGGGAAAGAGGGGAAATTAATAACGATCTCCCTTTTATAAGTTCATCTGATCTAGATGCTCCATGTAATCATGGGGAGATTTTCATGGTTTCTATAGTAACCAGACAACCCAACTGATCCAATACAAGAGCTGCATTATTATGATGGAACATTTATAATAGCCCTTGGTGTGAATCTCTATTTTTTTTCTTTTTAAATGTATTTCTTTGGACTTTGTATCTGCATATAAAAGTTTTAAACTGACACTGTGAAAACACAGAATCTTTGTGTGAAGATTCACACAAAGTGTGAGGCCACTGATGAAATTTAAGATGGAACTTAATTTCTTTGCGGACATCTTTTTTTTAAAAAAAGATTTTTCTGGTTCCCCCCCCCCTTGTTTTTAATTGTAGCTTTGTTATTCTTGTTCCCTGCCAATGTAAAAGAAAGTGTTATTCTTGCTTATCAACTTTGTTCTTCACTTCTGTGTCATCTTTGTTTCTTTTCTCCTCAGAATGTTGATAAGGGATGGATGGAGGCATACTTTTCTAACTCTGCTTTGAATTCCTGAATACAAAAAGTGGGATATAAATTTATCTATGTTTGTTTGTCTCTGTGTGTGTGTGTGTATTGCATGTGTGTTATTTATAGGCTTTCATATTAAATCTATCTCTGTCTATCATCTATCTCTATCTAACATGTATCTATCTATATTTTAATAAAACTTCCATATTAGAATTGAGCATATACATAAATCTCTCTTATCCATACATCATCAATCGGTCAGTCTGCCTGCCTGTCTGTCATTTAATTTACTTATAGCTATTATTATTATGATTACTGTTACTGTTGCTTTGCACGTACACTAAGAGCTTCTGTACTGGAGACAAATTCCTTGTGTGTCTAATCACACTTGGCCAAATAAAGTATCCCCTCCTCCCCTCCCCCTCCCCTCCCCCTCCTCTCATTTCTTCTCTCCTCTCATTTCTCCTCTCCTCTCATTTCTCCTCTCATTTCTCCTCTCCTCTTATTTCTCCTCTCCTCTCATTTCTCCTCTCATTTCTCCTCTCCTCTTATTTCTCCTCTCCTCTCGTGTCTCCTCTCCTCTCTCCTCTCATTTCTCCTCCCCTCTCATTTCTCCTCTCCTCTCATTTCTCCTCTCATTTGTCCTCTCCTCTCATTTGTCCTCTCCTCTCATTTGTCCTCCTCTCATTTCTCTCCTCTCCGCTCATTTCTCCTCTCCTCTCATTTCTCCTCTCCCCTCCCCTCCCCTCCCATTCCATCCCACTCATCCCACCCATCCCATCCCATCCCATCCCATCCCATCCCATCCCATCCCATCCCATCCTATCCTATCCTATCCTATCCTATCCTATCCTATCCTATCCTATCCTATCCTATCCTATCCATCCATTTATCTATTTTTCTATCTTAGAAAACAAGTTAGAAGGAATTACTTCACAGAACAGGTAGTGGAAGCTTGGGACTAACTTCCACTGGAGGTAGCAGGTCAATCACCAGTAACCGAGTTTAAACATGTTTGGGATAAACACATATTCATCATCCAACAAAAGATAATAATAATAGGATAAGATAGTAATAATAATAACAATAAAATTCCAAAGAGCAGACACAACGGCCCATTAGGTCTTGTCAGAAGATCTTTCTTGCCACAATTTGTTAAGTGAATCACTGCAGTTGTTAAATTAGTAACATGGTTGTTAAGTGAATCTGGCTTCCCCATGGACTTTGCTTGTCGTAAGATCGCGAAAGGAGATGGCGTGACCTCGGGACACAGCGATGGTCATAAATACGAGTCAGTTGCCAAGTGCCTGAATTTTCATCACGTGACCCTGGACATAGTGGGACAGGGCATGGAGCGATCATAAGTCACTTTCCCCAGCACATTCATACCTTTGAACCGTCACTAAAGAAATGGTCATAAGTCGAGGACTACCTGTATGTAGTACATACTGTGTTTCCCTGAAAATAAGACCCTGTCTTATATTTTTTTGAACCCCGAAATAAGCGCTTGGCCTTATTTTCCGGGAGGTCTTATTATTTTGGGGTGCAAGGAGCAAGATGGGGCTCCTCTTGCCGTCTCACCTGATTTCCAGCTCTGCATTTAAATATTTTCGGGGAGGGCTTATTTTAGCGCATTATCAGGGGATGTCTTATTTTCAGGAAAACAGGGTAAATACTGAAGAAGGCTCCAGAGAGACATTACATGTACACATGCTCGTATATGTCATCGACACGTGTGCTCTCATGATTATGTATGTCATCATGAATTCAATTCCATAGAAAAGGAATGATAATGTGAATGGTAGAGATTTGCTCCCTCACCGTTTCCTCACCCCTCACCATCTTCATACAAAATGGCGGAGGCAGGAAGCAATTAATTTCCAAGATAAGGGCACACTATCGGAGAGGCCTTTATGGAAATTAATTGTAATGTTTTAAGAATTTATTGTACTTAATTAACTCCACGCTTTTAATAATTGTACTACACGAGGATCTGTACGGGGGAGAAAATAATTGCTTTTTTTTTTTTTAAATTGAATTTCACTATTAAAATGGTGGGGGAAATTAAGTCTAGTGTTTTACTGCTGGGAATCTGTATGGGGCCATTTTTAAATAAAATAACTTAGAGCGATTTACATTGCCGTAAATTATGTTACATTAAATTACAAATTGCATTATGATGTGGCTGGAGCGAAGCCAAAAGGACATCCAGCTGGCTGGCTTGATCTGGCTAGAAGCGGAAAGGAAAGTTTGACGCCATTCGGATAAGTATACTACTCCTTCACGGGTGGTCAGAACTACGAACCAAAACAGACTTGACACTGTCAAAACAGAAATGTCAACTTTGAACATTAGCATTCTGAGAGTCGATGAACCGAAATCGATTGAAATGAATCACTTCACTCGACGAGCGCATTAGATCTTCGGTGGCAGACGAGCAAATCGTAAAAAAATAAAAATGAAACCGGAGGGGACATCCTTAAAGGTAGTTCTCAACGTACGATCGCAATTGAGCCCAACGTTGATGTTGCTAAGTGAGACATCGGTTAAAGTGAGCTTTCCTTGGCACAGTTGTTAAGTGAATCACTGCGGTTGTTCAATTAGTCACATGGTTGTTAAGTGAATCTGGCTTCCGCATTGACTCGGCTGGTCAGAAAGTTGCCGATGGGGATCATGTGACACTGCCACCATCATAAATGTGAGTCAGTTGCTAAGCATCTGAATTTTAATCATGTGACTGTGGGGATGCTGCAACGGTCGTAAGTGCGAAAAATGGTCATAAGTCACTATTTTCAGGGCTGTTGTAACGTCGAACGGTCACTAAGCAAATTGTTGTAAGTCGAGGACTATCTATATTAACAAAAGGGTCACAATCAAATATCAGACAGTGATCTGGATATAGATCCAATCAATCTTACAATGAGGCCGTGATTCAGTGGTGTTCCTCCATTTGATGCTATGAACTGTAGGAAAATTTGATTATTTGTATTTGTATTTGTATTTGTATTATTTATATTTATATTTACAGTCTTTTATATTTACAGTATATTTGTATTTGTATTATTTATATTTATATTTATATTTATATTTATATTTATATTTATATTTATATTTATATTTATATTTATATTTATATTTATATTTATATTTATATTTATATTTACATTTTGTTCAAGACAAACTGCAAAATATAAAACTAAAAAAAAAATCCAAGAGAAGAAAAAACAAAACAAAACAAAAACCACAAAACAATCGAAACATTTAAAAAGTGCATCAAAGAAAAAAAAAACCACACATATACAGGCGGTCCTCGCGTTATGACCACAACTGACCCCCAAATTTACATCGTTAAGTGAGACGTTTGTTAAGTGTGTTTTGCCCCATTTTTGCGACTTTTCTTGGAATGGTGGTTAAGGGAATCATTGAAGTTGTTCAATTAGTAATGTGGTTGTTAAGTGAACCTGGTTCCCCAATTGATTTTACTTGTCCCGAGACACTAAACCGTCATAAATATGAGTTAGTTGCCAAGTGTCCGAAATTTTGATCACATGACCATGGGGATGCTGTAACAGTCGTAAGTGTGAAAAAGGGTCATGAGTCACTCTTTTAATGCCATTGTAGCTTCAAACAATCACAAAACAAATGGTTGTAAGTTGAGGAATACTTGTATTAAACTCTGGACATTATCTTTTTTTTTTTTTTTTTTAAATGATTTATATGCCACCCTTCTCCGGAGAGTCAGGGCAGCTTACAATGCGTTAAGCAATAGCCTTCATACTTTTGTATATTTTATACAAAGTCAGCTTATTGTCCCGACAAACTGGGTCCTCATTTCACGTACTTTAGAAAGGATGGAAGGCTGAGTCAACCTTGACCCTGGTGAGATTCGAACTTGCAATAATTGCAGACAGCTGAAATTAAATTACAATGCATTAGTCTGCTGCGCTATCCAGGCTCCTTCACCCTTATATGTAACAGATCCTTTTGTCTGATTACACGCGAACATACAATAGTGGCCAAAATTGTGGAAAATTTTTGGGGAAAGTGTAATTATGAGGTTTGATGGATAATAACAACTCTTTTTTTAAAAAAGAGTTTCAAGATAATCCTATTCTACTGCTGGAACGGCCTGGGAATAGCCCAGACCTTCACCCCAATTGGAAATCTATGGAGCTGACTAAAGAAACTTGTTAGTTAGAAGCAACCCAGCAATAAAACCCAGTTAATAGAAGCCATCCTTCAATCTTGGCTTCACATGATAACAGCTGCAGAACTAAAAGGCTTGGTTCACTCCATGGGAAGAGCTTGTAAGGCCGTAATTCATGCTAAAGGCTACCCAACTAAGTATTAACTGACATGGTGATCATTTTTGTATATCTTGTTTTTTCTATGGTGATCATTTTTGTCTATCTCGTTTTTTCTATGTGTTTCACTTTTCTTCTTTATACTGTAACTGCTATTCTAATAGCAAATCTAATAGCAAATCCTTCATAAAAGTTATTCCTTTACATTCTTGATTCTCTAAATTATCTTTCCATTGATACATAATTTTATGGTACTACTCTCCCCCAAAAGTGGTGTTATTAGCTAGTTTTAGAAAATACACTTTTCCCAAAAGGTTTCAACAATTTCGGCCGCTATTGTATACACCAGGGGTCTGCAACCTTAAAAACTCAAAGAGCCATTTGGACCCATTTCCCACAGAAAAGAAAACACCGGGAGCCACAAAACCCTTCCCGTGCCTGACTATTTCTTGAGCGGCCACAAAACTAGCATATGTAGTTGAATAAAACATTCTGTTTTCTTCTGAAACTTTTCTTGGACTTATCCATGGTTGGCCTACCAGATGTTGAAAAGCTCAGTAAATCGCATGCCAGTGGGTGTTGCACATTGGCAGTTGCGACACATATTTTGAGTGCCAGGGAGCCACAGCAGGGGGGTTGCTGACCCCTGTTATACACAGATATTTCAACAATGTCAAGATCAGAGGTCTTCTTTAGATGCTTCCTCCATCCCCCAAAAAATGATTATCAGATAGAACAAGCCACGACCGCTGGCCACGCTGCAAACCAACCCAGTTTCCAGCACTGGAATATGACTATCAAAATGTGTTGAGGAAACAAACATTGGAAATTTGTATTAAAAAAAAAACCTTACAAGCTGCTGGTGGCTTCTTTTGATGAACCGAGAACTCCAGAGTTCTTAGTCTTTATTCAGGGCATAATATATTCAGTAGCAAACAGAGAAGATGACAGCCTGCGCTTGTGTTGGGATAGCTACCCGCACAGAATAGCTTTTGATGCATTTATTGAGAATTCATGACATGCTGGAACCCTACTGGTTGTACATGGATTTTGTCCTAGTGGGAAGTGGAGTACTGACTGACCACCTCCTTCAAAAGCAAAACAAGAAAAGAAAATTATGGAGGGAAAAATATCCAGAGGATCACATTGGAAGTTCTTCTCAACCTCTTCATGGCCGTTGTGCTAGGGGTCATATGACCGGGAGAGGAGATTAAAAATGGAAGAGTTGTTAATGAGTTTAAAGAACGCTCTTTGCTTTTAAATGTCTATGGAGATTCTCATTCATCCAGGTCATGATTGATGTGACAGGATAGCAGTGTTCCAATATCTCAGCGGCTGCCCCAAAGAAGAGGGAGTCAAGCTATTCTCCAAAGCACCTGAGGACAGGACAAGAAGCAATGGGTGGAAACTCATCAAGGAGAGAAGCAACTTAGAACTAAGGAGGAATTTCCTGACAGTGGGAACCATGAATCAGTGGAACAACTTGCCTCCAGAAGTTGTGAATGCTCTAACACTGGAAGTTTTTAAGAAGGGATTGGATAACCATTTGTCTGAAGTGGTATAGGGTTTACTGTCTAAGCAGGGGGTTGGACTAGAAGACCTCCAAGGTCCCTTCCAACTCTGTTATTCCATTGCATTGCATTGCATTGCATTGCATTGCATTGCATTGCATTGCATTGCATTGCATTGCATTGCATTCCATTCCATTCCATTCCATTCCACTCCACTCCACTCCACTCCACTCCACTCCACTCCACTCCACTCCACTCCACTCTACTCCACTCTACTCTACTCTACTCTACTCTACTCTACTCTACTCTATTCTATTCTTCTATGGTTGTCCCAAAGGTGCTTTTTCAAAAGGCCACTGGATTTTGTCTTTCCTTTCCAAGACATTTTGATTCTCATCCAAGAAGTGCATTCTAACCACTGCACCACCCCGGAGATGGTTAGGTTGGGTCATCGACATAATGAACAATAATTTGGGCAATCTTTAGGAGACAGTTGAGGATGGGGGTGGGGGGTGGGGGGGTGGGGCTGGTACACTATGGTCCATGAGGTCACAGAGTCAGATACAACTGAACAGTACTGTCACCATCCTATACTGAAATCTTTTCAGACAGGAATAATGCTGGCTGAATTTGAAAGTCAAGACATGACCTCATATGAGAATAGAATAGAATAGAATAGAATAGAATAGAATAGAATAGAATAGAATAGAATAGAATGGAATGGAATGGAATGGAATGGAATGGAATGGAATGGAATGGAATGGAATGGGAGGGGAGGGGAGGGGAGGGGAGGGGAGGGGAGGGGAGAGGAGAGGAGAGCTGGAAGGACACCTTGGATGTCTTCTAGTCCAATCCCTTGTTAAAGCAGGAGAACCTATACCATTTCAGACAAGTGACTTTCCCAGACTCTTCTTAAATCATAGGGTGATCATGCAAGATCAGGGATGGACACCTCTGGCCCCTGTGGACTTCAACTCCCAGAATTCCTGAGGCAGGCATGATGGCTCAGGAACTCTGGGAGTTAAAGTTCACTGATCATAAAAGGGCCATCGTTCCTTATCTCTGCTACAGATCTTTCCATCTTCCTCAAGGGAACCTGAGTGGTGTAGGAGGCACTACTAAGGCAGCATTTAACATCCAGCTGCCTGCAATTACACCAGTTCGAAACTCACCAGGCTCAAGGTCGACTCAGCCTTCTATCCTTTCTAAGGTGGGTAAATTGAGGACCCAGTTTGTGGGGGCCATAAGCTGACTTTGTATAAATGTACAAAAGTATGAAGGCTATTGCTTAACGCGTTGTAAGCCGCCCGGAGTCTCCGGAGAAGGGCGGCATATAAATCAAATTTAAAAAAAAAATTACTGCGAGTTCAATTCTCACCAGGCTCAAGGTCGACTCAGCCTTCCATCCTTTTTAAGGTAGGTAAAATGAGGACCCAGTTTGTGGGGGCAATAAGCTGACTTTGTATAAATATACAAAAGTATGAAGGCTATTGCTTAACACATTATAAGCCGCCCTGAGTCTCCGGAGAAGGGTGGCATATAAATCAATTAAAAAACAAACAAACAAGGAAGCCGTGTACCCAATGGCTATAATTAGCAATGCCTGTTTTAGGCCATCCTTTTTATTATTATTATTTCCCCCCTTATCCTTTCCAGAAATACATTTCAAAATCTTTAATCTTGAACGCTGTGACTGGGATCAGCCTCAAAAAAACCCCCAAAACAAAACAAAACAACAACAACAACAAACCCCCCCCCCCACACACAGATGTCCTTGCAATTGATTGCCCCAAAACCACACAGCCACACTACCTGAGGTGGTATCCAGCCGGTTCGGACCGCTTTGGGCGAACCGGTCTAAACCGGTTCGGTAGCAGAAATTGTGGGTGCCCCAGCTCTATGTCGTCCTATTTAGGCACATTTTTGAGGCCGCACGCATGAGTGGAAGGCAGGTGCATTTGTGAACTGGGCACATGCACACGGGGCAAACTGTGAATAACAAAATGTGAAACCTACCACTGCACGCTACCACTTTCACAAGTCGAAACAGGAGGCTGCTTTTCTTCACCCTTTGGGAGTCTACGGCACAAAAAATAAAACCCCTTATTCAAAGCAGCCATCATCTACTGCGGCGAGAGGACATTCACTCAGCAGTTTCTACTGTGGCCGAAAGGAAACAAACAAATAAACAAACAAACAAGCAAACTTACAACTGGGAGAAAAATTGCCCTGGAAACTTCATTAGCGTGACGACTTCCTAAAAGGTTGACCAAGATTTTTGTCTTAAGACCAAAAAAAAAAAAGAAAGAAAAAAAAAAAAGAAAAAAGAAAGAAAGAAAGAAAAAAGAAAACCACCAAGCGGTACAAAACAAGAAAATAGATCTGTGGGTCTTCCTCCCTCAAGACGTCCAATTTAAGTTCAATCACAAAGAAGAATAAAGCAAGTGACATCTGCCTGAAGTCGGAAGCAGCTGGTGAGGGAATGAGGTGAAAATTTTTATTTCCTTACCTAGTTTGTTCTCTTCGGAATAGGATGACTTTCAAGCCCTCAGGAACAAGACCAAAGTTAACTAGTGGTTGAAGGAAGTGTTAACTCCAAGGCCTCTTTCTTTGTGTCATGTTCCAAGGAGCTTTTAATTTTTCTGGAAGATAATATATTTCCAAAGCAGAAAAACACAAAGGTTTCTAATTAGTGGAAGGGTGACTGGGTTTTTTTATTTTTTATAAACTGGCAAAAGATCGCTTCTTTCATAGCAAAAGGTAAGGTAAAGGTTCCCCTTGTACCAGTGGTGAAATGCACTTACCTTCACTACTGGTTCAGGAATGTGAGTTCCGTACCTCTTCTGTGCATGCACAGAGCCTTCTGTATGCGCAGAGGGTCAAAAATGGGATGTAATGATGTCCCGGCAGGTGGGCTACTGGTTTGCGTGAGCCGGATAGATCCGGCCAGATTTCACCACTGCCTTGTACATAAGTGCTACTCGTTCCCAACTCTAGGGGGCGGTGCTCATGTCCATTTCAAAGCCGAAGAGCCAGCGCTGTCCGAAGACGTCTCTGTGGTCATGTGGCCAGCATGACTCAATGCCAAAGGTGCATGGAACGCTGTTCCCTTCCCACCAAAGGTGGTCCCTATTTTTCTACTTGCATTTTTTACCTGCTTTCGAACTGCTAGGTTGGCAGAAGCTGGGACAAGTAATGGGAGCTTACCTCATTACACGGCACTAGGGATTTGAACTGCTGAACTACCAACTTATCGAACAACAAGCTCAGTGTCTTAGCCATTGAGTCACCGTGTCCCCATTTTTCGTATCTTTCATAGTACGTATAATTAACTCATAGAGAGTCAGTTTGGTCTCGTGGTTAAGGCACCAGTCTAGAAACTTGAAGACTGTGAGTTCTAGTTCCGCCTTAGCCAAAAAAGCCAGCTGGCTGACTTTGGGCCATCACCAGGAGGAGATGGTGAGTTCTAGTCCTACCTTAGCCATGAAAGCTTGTTGGATGACTTGGGGCCAATCACCAGGAGATGGTGAGTTCTAGTCCTACCTTAGCCATGCAAGCTTGTTGGATGACTTGGGGCCAATCACCAGGAGATGGTAAGTTCTAGTCCTACCTTAGCCATGAAAGCTTGTTGGATGACTTGGGGCCAATCACCAGGAGATGGTGAGTTCTAGTTCTACCTTAGCCATGAAAGCTTGTTGGATGACTTGGGGCCAATCACCAGGGGATGGTGAGTTCTAGTCCTACCTTAGCCATGCAAGCTTGTTGGATGACTTGGGGCCAATCACCAGGAGATGGTGAGTTCTGGTCCTACCTTAGCCATGAAAGCTGGTTCGATGGCTTTGAGCCCATTACCATGAGATGGTGAGTTCTGGTTCCACTTTAGCCATGAAAGCTTGTTGGCTGAAGATAAAATACTTGAACAGAAGATGTGCATACACACACATGCACCCCTGCACACACACACATACATACATTGCTCAGAAAACTGCACAAAATCTGAGTTAGAGTATGCTGTGCTGCAAGAGCAGGTAGGATCAGAAAAATGATTGATCTGAAGCTTTCATTTGAAGCTGATTCAATCAAAGCACAGCATCAAGCTGAATGATCAGATCAGGATGCTGACCTAAAATGACCCACAGAGCAGGGGTTTTTTTTTTGAACTGGTTTATCACTTCACTAGACATCGTCACATGTGCAATTAGATGTCTTAGTGGATTGACGATTCTAATAAAATCAGGTCACTTTGATGGTTCAAATCGGATCTGGAGCCATTCACAAATCTCTTAGGGAAGAGCCATACGGGTAATATTTGAAGACTCCTTTAATGCTTTAGATTCTTGAATTGCATGGAAAGTCTTTATGGGTGGGGTAACTTTTGTTAACAGTTGCAAAGTTTGAAGGGAACTTGGAGGTCATCTAGTCCACCCCCTGCTCTTGCAGGAGACCTATACTATTTCTGATAAATGGCTGTCCATTCTCTTTTTAAAAATCTCCAGTGATGGGACACTGACAACTTCTGAAGGCAATTTGTTCCACCGGTTAATTGTTCTCAACGTCAGGAATTTTCTCCTTAGTTCTAAGTTGCTTCTCTCCTTGATCGGTTTCCATCGATTGCTGCTTCTCTTGCCCTCTGGTGCTTTGGAGAATAGCTTGACTACCTCATCTTTGTGGCAGCCCTTCAAGTAGTGGAAGTCTTTAGTCTTTATTTGATTTATATACCGCCCTACTCCCGAAGGACTCAGGGCAGTGAACAGCCAAATGATAAAATATATAAATACAAAATTTAAAAACAGAATAAAACCGAATTAAACAATTTGGCCCAGATCAATTTAAAACACCCCAATCATTTAAAACAGATTAAAATTTACGTATTAAAAAAGAAAAAGGGGAAAAGATTAGGCCAGGCCCACCTGGTGAAATAAAAAGGTCTTGAGAGCACAGCGGAAGGTGCGCAGATCCGGGATCCTCCATATCTCCGGGGGGAACTCATTCCAGATAGTAGGTGCTCCTACAGAGAAGGCTCTCCCCCTACTATCGTATCATACCTGGTCCTTCTTTTCACTAGGCTAGGTATATCCAGTTCCTGCAATCATTCTTTGTAGATGTTAGCTTTCTACGTTTTAGCTTCTAGGCCAGTGATGGTGAATATTTTGACACTGAGGGAGTGCGCGCATGTCTGGGCCGCAACCCGGAAGAGGAGTTGCCCAGGGCAAATGCGCACCCCTGAAAATGAACTTCCAGTTTCAATTACTGAACTTCCGGTTTCAGCCAGCTACTCTTCTGGGTTTCTGGTGTGCATGTGCATACAATAATCAGCTGGCCGGTGCGCAGGGCAAAATGGAAGACCAGCTCTTCTAATTTCCGGCATTGCCACATGCAAAAAGGCCAGCTGATCGTCACGCACGCATGCGCCAGTGGTGGGTTGCAGGGGTGGGTTTCAAATTTGTTTTACTACCGGTTCTGTGGGTGTGGCTTGGAGGGCGTGGCATGGCTTGGTGGGCGTGGCTTGGTGGGCATGTCAGGGGAAGGATACTGTAAAATCTCCATTCCCACCCCACTCCAGGGGAAGGATGCTGCAAAATTCCCATTCCCTCCCCACTCCTGTGGGAAGGATACTGTAAAATCTTCATTTCCTCCCAATCAGCTGGGACACGGGAGGCAAAGAATAGATGGGGGCGGGGCCAGTCAGAATTTTTACTACCGGTTCTCCGAACTATTCAAAATTTCTGCTACCGGTTCTCCAGAACTGGTCAGAATCTGCGAGTTGCTATCAATTCAGTCCGGATCTTGTGATCCGATAGTAATGGCGGCCACCTGCCTGGACGTCATCACAGATGATTTGCTCATGTGCAGAAGCGCTGTGCGCTAGCTTCACTCGTGCAAACTGGTAGCAAAGGTAAGTGGCATGCGCTCCAGAAACCTAGAGGAGGAATGGGTGACGCTGCGCGTGCCATGCAACATGGCTCCGCGTGCAAGTTCGGGACCCGCATGCCATAGGTTCACTATCACAGTTCTAAGACATTTATGGATATGCCGAATTCTGAAGAAATGCAAACCATCTCCTACCTACCTCATGCCCTGCCTTCCCCCATCTGCATTAAAAATACCCCATGGAGCTGTTTGCGGGGATTAAATAGTTCAAAAATCCCAATTTTAAAACCGCTAGCATTGGGTAGAAGAAATCAGCATTAAACTGGCCCTCTTTTATTTAGACATATGCAAAATGCAAATGCACAGATGCACAGAAAGATGTGATTGCTTCTGGTGATAGAATTCAAATTGCACTCAAGCTGTGCACTCAATGGGCTGCGGTGCCGTTTGAAAACTATATTCACTCTTCCCAAACGTTCACCTTTCCCCATCTTTCTAACCCTCCCTTCCCAAAAAACCTTCCTACTTTGCAGAAAGATGACAGATTTTGCCTCATAGTGTGTTTGTGTGTTTTATCTACCCAAAGGCCCATACGTTCTTCCATCGCTGTACGATTGCTAACTGCTGAGCTTGGTGGCATATTGTCCGGCATCAAGAAGACACAAAGCGTGCGGCAAAATTTCCAGAAGTAATAAGTTCTGTGTAGTTTCTCTAGCCCTGAGGAGATAATAGATAATGGATCTGAAGTGTTGGAAGACAATTCTGGTTCATTCCAAGCTGGGTTCAAAGAAGACGGGGCAACGGTTTATTTGACTGTTAAATTTATATTTACCGATAAAAAAAATAAAGGGAGACTAGCAGAGATGGTATTCAGCCGGTTTGTACTGGTTCGTATGAACTGATATCAGTGACTGCAGGTGACACCCACCCACCCCGGTGTAATGCCATCTGATTTAGCCACGTTTTTGAGGCCGTGTGCTTGCATGGAAAGTGAACGCGTGAACAAAGCAAATGCATAGAAGGCTGGGTGCATGCATGGAAGGTGAATGGGTGGTAAGAATATGCTGAATCCCACTGCTGGAGACCAGTATAGATCTATTTCAAGCTACTTAGCTCTCGTCAGCTAGCCATACCCTTTCTGGGATTCTAACCTGGGCTACTTATGTATTAGGTAGATGTATTAACCTCTAAGCCACGGGCTCTTCTCACTTTGTTGACTATACCAGGGGAGAGATTAAGTGTTTTTTTTTTAATCAGGGCAACACTTTTCGACCCAAATATGGAATGGAGCATACTGCTTCTGCTTTCACCTTTCAGCCCCAGTCCAGGCACCTTCACAGGCAGTCGCTTTCGCAGCAAACTGTTTTTGTGTAAAATGTATTTGTTAAATGTTTATTTGACAACGAAATGGGCAGTCGAGCTATCAAAAGCGGCCACACATTAAAAGACAGGGGCAGTAATATTTATAGCAGGCTTTGTTACTTTATTGTAGGAAGCGTGCCAAAATAGAATCATAGAATCATAGGGCAGGATAGGGACCTTCGAGCAGTGGTGGGATTCAGCCGGTTCGGGAAAACTGGTAGTTAAATAGATGGCTGGCCCTCCCCTCCCCTCCCCTTTCAGGAGTCCCCATGTGCCCCATTTTGGGTAAGTGCAAGGAAGCCTCCTAGGCCCCAAATGGGGCACGTGGGTGGTGGCACCCCCCCCACTCCGGTGTACCGTTTCCACTCCCAGGAGGCTTCAGGGAGGCCTACCAGGCCTAAAACAGGGCACAGGGGGTGGCACATTCCCCATATGGCCCATTTTTGCTCCAAGAGGGGTGCAGGAGGCTGAGTGCTGCCTGTCAGACCTCATGGCCACACCCACCATTGCCACACCCACCCAGCCGGTCATTAGGGAAGAGAACCCCAAAATCTGGCTTCTTTGCTTATGGTTGCATGTCCCACTGCTGACTTCCAGAGATGTTTATGATGTTCACCTCAGAAGGTAGGAGAGGATGAGTCAGTCCCACTCAGATCAGAAGGGAGCAGAAGGAAAGTGAGAGAGGAGGGTTGATTTTTCACTACATACTATTTTTCTTGGAAATGTTAATTGGTTCCAAAAATCTCTTTCCACCCCTCTTTGACTCTTCCATTTGCTTTCTGTGTAAAATGCTCACATTTGCCCACATGCCTTATTATTTTTGACCTATTATGATTATTATTATTATACATGCCTTTATTCTTCATTGTCCCCGTTTGCCCTTCATGAAATTTTCAGATGGCCAGGTAAGAGAGGGTGATAGGAACTATAATTTACAGCTTATAAATCATCTATCATTTCTCTCTTTCTCCCTCTCCCTCTCTCTCATATCATCTCTATCTATCATCTCTATCTATCTATCTATCTATCTATCTATCTATCTATCTATCTACCTACCTACCTACCTACCTACCTACCTACCCACCCACCCACTCACCCACCCACCCATCTATTCTATCATCTATGCCTGTCTGTCTGTCTGTCTGTCTCTCATCCATTCATCCATCCATCCATCCATCCACCTACCTACCTATCTACTTACCTACCTACCTACCTACCTACCTACCTACCTACCTACCTACCTACCTTCATTCTTTATTATTTTACAAATAACTCAGGGCAGCGAACGTATCCAACCCATCTTCCTCCACCAATTTTCCCCACAACAACAACCCTGTGAGATGGGTTGGGTTGAGAGAGAGGGATTGCAAATTTTCTCTTGGCTTTTTGAATTAGGTATTGATGATCATCCATATACCCATAATATTTGATGAATTCTAGTCCTGCCTTAGGCATGAAAGCCAGCTGGGTGACTTTGAGCCAATCACCAGGAGACAGTGAGTTCTAATCCCGCCTTAAGTATGAAAGCCAGCTGAGTGACTTTGAGCCAATCACCAGGAGACAGTGAGTTCTAGTCCTGCCTTAAGTATGAAAGCCAGCTAAGTGACTTTGAGCCAATCACCAGGAGACAGTGAGTTCTAGTCCTGCCTTAAGTATGAAAGCCAGCTGAGTGACTTTGAGCCAATCACCAGGAGACAGTGAGTTCTAGTCCTGCCTTAAGTATGAAAGCCAGCTGAGTGACTTTGAGCCAATCACCAGGAGACAGTGAATTGTAGTCCCTCCTTAGGCATGAAAGCCAGCTGGGTGACTTTGAGCCAATCACCAGGAGACAGTGAGTTCTAGTCCCACTTTAGGCATGAAAGCCATCTGAGTGACTCTGAGACAGTCACTTTCTCTCAGCCCAACTCGCCTCACAGAGTTATTATTGTGGGGAACATAGGAGGAGAAAAGTATGTTCCATATGTTACCTGCTCTGAGCCATTTGTAAAAATAACAGAGACAGGCTACAAACAAATAAATAAGCAAACACATCCATAAAATACCTGATTTTTCTGCTAGCTTTGATTCAGCTTTTTCCCTCAGTTTACCACGCAAAGATTTTAGTTGGAAATTAAAATGGTAGTTTCCTACGTTCCTATGCACACCCACTCTCCGTGTTCAACCCTTTCCTGCTTCTTTTGCTGAAGCGTTTGCAGGAGAGCAAGGTTGAGACATCTAGAGACAAGGTGCAGAGCCTGCTCCCATATGCAGAATCATTTGTGGAATCAACTATGCAGTGACCAGAATGATTAAATGCTTTTTTAAAACAAAAACCATGACTAGATAGATACAGTATAGAGCATAATAGGATGTGACTGGTGGTGGCTCAGGGCAAGTATTTGAGTTTGAAATAAATACCCGTATTAGTCAGAAATGCAATCTTTGCTGCTGAATTAAATTTAATGGTATTATAAAAGGTTTGCAAAGGAATTATCTGTATTATTAGCCTATCACAGACCCACATGGCTTGAATGTGTTTTAAATGAGAAGAGGCCTCCCGTGCTCTATCTAAAGCGCTCAGAATATAAGAAACACTGATTCAGGCTAAAGAGGTAGGAGACAGAAGATGGAGGTGGAGTCAAGAGTGTCATTAGTCTGGAGTCATTAACTTCCCACAAGCCATCTAAATCCAGCCTCTCTTGAATTCCTGTTGGACGAAAAATCCAGTCCAATTCCAAGCCAGGAAAAAGACATTCCAGAAATTTCAGTGACAGCATCGTGTTTCTGGGGTGGCTGACAAAATGGGGGAATGGTGCAGACCAGGGGTGAAATCTAAAAATTTTCCCTACCGGTTCTGTGGGCGTGGCTTAATTGGCGGGCATGGCTTGGTGGTCAGGTGTCCCGATGGGCATGGCTTGGCGGTCAGGTGACCGGGTGGGCGCGGTCAATAATAATAAATAATAAAAATAATAAACAAAGTACACAAAACAATTAGAGGTACCAAAAACCAACTTTCACACTTTACACACACACACACACACACAACACAACACAACATAACACAACACAACACAACTGACTCACACACAATGTAAAAGCAGCTGCACTTGACCCCAAATGGTCCCTGCAACAAGCAGGAACCTCACACACCCACAAAAAGCTCAAAAACAAAGTTTCACACTTTTCCCACACAAAATGCCACGTACAACTTTGTGAGATTTTGGGCGTTTGTGTAATTAGAGTGAAACGCTACAGAAACACACCAAGTCTCAGCAAGCTGCACAAACATTTGATTCTATTATTTTATTTATATTTTTAGATAAAAGCAGCTAAATTTAAAACTTCCTTAACTTTAAATTGCTACGTCTAAAAAAATAAATAAAACTCCTAAAAAGAACGCCAATTAACTATTTTTTTAACGCTCTCCCCCGCCCCCCAGAAAAAAACCCAGTTACTTACCCAATTGAAGGCAGAAGGCAGGCAGATTCAGTTGCTCACCGATGAGCTTGATTGCAGGAAGGCAGATTCAGTTGCTAGCTGATGCAATGGATTGCAGGGATTGCAACAGACGACGCAAAGCCGGAAAGCGAGCGAGTCAGAAAGAAGTGGCAAGCGGCCAAGTGGGCGACCAGGTGATTGGATGGGCATGGGGAGGGGACAGGGATTTTTGCTACCAGTTCTCCTAACCACCCGCCACCATCGCTACCGGATCGGCTGATCCGGTCCAAACCGGGAGCATTTCACCCCTGGTGCAGAGTGGCCTTTTTGAATGGCAGCAATGGTGCTAGGACTGATCACAAGGCCTGGGTACCCACTTCAGGGCTTAACCTTGGTGTTACGACCAAGTTGCCACCCATTTCAGGGTGACCTAGATGCTGGGGAAATAAGAGAATGGTGAGGTCCTTGGCGCTCTCTGAACTTGATGGTTTTCTTCCAGATGTTTTATTATCTACCTACGTATCATTAGCGCACTTCACCAATTTTGAACCTTCATTAAAGCAATTTGTCACAGGTTGAGGACCATCTGTAGTTCAAGGGTTGTCACAGAGAAGTCAGTGTCGGTTTATAGTCTATAGCGCTTGAGTGTAGGACAAGAAGTAATGTGTGGAAGGTTTAGAGAGGGAGACCTAAGCTTGTATTAAGAAGGAAACAGCAATCAACATCCAGACTTTCTTTTTCTTTCTTTCTTTCTTTCTTTCTTTCTTTCTTTCTTTCTTTCTTTCTTTCTTTCTTTCTTTCTTTCTTTCTTTCTTTCTTTCTTTCTTTCTTTCTTTCTTTCTTTCTTTCTTGGTTTGATTTATATGCCGCCCTTCTCTGGAGACTCAGGGCGGCTTACAATGCATTAAGCAATACCCTTCATACTTTTGTATATAATTGCTTAATAGGGCTTTTGGGCCCCCCTAAGTGGTGTTCTTGTTTATACAAAGTCAGTTTATTGCCCCAACAATCCAGGTCCTCATTTTACCTACCTCGGAAGGATGGAAGGCTGAGTCAACCTTGAGTGAATCCCTTGATGAACAGGGATTAACACCAAGATTAACGCTAGATTTACAATCAAGAAGTAAGCAATACAGCAATCAAAGAACTACCAACTCAGACAAACAAACTACCAATAAACAACAGCCTAATCCAAGGACATGAAGACCACTCTTACCAACAGGAGCAGGACAAGTCACTTCTATTAAAAAAAAACAGAGAGCAAATTCCAGCACTGATGATGTTACCCAGTTGGGTAATGAAACATCTGCAAGAAAACTACCAAGCACAGAGAGTATTAAGGATCCCAGAGTTCAACCCTGTACTACAAATATTCTGCCAAGAGATGGCAGTATTGATGCACTACAAACTCTGACGTGTTCCTTTACATCTGGTTCTTTCTTCTCAGTTGCAGGAAGTTGCTGTGGGGGGAAAAAAGACTGTGTTTCTTTTGTTCATGAAACAGAAGCCTGGGTTGAATGCATGGCATTGAAATTTAAGCTCAGTGAGTGAATTTATGTGTAGAAGTCTGTATATGTGCAGGAATTTTCCTATCTTGGATGGCAAACCTCAGATAAGGAAGGTTACTTGCATGTAGGCGCCAGGAAATGGCATTAGAAAATAAGACCCTAACTCTGTAAACAAGAGGAGAGGAAGTGGGATGTGTGTTAGACTTTAACTATAACTAAACATTATAAGTGCTTAAGCAAGCAATGGTTAACCAAAGACTCTAGTTACCTGGAAGATTCTGTGAGCCAATGATATGCTGCCAAATAAGCTATAACTTGAAAGTAACAAACTATACAATGAGGATGTAAGACAATAAAAAACATATATATCCTCATCCTTTCTGTGTGTGGCCATTCAACGTTTATGACTGTTGAAAAAAACCAAAAGAATCTTTCCAATTGAAATTCACGGCTAAGTGCAGGTTGATGAAGGTGACGTCTCTGTTGACCAGAGTATTGTGCATTACTAAGCTCAAAAATGTAAAGATGATGAACAAGGAAGAGCAGATGTGGGTGATCAGTTCTGAAGCAAACAGTCCACGGCCGCAACTGATGAGTTTCACATGAGAAGGTTTAATGAAGTGATTAGGGAGAACTTGCTGTCAAGCATGACATTTCACGGGGGAAAAAAAATATGCCGGTCAAATTATTGATGTTATTCAATATTGAAAGATTGGCGCAGGATGGCTTTCTTGCATGATGACAGCAGAGAAAGACATGTCAAGAGTTGAAATTTGCCAGGGACTGTTGTCACACCATGTCACCGAAGATGAAGAATTTGTTTCACAGAATTTATGACACCGAAGGAAATAATTAGGACCCAGAAATGAAGCAGTCATGCATGGAAGATCATCACAAAGTTCAACCATGCAAAGAAACGATGAACAAACTTTCAGCAGGGAAAAAAAAACTCGTTGTTAAATGAGTTTTAACCGGATTAGGGGGCTGGAGGCTAAAATATACAAGGAACAGTTGCGGGAATTGGGTGTGTCTAGTCTGGTGAAAAGAAAGACGGGCGGGGCATGATAACCCTGTTCCAATAGTTGAGGGGCTCCTGTAAAGTTGAGGGGAACAAATTGTTTTCCAAAGCACCAAAAGGCAGGACAAGAAACAATGGATGGAAACTAATCAAAGAGAGGAGCAACTTGGAATTAAGGAGAAACTTCCTAACTGTGAGGAAAATTAACCAGTGGAAGATCTTTGCCTTCAGAAGTTGTGGGTGCTCCATCATTGGAGGCTTTCAAAAAGAGACTGGACGACCACTTGTCTAAAATGATAGAAGATCACTTGCTTGAGCAGGGATTTGGACTAGAAGACCTCCAAGGTCCATTCCAACTCTATTATTCTATGTTCTATGCATCCAAAATCCAGGACCTATCCTGTAGGGTCTACACACACACACACATTTTTGTGAAACGACATAAAAACCTTGAACTTCCACCCATCTTAGTGACATTTTTCAGTCTTCTACCTAAACAGCAATATTCTAAACTTTGGAAATAGAATAGATAGCAGTTGTCACATCTGGAAATGTGAACAGCCCAAATGGGGAAAAGAGGATATATATATGTCCTCTCTCTCTCTCTCTCTCTCTCTCCCTCCCTCCCTCCCTCCCTCCCTCCCTCCCTCCCTCCCTCTCTCTCTCTCTCTCTCTCTCTCTCTCTCTCTCTCTCTCTCTCTGGTGTGTGTGTGTGTATGTATGTATGTATATATATGTGTGTGTGTGTACAGGTAATATCTTGGGTTTCTTCACGTGTAATTGTAAACATATCTTTAGAAGGATAGCAGCGACGTTTCGATGAAATCACATTCATCATCTTCTGGCTGATGTTCTCAGTTTGGTGCTTATGGGCAAACAAACCAAACCGAGAACATCATCCAGGAGATGATGAATGTGATTTCATCGAAACGTCGCTGCTATCCTTCTAAAGATATGTTTACAATTACACGGGAAGAAACCCAAGATATTACCTGTACACACATATATACCTGTGAAAACTTACATAGATGTATGTATGTATGTATGTATGTATGTATGTATGTATGTATGTATATATATATATATATATATATATATATATATATATATATGTATGTATGTATGTATGTATGTTTTTTTTTTTGTATTAAGTCATCCTGGATTACCACGAATGGAGGAGATATCACAAATCTCCAATTTTTGCCTTTCAGCCCAATCTCATGGGCCATCCAGACAGTATCATATAGCCGACAAGCTATTTTTCTATGTTTTTAATATTTTTGCTGATAATACTTTATTTATAGTATTATCAGCAAAAATATTAAATATGTATGTATCTTACCTGTACACACATATATACCTGTGAAAACTTACATAGATGTATGTATGTATGTATGTATGTATGTATGTATGTATATATCTTTATGCCAGGGATTTTCCTACGTATATTAAGATGTTTCATGGCCTAATTTTCGGTGAAATCTCAATTCACCAGCTTTTAGGCTTTTTTAAATATTACAGCAGCTATATGCTATCTGTTTGAGTTTATGTGGGAGACTAGAATGGACCCATTTCTGCCTCGTTAGGCTTTGTCAACTAGCCACACCCACTTTTCTTAATTCTGCCCTGTAACAGTCAAATATTTATTTGTATATATATATATACACACACACACACACACACACACACACATATATACATACACACATACTGTAGGAAAAACTAGGCCCACCAAAGTGAAATCATATCTTAACACTCCACTGTTCTAATTAAGAGCCATTTCCACCTCGTTTATCTCTTAATGCTACTCCCATGAAACTCTCAGAGCTACTAAAATTCCATTTGATCTCGATCAGAAGCATACCCATCCATCACTCTGGAGCGTGACAGTGTGCGGTCTGAACGATGGGTACCATCCGTTCACCAATCACATCCGCGGACAGCAAGTCACCAGAGAAGCACGACTTTGGCTACCGCAAGCCAGCATTTGTTTGGTTGTGTTTACCCAACCCCTGATGCTCATTTCCCTTTACTTCGAAATCGTGAAGTGGCGTTGTTTCATGCTTTACGATTTAAGGATTCAGACCTTTGCAAATTCTAGGAGGAAAAGATATAATGCCCATCCGCCAGGCTGTTGTGTGAATCAGGAGGGAGAGTGCAATTGATCCTGTTGTTGTAGGGAAGACCCCGGGATTTTGCAGATCTTAGCAAGCCACCTTAGCTTTAGAAGGAATGGTTGAATGGCTTGGGGAATAAAAGAAGCTGATGCAATTTTCTTATTTTGTTTCTCCCGAATAACTATTACAGCTAATGAGTTCAGTATGAAATTTTAGATTTTGGACTGAAGGTCTAGAGTTGACACGAGAGCAGGCTTCCAATATTTGAAGGGCTGTCACAGAGAAGAGGGGAGCAGCTGACAGCAGGACAAAAAGTAATACATAGAAACATTTTAAGGAGAGATCCAACCTAGAATTAGGGAGAAAGAGTGCAGAGAAGAGCAACGAAGATGATTAGGGGGCTGGAGGGTAGAATATACGAAGAATGGTTGCAGGAACTGGGTATGTCTAGTTTGATGAAAATAAGGACTAGGGGAGACATGATAGCAGTCTTCCAATATCTCAGGAGCTGCCACAAAGAAGAGGGAGGCAACTATTCTCCAATAGGTGTTCTGGAAACTAACAATGGATGGAAACTAATCCAGAAGAGAAACAATCTAGAAGTAAGGAGACATTTCTTGACAGTGAGAACAATTGACCAGTGGAACGATTTGTGGGTGCTCCATCACTGGAGGCTTTTAAGAAGACTTTGGTTAGTCGTTTGTCTGGAATGGTATTCCAGGATCTCCAGCTTGAGCAGGAGGGTGGATTAGAAGACCTCCAAGGTCCCTTCCAATTCTGTTATTCTGTAATTTTCTTTTGAGAGTAAACACACTTAGCTCTACAGGATCCATGGCTGGCTTCAAAATCTTCTTTTCCAATAACCTTTTTGGAGACTGATATTGGCAGAGATTCTGTTATGTCCCTATAAGGGCATCCGCCTGGGATTGGCTAAAGATCCTTTCGGCGGGAGTTTTGAATCCCTGTCAGTGGGCGGTGCGTCTGCCGGAGTGTATATAAGGAGAGCTCCGGCAGCGCACAGGCTGTTCAGTTCTTGTTATTAAAACTTGTTACTTGAACCCTGCTGGTCACTTCTTCTTTCCTGCGCCGATCTAACACTGGCGACGAAGGTGGGAGAGAAGAACCTCCGCGTGGCACGATCGCCATAACGAGCTGAAGTCACTCGACGCGGGCTGAGAAATGGCAACGCCGCAAGCGCCGTTCGCCTCGCTGGCTCCCTTCAACCCCAGCCGGGAGAAGTGGAGTTCGTATATGATACGTTTCCGCCAATTCCTCCGGGGAAACGGTTACAACAACCTAGACAACGAGAGGAAGAGGGCTCTTTTCCTCGCTAACTGCGGCTCCGACGTTCTGGAACTCGCCGTCAACCTCGTCGCACCCAGGGACATTGAAGTCATGTCCTGGGTGGATCTGCAGACTGCCCTGCAAGACCACTATGCACCAACGGGCACCCCCATATCGAACCGCTTTACCTTCCGCCAACGTAATCAGAAGGAAGGCGAATCGCTTAAAGACTTTGTGGCGGCATTGCGTCAAATCGCTGCAAACTGCGAATTTGAGAACGTTGACAATGCCTTACGCGACGGGATCGTCTTCGGGATGAGAGATGCCAACCTCCAAAAGAAGTTCCTGAGCAGGAAAAGACTGTCCCTGAAGGACGTTCTTGAGGAGGCTACGGCTGCTGAAACATCCGAGACCGCCGCTGCTGCCATGCTCCAGTCCCGAGGGATCCATAAGATCCGCAAACCGTCATCGGAATCATCCGACGAATCGACCACTCCAACAGATTCAGAGGGAGAATCGACCGTTTTGAAAGTTTCCCGCCCACCCAGGCGGGAAATTCAAAACGATGGCCGCCGCGCCGCTCAGTGTGGCAGTTGCAAGGGACACCATCCCCGCCAATCCTGTCGCTGGCGGGATGCCACCTGCAGACGCTGCCTTAAGAGGGGGCACATCGCAGAGGCATGCAGAGCCTCTGATCCTGTTCCTGAGTCGATCAAGCCCCAGAATCCAGAAAATCGTCGCGACTCCCAGAGGTCGTCCAAACGGTCCTCAATCCAGCAAAAGCGCGACGACCGCAACAGTTCTCATGGCGGCGCTGTGAACCAGACAACGATCGCCCTCACCAGCACCAACAGGCCACAAAATTCCACGTGACACTGTTGGCTGAAGGCTTGCCGTGCACGATGGAAGTCGACTCAGGCTCCGTCTATTCGATCATCGACTGGCACCAGGTCAAGAGACTGAAGCCGAATCTCTCCAAGCGCCAACTTGAACCTCTGCACTCCAAGCTGGTGGATTTCGGCGGCAACCCCATCGGCGTCATCGGGCGGACCAACCTCCGGATCGCCTTCAAGCAGTTCCAGGGCCAGCTTCCCATAACCGTCGTGGAGCATAGCCGCCCGACCCTGCTGGGCGTGGAGTGGTTCCAGCCGCTGGGGCTTTCTATTGGAGGCATCCACCAGATTAGCTCAGGCGAACTCGACTCACTCATCAGAGAGTTCCAAGAAGTCTTCGATGGTAAGTTAGGGACCTTTTCAGGGAAACCCATCTCCTTTAATCTGGACAAGGGGGTAACCCCAATTCGGCTCAAGCCCCGCCGGGTTCCATTTGCCTTGCGGGCTAAAGTAGACGCTCAGCTAGATAAGCTGATTGCCCAAGGTATCCTGGAACCCATCGATCATGCTTCATGGGAAACTCCCATTGTGACCCCCATGAAGCAGGATGGATCTGTGCGCATCTGCGCCGACTACAAAGTGACCATCAATAAGGCGTTGCCGCAGAGCGCATACCCCGTGCCAGTAGTGCAACATTTGCTGCACTCACTCGGCAAGGGCAAAATTTTTGCAAAACTGGACCTGGCCCAGGCTTACCAGCAACTGCCAGTAGATCAGGAAACGGCGGAGGCACAGACTATTGTCACCCATAGAGGCGCGTTTAAGTGCAACCGTCTCCAGTTTGGAGTCAGTGCAGCCCCTGGCATTTTCCAATCCATGATGGAACGCCTTCTCCAAGGCGTTCCAGGGGTGGTGCCTTATTTCGATGATGTACTGATCTCTGGGGACTCAAAGGCTCAACTCCTGGACCGGCTGAGGCTAGTTCTCCAGCGTTTCAGGGAGAAGGGCTTGAGAGTCCGGAGGGACAAGTGCATCATTGGGGTACAGGAAGTCGAGTTCCTGGGCTATCTGATAGATAGTTCTGGCATCCACCCCACCAAATCAAAAGTTAAAGCTATCCATGAAGCTCCCAGCCCCAAAAACAAAGCGGAGCTTCAGGCTTTCCTTGGATTGCTTAACTTCTACGCTATTTTCCTCCAGCAGAAAGCCACTGTTGCTGAGCCGCTCCATCGCTTGCTGGCGAAGGCGGTTTCCTGGAGGTGGGGACGTGAGGAAGAGTCTGCATTCAGAGCCGTTAAGCAACTTCTGACCTCAGACAGTGTGCTCATTCAATACAATGAGACACTGCCCCTCAGACTGACCTGTGACGCTTCCCCGTACGGAGTTGGCGCTGTGCTCAGCCATGAACTGCCTACCGGTCGTGAAGCCCCCATCGCATTTTTCTCTAAGACTATGTCTAGTGCTGAGCGCAACTACAGCCAACTGGACAAAGAAGCGTTGGCTATTGTTGCAGGGGTGAAGCGCTTCCACGAATACCTGTATGGACGGCAATTCACCATTGTCACCGATCACAAGCCTCTCCTCGGCCTACTAGCAGGGGACAAGCAGACCCCAGCCTTCATGTCCCCCCGGATGACGCGCTGGTCCATCTTCCTCGCCGGCTACTCTTACAGCCTCGTCCACCAGCCTGGTAAAGCCATCGCAAACGCCGACGCGTTGAGCAGGTGCCCATCCGCCGAATCCGTGGAAGACCCGGCCCCCACGCTCGAGCTGCTGCATATTGACAACGACAGCAACTGTCCGGTGACATCTGCCGACGTAGCGACGCACACGCGAGCTGACCCCATCATACGGCAAGTCCACTCCTGGGTCCTGAGAGGCTGGCTGACTCGAATTGACAGCGACGACTTCATCCCGTTCAGCCGCAAGCAAGGGGAGCTGTCCACCATGCGCGGCTGTTTATTATGGGGAGATAGGGTGCTGATTCCCAGCTCTCTTCACCGAAGGACTCTTATGGCGCTGCACAAAGGACACCCGGGCATAGTCCGGATGAAAGCCCTGGCACGGAGCTACGTCTGGTGGCCGACACTGGACAAAGACATTGAACATTGGGTCGCCAGGTGTAGCCCGTGCCAAGAAGTCAGAGCCGCCCCGCCTCAATCTGACCCGATGCCCTGAGAGACTCCGAGCTCCCCCTGGTCGCGCATTCACATAGACTTTGCTGGCCCCATTCATGGGCACCACCTCCTCATCGTGGTCGATGCCTACTCCAAGTGGTTGGAAGTCGTCCCCATGGCATCCACCACAACGGAAGCTACCATCCGTGCCCTCCGGCGCCTCTTCGTGACCCATGGACTCCCAGACGTTCTGGTCTCAGACAACGGGCCCCAACTTACGTCCGTGCCCATGGAAGCTTTCCTGGCTGGCTTGGGCATTCGCCATGCCCTCTCTGCCCCTTACAGACCGGCCGGAAATGGGCAGGCTGAACGGATGGTGCGACTCACGAAGGAGTCGCTCGCCAAGATGGGCCCGGGGGACTGGCAGGAGCGCATTGACACTTTTTTGCTTACCCAGCATATCACGCCTCACTCTGCCACCCGAAAATGCCCCGCCGAACTTTTAATGGGCAGGAGACTCAGGTCACCCCTGGACAGACTGCACCCGCAATACTCCTCTGAGGTGCCCGCATCAGCCAGTCGCCAACTTCGCCAGTTTTCCGTCGGTGATGCCGTATTCGCTCTTAATTTCCACGGCTCGCCTAAATGGCTTAAAGCTACAGTACACAGCACAACCGGTCCCAAATCCTACCGCGTTGAGCTGGACGATGGACAGATCGTGAGACGTCATCTCGACCAGCTCCGCAAAAGGTGGAGGGAAGTGAGCGAAAACCACCCCGACGAGGTAGGCCTAAACCACCCCGGCGCAGTAGGCCTAAACCACCCCGACGAGGTAGGCCTAAACCACCCCGCCGCAGTAGGCCTAAACCACCCCGACGAGGTAGGCCTAAACCACCCCGCCGCAGTAGGCCTAAACCACCCCGACGAGGTAGGCCTAAACCACCCCGCCGCAGTAGGCCTAAACCACCCCGACGAGGCAGGCCAAAACCACCCTGGCGAAGTAGGCCTAAACCACCCAGACGAGGCACACCGGCGACCCGAGGGAAGAACAAACACCCCGGCACCTAACCTAATACCAGATCCGGAAAGGCAAGTAGACCGGGGACAACCCAGCAGGGGAAGCCAACGTCAACCCTGCGAAGTGGGCGACCGGCAGCCCAGAGATGGGGACCTCCAGCCAACATTCCAGGAGGCCCTACAACAACCCGCCAACCGCGCAGAAAACCAACCCTGCAAGGAAGGCCTCCACCACCCCGGCAGGGTAGGCCAACACCAACCCGACCAGGTCGAGCAGCCCAGCGGCCAGAGGGAACATTCGGCACCACCACCAGACCAACCGCGCAGAGAGGGCCGACACCACCCCTGCAAGGTAGGCCTACGCCACCCCGACAGAGCCGACCAGTCACCAATTCCGTCCGCCTGCCGCCCCGGGAGTAAGCCGGACTCGACCGGAGAACCCGGGGGCTTAACCCAACCACCACCGCCGGACTCGCACCCTGACCCAGACCGGCGCGACCCCAGACCAGAGGGAACCCGAGGGAGACCCAGGGACCTACCGTGGCTCAGGAGTTCCGGACCGGTCAAGAGCAGGGATCCACACCGGCGGCTCCACGATCCGTGCAGGAACGAGGCAGACCAGCATCGCCCGCAGGCGGAGGTCCGTGACCCGGCCGGAGGTTCGGACACTGTGCCCGCGTCCTCGACGGCCAGATCCAGCCCGGCACCGGGGAAGAAGCCCCGAGCAGAGCAGACACCCTCCGTCCGGGAGAGTGTCCATCTTGACAGTGAACTGCGCAGGTCTACGCGGGCACGTAGACGTCCTGTTTATCTTAGTGACTATTTCCCTGATCGACTGACTAAGAACTAGGGGGGAGGAGTGTTATGTCCCTATAAGGGCATCCGCCTGGGATTGGCTAAAGATCCTTTCGGCGGGAGTTTTGAATCCCTGTCAGTGGGCGGTGCGTCTGCCGGAGTGTATATAAGGAGAGCTCCGGCAGCGCACAGGCTGTTCAGTTCTTGTTATTAAAACTTGTTACTTGAACCCTGCTGGTCACTTCTTCTTTCCTGCGCCGATCTAACAGATTCTATCACATATTCAAAGGCATTCAGAGACAGATGGGTTTCATACAATCACATGAACTAAATTGGCTACCAGTTGCCCTCCAGGTGAGATTCAAGGTGATGGTTTTCACCTATAAAGCCCTACATAGCTTAGGCCCAGGGTACCTGATGGACCGTCTGCGGCCAGTGACAGCTCCCTATCGCCCGGTGCGTTCCCACAGGGAGGGCCTCCTTGGAGTGCCGTCGGCCAGGCAGTGTCAACTGGCAACTCCTAGAGAACGGGCTTTCTCTGTGGGCGCATCTACTTTATGGAATCAACTCCCCCTGGAGCTCCGGGTGGCCCCTGACCTACGCTTGTTCTGCCGTGACCTTAAGACATGGTTATTTCGCCAGGCCGGATTGGACTGAAGGGGTTTTTTAAGGGGAGTTTAAATGGTTTTTAACATTTAATATTGATTTATCTGTTTGTTTTATTGCTGTGAGTCCTTGTCGGAGAGAGGCAGCATATAAACTTAACAAATAAATAAATAAGTAAGTAAGTAAGTAAGTAAGTAAGTAAGTAAATGGAAGCATTTGATCATTCACATTTGGTACATCACATCCAGGGGTAGTTAGTCACTTACTTTCGCTACCAGTTCGTAAATGTGAGCACATGTGCCTCCTCCACGCATGCACAGAGCCTTCTGCACATACACTGAGGGTCAAAAACAGGATGTGATGACATCCAGGCAGGTGGGCGGAGTTTCCTGCTGCCGGTGTTACCGGATCACACAATCCGGATAGAGCCGGCTAAATTTAACCACTGATCACATCCCTTGAGAAGTGAGAATAGAATTGATGCTTTCTAAAACAACTTTTGGGAAGACCGAAAAGTTGACATAAATGATGAGCGCCAACATATGATTGAATAGCTTTATTAAATACAAATCAGCATAATCAGCATTGGTAATCACCTTTAAAGCGCTCCATGGCTTAGGGCCATGGTACTTACGGGACCGCCTTCTGCCACCAATTGCCTCCCACCGGCCGGTTCGCTCCCACAGAGAGGGCCTCCTCAGGGTGCCGTCAGCCAGACAATGCCGGCTGGCGACCCCCAGGGGGAGAGCCTTCTCTGTGGTAGCTCCCACCCTCTGGAATGATCTGCCTCCAGAGTTAAGAACAATTTCTGACCTCCCAACTTTCCGGCAAGCTTTAAAAACTTATCTTTTTCAGCTTGCCGGCTTAGCCTGACTCCTGTAAATATTTTATTACTTTTCGAGTTTTTATTATCTTTTAAATGAATTTGTTTTAATTTACGGCTACTTATATTTGTTCTTTTATGAAATTTTAACTTTTGTGTATTTGTTTTTTAAATTGGCTGTGCACCGCCCTGAGTCCGTAAGGAGAAGGGCGGTATATAAATCAAATAAATAAATAAATAAATAAATAAATAAATAAATAAATGGGAAGAAATAAAAGGTAAAAAAATTTTAAAAAGTGACCAAAAAAGTACATAAAACAAATATATATATAAAAGCCACCTCTGGTTTTTTTTTTTTCAGTACAGAGACAATTATAAAATACTACAGCCTCTAAGTTTAAGTAATTAATATCAATGTCTAAACACCTTTAGAATATTAGTAACCATGATTAATACTGGAAAGCCAGTTAGTGTAATGGTTAAGGTGTTGGCTTAGAAACCAGGTGCCTATGAGTTTTAGTAGTAGATTGGAAAGGAGTTCTGCTTCCACCTTATGCGTGAAAGCCAACTGGGTATGTTTGAGCCAATCACCAGGAGACAATGAGTTCTAGTCCCACCTTAGACCTGAAAGCCGGTTGGATGATTTTAGTTCAATCACCAGGAGAAGGCGATTTCTAGTCCTGCCTTAGCCATGAAAGCTAACTGGGTGACTCTCGGTCAATCACTAGGAGATCATGAGTTCTACTCCCACCTTAGGCATGAAAGCCAGATGAATGACTTTCATCCAGTCATTCTTTCTTAGCCCTACCCACCTTACAGGGTTGTTGTTTGGGAAAAAACGTGAGGAGGAAGGAATATGATGCATGTTACTCAACTCGAGTTACTTACTTATTTTACTGATGAAATTGCTATGCCAACCATCTCCCCGTCCACCTATTCTGGGCAGTTATATTCTAAAGTAATAAAGGTAGTGGTGGTGGGGAATCTAATGAATAAATTTTTAAAAGCATTCACATAGTCTTAGTTTAACCTAATATATAAAAATCTATTAATGATAGATAAATCACAGTCCTGCAGCATCCTTTGATGTCAACTGCAGATTTTTGAGGCTCTGCTTGGAGTAGAAAGTGGAAATGACAAAAGTCTGTGAATGTTCATCACAGCGGTGGTCGTCCCCACTCAAAACAGCCGTCTCTGATGGAGCCATGCCCTGCAGATTAATTGTAATGCACACACACACACACACTGCTTCTTGTCCTTCTGCTTATAATAGGCCTGTCAAATAAATTAATCTTTCATGCGGCAGAAAGTGATGGTGCCCTGGGCTTTCTCATTTTGTTAAACAAACAAAGTTAGCATTGCTGTTTCTGTTTGTCACGCTACAAATTCTGAGGAAAGAAAGAAAGAAAGAAAGAAAGAAAGAAAGAAAGAGAGAGAGAGAGAGAGAGAGAGAGGGAGGGAGGGAGGGAGGGAGGGAGGGAGGGAGGGAGGGAGGAAGAATAAGGAGAGATGGAGGGACGGAGAGAGAAAGGAAGGAAAAGAGAAAGAAAGAAAAAAGAAAGAAAGAAAGAACGAAAGAGGAAGGAAGGAAGGGAGAGAGAGAGAAAGAGAAAGAGAGAGAGAAAAAAATGAGGGAGGGAGAAAGAAAGAAAAGAAAAAGAAAGAAAGAAAAAGGAAGAAAAATGAAGGAAGAGAGAGAAAGAGAAAGAAAGAAAGAAAGAAAGAAAGAAAGAAAGAAAGAAAGGGAGAGAGAGAGAAAAGAAAGGAAAGGAAGGAAGGAAGGAAGGAAGAAAAGAAAGAAAGAAGGAAAGAAAATATGGAGAGAGGGAAGGAGGGAGAGAGAAAGAAAAGAAAAGAGAAAGAGAGAAGGAAAGAAAGAAAGAAAGAAAGAAAGAAAGAAAGAAAGAAAGAAAGAAAGAAAGAAAGAAAGAAAGAGGGAGGGAGGGAAGGAGAGAGAAAAGGAAGGGAAGGGAAGGAAGGAAAAAGAAAAAAGGAAGGAAGGAAGAGAAAGAAAGAAAGAAAGAAAGAAAGAAAATTAACTTGCAAGTATATATAAAAATATATTTGCTTTCTGGCAAGAGTGATTGCTGTTATCTTTTGCAGGAGTCCATTTCGTTCCAGGTTTGATGAAAAGGTGGGCTGTTTTGACCTCAGGGTAGGGATAAAAGTGACTAACTATCTCGCTGCTTGATATAGTTAACCAGATGCTGAGAATTAATAATGTTCTGCATACTAAAAGGCAACAAAACACACTCGTGTGTAGCCACTCTGGTTGGAAAAGATGATGCAAAGCTTTAGGCTCCTTTTATCTGAGAGGCACGGTATTTGTCACAGCGCTGTGGCAA
Source organism: Masticophis lateralis (assembly GCA_030761175.1). Lineage (NCBI taxonomy): Eukaryota > Metazoa > Chordata > Lepidosauria > Squamata > Colubridae > Masticophis > Masticophis lateralis. The sequence goes on along the minus strand of JAUDYJ010000007.1, from coordinate 79,661,866 downwards.
ACTTTCTGTGTTCCAGGTTGTGTTATGTGATTTTCCTTATGTTCTTTTGATTAGCCATGCTGTCCAGAATCAAAAGAAGCTTTTTAACATTTCTGCTTGTAGCTATTTCTAGTCGGCACTATCAGAAAGATGGATAGGACAATTCTAACTGTAACCCTTGTATTACTTTCTATTTACTTATTTACCTACCTATCTACATCTATCTATCTATCTATCTATCTATCTATCTATCTATCTATCTATCTATCTATCTATCTATCTATCTATCTATCTATCTATCTATCTATCTACCACCTCTCTCTATCTACTTATCTATCTGTCTACCTACCTACATCTCTCTCTCTCTCTAAATATATATATACCTACCTACTTACCTACCTAACCACCTACTTCTTTTTTATATATTTATCTGTCTACCTATCTACCTATCTACCTATCTACCTATCTACCTACCTACATCTCTCTCTCTCTCTCTCTCTCTCTCTCTCTCTCTCTCTCTCTCTCTCTCTCTCTCTATCTATCTATCTATCTATCTATCTATCTATCTATCTATTCCTTCATCCATCCATCCATCCACCACCCAGCTTATTGTTTGGGGAACCATAGGAAGCTTACAATATAATAATTTTTAAAAAGTACTCTGACCATCAGCTGAACAGAATCAGTGGCCTGGAGGCTCAGCAGACTAAAGCATTGTGATTAACACCAGCTGTCTGCAATTATTTCAAGTTCGAATCTCACCAAGCTCAAGGTTGACTCAAGGAGAAGAGTATGACTGAGCAAAACTAGTGAAGAAATTCCATTTTCTGACTTATCTCCTCAGACTGAAACTTTAGTATTAAAGGTTTAACTTAATGGTCAAAAGAATTGGAAAAGAACAGTAATATTCAATAAACAAAGGAACCTACTTAGCCTCAATAGCCTCTCATAATTGTTCTTGGAGAGGGTAATAACCCTTTTCCTCAAGTGAATCCTGCAGTTCAAGAATAAAATTTCAAAAATAAATCTGAATAGGAATAAGTGGGTCAGAGGGGAGACTTATCTGAATATAAAGGGCAGAAGATAAAAATATGAAATTCTCAGATGAGAATCTGAGTTAGAAGGCTTCACAGAGGGATGTTAGAAAATGTCCTGCATTTTTAAATGAAATGCTGTATTTTTTTATAGTACTGCAGTTTGGAAAAGAATTACCTTTCAAACCCTACATTTCACCATATTTGTATGATGTTCCGTGCTCATGAATATAGAACTTAAAATTACAGGATAGGAGGGACCTTGAAGGTCTTCTACTGTAGTTCAACCTCCTGTTCAAGCAGGAAATCCTATAACATTTCAGACAAATAGCTTTTGTTGTTGTTAGTTGCAAAGTCATGTCCGACCCATCGCGACCCCATGGACAATGTTCCTCCAGGCCTTCCTATCCTCTACCATCCTCTGGAGTCCATTTAAGCTCACCCCGACTGCTTCAGTGACTCCATCCAGCCACCTCGTTCTCTGCTGCCCCCTTCTTTTTTTGCCCTCAATCTTTCCCAGCATTAGGCTCTTCTCCTAATGAGTCCTTCCTTCTCATTAGGTGGCCAAAGGATTTGAGTTTCCTCTTCAGGATCTGGCCTTCTCAAAAGCAGTCAGGGTTGATCTCCTCTAGGACTGACCGGTTTGATGCAAGGGACTCGCAGGAGTCTTCTCCGGCACCATAGCTCAAAGGCCTCCTTTCTTTGACCTTCCTTATTTTTATTTTTTTTAATTTGATTTCTATGCTGCCCTTCTCCGGAGACTCAGGGGGGCTTACAGTGCGTTAAGCAATAGCCTTCATACTTTTGTATTTTTATACAAAGTCAGCTTATTGCCCCCACAAACTGGGTCCTCAATTTACCCACCTTAAAAAGGATGGAAGGCTGAGTCGACCTTGAGCCTGGCTAGGATTGAACTCGCAGTAATTGCAGGCAGCTGGATGTTAACTACTGCCTTAGTAGGAGGCATTAGCCTCCTATGCCACTCAGGCTCCTTATGGTCCAACATTCACAGCCATCCATTGCAACTAGGAAAACCAAGGAGATAAGATATTGATGACAAATCGCTATCTAATTTCTTCTTTAAAGCCTCCAGTGATGGAGCACTCACAACTTCTGGAGAGAAGCTGTTCTACTGATTAATTGTTCTCACTCTCAGGAAATTCCTCCTTCGTTGGATCTCTCTTTAATGATCTTCCACCCATTTCTTCTTGTCCTACCATTAGGTGCTTTGGAGAATAAGTCAGTTCTCTTTTCTCTGTTAGTACAACACCTTTCTTCAGTGAGTCAGCTAAACATTTAGTGTTCGTGTGTGTCTAATATGGAAACTAACGGATGGAAACTAACAGGGAGAGAAGCAACCTAGAATTAAGAAGAAAATTCCTGACAGTGAGAGCAATTAACCAGTGGAACAGCTTCCCTCCGAAAATTGTCGAAGCTCCAACACTGGAAGTTTTAAAGAAGAGATTGGACAAACCATGTGTCTGTAGTACAGGGCTTCCTGCCTGAGCAAGGGGTTGGACTTGAAGATCTCCAAGGTCCCTTCCAACTCTTATTCTAATTGTAATATTTATTTATTTATTTATTACATGTATTTATATGCCGCCCTTCTCCCGAAGGACTCAGGGTGGCGAACATAAGTTAAGAAGCCTGAGCCCGGATAGCTCAACAGACTAAAAAGCCTGTTATTAACATTCAGCTGTCTGCAATTATTGCAAGTTCAAATCTCACCAGGCTCGAGATTGACTCAGCCTTCCATCCTTTCTAAGGTAGGTAAATTGAGGACCCAGTTTGTGGGGGCAATAAGCTGACTTTGTATAAAAATATACAAAAGTATGAAGGCTATTGCTTAACGCATTGTAAGCTGCCCTGAGTCTCCGGAGAAGGGCGGCATATAAATCTAATTTTTTAAAAAAGAAAGAAACATGTACAATAAAATCCCATTTTAAACCAAATAACTAATTAATAATAAATAATAAAACCCAGAATCAGAGTCAGCCTATTTGCTTGAACAGCCAAGTCTTCAGGTCCCGATGGAAGGAGCAGAGATCAGGAGCCATCCGGAGCTCAGTAGGTAACTCATTCCAGAGGATGGGAGCACCCACAGAGAATGCCCTACCCCTGGGCACCGCTAGACGAAATTGGCTCGCCATCGGAACCCTGAGGAGCGCAGCCGTATGTGAGCGAATATATGCCCAGCTAGATTTGTGGACTTGGTTGTTTTTTCTTGGTTGGGTTTTTCTTACCACAATATAAAAGCTCAGGGTTTATTTGAATTCTGAATGTAGTGGTGGTGATTTATTGTTTGTTTGTTTATTTATTGTGTGACATATTGTACACGAACTAACTATATACTGTATAGTAACATGTCATTTAGATTAGTAAAACACAATAAAATATAAATGTTCAAAAGATCTGTGTTCAAATACCAATTTCTAAGCCATCTAACCATTGAAGTGCTGCATCGTTTATATTAAAAAAAAAATCAGATACTGGATCGATATATGTCCTCAGCTTATAGCCAGTCATGATATGATCTACAGTTTGAAGTGGGACCCCACAGTCACACTGAGGGGAGGATGCTATGTCCTATTTATACAGAGAGTCTGGGCAGATGCCATGTGAGGTGCAAATCCTGTTTAAGATTGTCCATTGCTGATGTGGTTGTTCAAAGCCTGGCACCTTTTGGGGAGGGGGTTATTGTATATGTCTTCTGATAACTAGGGTTCAGTAACCCAATGTCAACTTGCAAAGGATCCCTGGCCTGCTCTCGAGTTGCCATAGGGAAGAGGGGATGGGAAACTAATGAAAAGGCATGGCAGCCAAAGACAGAAGCACATTCCAGACTTATTTCTCTCAAGGCTGTATCCCAGGGTTACTTACAGCGGCCAGATGGGAGTGATCTCTACAACCCGCAAAATTGCCACATTGGCAAATGTGATTGATGACACACCCTGGTTGGAGGGGGGAAACAGACGCATGATTGGGGCCATAAATTACATGGCTTCAGAGCTGGCTGCACTTGGAAACATGCCAACATGAAGCCCCTAATAAATAATTGGATTGCTTTTGAAGCTTGGCTTGAATCTCATGATTTAAGTAGGGCGTCCGTCAGAACCCTGACAGCAAGCCAGCTCTGATCCCACATAATTTATGTCTCCAATCATGCCCCTGTTTCCCCCCCTCTGACACCCTGACACCCATTTGACTTTCCATTGGGAATCGATGTTAAAATTGTTGGGCAGATGTTATGCAAGGACTGGGGGACTTTTGAATTTGAGTCTTCCAGCTGATAAATGAGGAAGGTTCGCCATGCACCAGTAGGAAGGAGTTGTTCATAATTTTTCTGTATTCTTTCACTAGCGCATCTTCCCTTCGTAAAACTCAGAACCAGGAAATCAGCAAGTTGCATGCATCTGGTTGGGTGACTTTGTGTTAGTCACTCACTCTCACCTGAACCCAACTTTTAGTCCTGTAGTTGCGGGAGAAAGGTGAGAATTTTGAATATGTCGGCTGCTTTGAGAAATAAAACACGAATTAAATATAAATAAATTAGAAAGGGGTCAATGCAGAAGCATTTCTTTTAAAAAAAATTGATTTATATGCCGCCCTTCTCCGAAGACTCAGGGTGGCTTATAATGCGTTAAGCAATAGCCTTCATACTTTTGTATATTTATACAAAGTCAGCTTATTGCCCCCACAAACTGGGTCCTCAATTGACCTACCTTAGAAAGGATGGAAGGCTGAGTCAACCTTGAGCCTGGTGAGATTCGAACTTACTAATTGCAGACAGCTGGAGTTAAATTACAATGCATTAGTCTGCTGAGCTATCTAGGGTCCTTATCATTCAGTGTGTCTTGATGAGCTCGTTCAGTTTGGAAATTTGAGCAGCTTTCGAATGGCATCTCAAAAGGTTGGCACATCCCTGTTTAAATATCTCTTCTTGGTTTATAAGTTTGTTTGTGTGTGTGTGTGTGTTGCCAACAAAGGTGAGAGGACAGAGAAGAAAATGCCCTTTCTGAGCAAACTTTGGAAAAGAACAAATATTTATATAAGGCAAACATTATAATAATAGATTCCCAGTGTGCTTCATGCTGGGACCCAGCTATAATAAAATCTCCTTTGTGCCAATTGTCCTCTGAATATCACCCTGTCTGAAGTTATCTTGCGAAAGAAATCTGGGCATGAAATTTTAATCTTATTCCTTCTTCTTTTTTGGTACGTCTTTCTTCCCCAAATGCATAGAAATACAACCCTTATAAACAGGAAAGGTCACCCCAAACTTCCTCCTGATTCTATTGTTGTATGAGGAGAAGGTGGAGGAGGAAAATTATTCTATATTTCCCAAGCGTTTTGATTACAACTATAAAAGAGCATTAATGGGAAACGTTCATCGGTGAACATGGTGGAGCTCAATCAGGGGTGGGCTCCTGGGGGTTTGGCAGGGTTTGGTTCAGGAAACCCCCAAATGCCACCCCTGGCTAGACACGCTCACCCCACCCCACCCCTCCCCTCCCCTCCCATGGTCTCCACATGGCCCGTTCATCATTCCAGGTAAGTGCAGGGGCGGTACGGAGGGTCTGGGAGAGCAAAAAATGGGCCTACTGGAGGTTCCAGAAGTCTGGGGATGGGCCTGTTTCCGGGGGCCTCTGGAGCTGAGGGAAGCAGTTTTTGCCCTCCCAGAGGCTTAAGAATAATATTAAGTACATATGTACAAACACTGTGTATCCGATGTAAATAGAAATGTAAATTTTTTTATCTATAAAAACTTAATAAATTATAATTTTTTAAAAAAGAAGAAAAGCCTCTGGAGCCTGGGGAGGACGAAAAACACCCCCCCCTCCATGGTGCAGGCAGCCGACTAGGCCACGCCCACCATGGCCACACTCGCCCAGCAACAGGATAGCAAATCCATTGCTAAAGGATCTGAAGGCCACCCCTGGGCTCAACCTTTTGAAGTTATGGAAAATCAGGAAAGAAACTCACTTGGATTTTTGGAAAGATTTGTATTGCTAATAGGCAAGGTCATAGAATCTGGAATCTCTGCCAAAGAACATTATATCTGGTATAATTAAGGCAGGATTTCTTACTTATCTCATTCCTTGCCTTTATACATTGGAATCTTTTGTGTAATGGCCCACTTCCATCTGTAGTAATCCAACTACAGTAGTGGCCAAAATTGTGGAAACCTTTTGGGGAAAGTGTAGTTTTGAGGTTTGATGGCTAATAACGTCACTTTTTTTTTTTTTAGTAGTACCATAAAATGATATATCCATGGAAAGATAATTTAATCAAGAATGTAATGCTTTTCAACATTTGTTTGAGAGATACTTACGGATCGCCTTCTGCCACCAATAGCCTCTCACCAACCAGTTCGCTCCCATAGAGAGGGGCTCCTCAGGGTGCCGTCGGCCAAACAATGTCGACTGGCGGCCCCCAGGGGGAGAGCCTTCTCTGTGGGGGCACCCGCCATCTGGAGTGAGCTCCCCCCTGAGATAAGGAGGCTTCAGGACTTACGCACCTTCCGCCGCGCCCTAAAAACGTTTTTATTCCAATAGGCTGGTCTGGCCTAAGTCTCCCCTTTAAATTGGGTTTTAATATGTTTTATATAATTGGATGTTTTAAATTTCATTTCTAAGCCCAAATTATTTAATCTATTTTAAATAATTTTTAACTTTTATATGTTACTGTATTTTATTTTAGCTGTTCACCGCCCTGAGTCCCTTTTGGGAGTAGGGCGGTATATAAATTTGAATAATAAATAAATAAAAGTGGCTTTTTTTGTGGTATTGTAGATTTTAGGCCAAATTCCTGCAGTCTGCGCCGAACAGTCCTTGCGATCAGCTTCACATTGCATTGTGCCGTTTCATCTTGTATCCACCCAGATGATTTTCTTCTGTCACGTAGGCACAGTCTCTTCATTCTTCTACCACCACTTGCTGTTGTGCACCTTTTCCGGCCTTTACTAGTGTGGTTTTGTAGCGACCGAGTCTCCTTATACCTCTTCAAAAACTTAGAATTGCCACCTTTGGTTAAGTTTCCACCCATTTTTCTTCTAATTTCTTTATAACTGTAGCCTTGTTTACTTAATAATACTATTTTACATCGCTTTCTGGGCAACCAGTCAACTCTTTGCAGCATTACTTTAATTTTATTACGTTTTACAAGCTCACTAAATGAAAGAACAGGAAAAAACCTCAACCAACTTGATAGGGATCACCTAACACACTGACAAATGTCCTCCTCTCAGCTTCAATACATGTCATCAATAACCGAATCCTACGGTGATCTGATTGGCTCATTGCCAAAACAGGATGACGCCTGATTGGCTCTCTAAACACTCATGCTCATTGGCTACAATCAGATAAAGGAAAGCTATCTGATATCAACCTAAGCAAGGAAGCACACTTCCTTTTTCTGGTTACTTGGCTATAACTTTTCATAGAATACAGATAATTGAACAAACTTTGTCGCATTGCATTCTTGATTAAATTATCTTTCCACTGATATATAATTTTACGGTACTACTCCCCAAAAAAGTGGTGTCACTGTGTTTTCCCAAAAATAAGTCCTTGTCTTATATTTTTTTTGAACCCCGAAATAAGTGCTTGGCCTTATTTTCGGGGAGGTCTTATTATTTTGGGGTGCGTGGAGCAAGATGGGACTCCTCTTGCTGTCTTACCTGATTTCCAGCTCTGCGTTTAAATATTTTTGGGGAGGGCTTATTTTCAGGGGAGGCTTATTTTAGCACATGCGTTCAAAAGCCCGATTGGGTTTATTATCAGGGGATGTCTTATTTTCGGGGAAACAGAGTATTAGCTACCAAACTTCAAAAATACACTTTTCCCAAAAGGTTTCCACAATTTTGTCCACTACTGTATCTCATCCATGTTCCTAAGATCTGGAAAATGTTCTATGAAAATGTTAGGTCAATAGCCATGTTTACAACTATACAACTCCTGGTGGTTATGGTTTGATCCATATTGGACATGTGTTCCCTTTTTAAAATAGTTTTATGGTTTATAATGCATTTATGATTCTAATGTTGAGAGGTGTTCAGAACTTTGTGAAAGTAATCTCAAAATAATGTAAGTAAAATTTGCAATACAGGTGGTCCTCGACTGAACGACCAAAATTAAGCCCCAAATTTTTGAGTTTTGACCCATTTGACGATCTTTCTTGCTACAGTTGGTAAGTGAATCACTGCAGTTCTTAAGTTAGTAGCACGGTTGTTAAGTGAATCTGGTTTCCACATTGACTTTGCTTGTTTGAAGATTGCAAAAGGGGATCGCGTGACCCCGGGACACTGAAACGGTCATAAATACGAGTCAGTTGCCGAAGGTCTGAATTTTAATCATGTAGTCATGGGGATGCTACAATGGTTGTAAGTGTGAAAATTGGTCATAAGTCACTGTTTTGACTGCCGTAACTTCAGATGGTCACTAAATGAACTGTTGTAAGTCATCAACTAACTTTATACAGAAGGCATACATGTTTCAAAGACAGGAGGGGAAGCTATTCCTTTATTATTTATTTATTTATTTATTTATTAAGTTTATATGCCGCCCTCTCTCCGACCAGGGCTCAGGGAAGCTCACAGCAATAATACAAGTAAATAAATCAATATTTAAATGTTAAAACTATTAAAATTCCCCTTAAAAAACCCCTTCAGTCCAATCCAGCCTGGCAAAATAACCATGTCTTAAGGTCATGGCAGAAGGAGCGCAGGCCAGGAGCCACCCGGAGCTCCAGGGGGAGCTACTCCATACAGTAGCTGCGCCCACAGAGAAAGCCCGTTCTCTAGGAGTCGCCAGTCGACACTGCTTGGCCGACGGCACTCCAAGGAAGCCCTCCCTGTGGGAACGCACCGGGCAATGGGGAGCTGTCACTGGCCGCAGATGTCCGTCAGGTACTCCGGGCCTAAGCCATGTAGGGCTTTATAGGTGATAACCAGCACCTTGAATCTCACCTGGAGGGCAGCCGGTAGCCAATGCAGGTCACGCAGGAGGGGTGTAACATGAGAGTGTTGGGACATTCCCATCACAACCCGCGCGGCCGCATTCTGGACCAGCTGAAGCCTCCGAGTGGTCTTCAGGGGCAGCCCCATGTAGAGAGTGTTGCAGTAGTCGATCTGGGAGGTCACGAGCACATTTACTTGAATAAACGTGACTTGCCTAGGATACACATGGAATGTTAGTTTAAATTGCTATTTAAAATGTGATTTGATATTTCTCCAAAAATTCTATCAGGGGTGGGCTGCTGGGGGTTCGCAGGGGTTTGGGAGAACCTCTAGCTAAGATTCTGTGCAGTTTGGAGAACCCCCAAATCCCACTCTTGACTGGCCCCACCCACCCCACCCTGCCCTGTCACTCCCAGGAGTCCCCACGTGGCTCATATTGGATGCAGGGCGCACACAGAGGCTCAGGGAGAGTGGAAAATGGACCTACTGGAAGTTTGGGAAGGCCAGAAACAAACCCATTTCCGGCCTCCAGAGGGCTTCCAGAGTTTGAGGAAGCCATTTTTGCCCTCCCAGAGGCTCAAGGAAAGCCTCTGGAGCCTGGGGAGGGCAAAAACGCCCCCCCTCTACCATGGTGCAGGAGGCCAACTAGGCCGTGCCCACCATGGCACAGCCAGCTATCAACTGGGCAAAGAACCCCTTGCTAAAATTTTTGAAGCCAACCCCTGATTATACTATTACTGCGAGTTCAAATCTCACCAGGCTCAAGGTTAACTCAGCCTTCCATCCTTCCAAGGTAGTTAAAATGAGGAAACAGATTGTGGGGGCAATAAGCTGACTTTGTATAAAAAAGAACACCGCTTAGGGGGGCCCAAAGCCCTACTAAGCAGGTATATACAAAAGTATGAAGGCTATTGCTTAACGCATTGTAAGTCGCCCTGAGTCTTCGGAGAAGGGCGGCATATAAATCGAACCAATACATACATACATACATACATACATACATACATACGTACGTACATACATACATACATACATACATACATACATACTATAAATGAGCTAAAATAGGAGGAAGTACAGAAAGAACATTTCAGAAAAAGTTAAATGCCCATCTGTTTTGGGTTCTGGATATTACTTATCTTGGTAGGAAGTTCAACTGGAGAATTTTAAAATCTCTTCTAATTTTGCGCACACGCTTGGTTGTATTTAATAGAGTGATGCGAATCACCCTGAATATGCTTTGAATCGCTGATTTGATGGGTTGAACCAATTTGGTTTAATTGATTCAAACGGCTGATTCAAAAAAAAAAATTGATTTCTCTCATTTTGTTGATTCAGTCACGCACCAACGTGCACCAAATTGTCAAATCAATTCAGAACCATCCAGTCTGATCTGACCTAATGCATCAGTTTGGATGATTTGAAGGTTCAATTTCATTAAATCACTGTCAGATCAAGCTTTGAACTGAATATTTGCCTGACTCCATCACTTCACCCATGGAATTGTAATGTTGGGGCGAATGAGGCATTGGATAACCTTTTTGAATGATAGCTTTTAATGTGAAAAGCGCATGTGAAAACCTTCTGGCTCCCTTTTGCAAGAGCACACTTTGCTATGCATCATCTCTTTTTTATCATCAAAATTCCTATGTGCTAGTCAGTTCCTGACTCTAGGGGGCGGTGCTCATCTCCGTTTCAAAGCCGAAGAGCCAGCGCTGTCCGAAGACATCTCCGTGGTCATGTGGCCAGCATGACTAAACGCCAAAGACACACGGAACACTCTTACCTTCCCACCAAAGGTGGTCCCTATTTTTCTACTTGCATTTTTTTAAGTGCTTTCGAACTACTAGGTTGGCAGAAGCTGGGACAAGGAACGGGAGTTCAACCCGTTAGGCGGCACTAGGGATTAGAACCGCTGAACTGCCGACCTTTCGATTGACAAGCTCAGCATCTTAGCCACTGAGCCACTGCGTCTCTCAAAAATCCCTATGGGGATAGAATTGCAATCCAGGTAGTCCTGGGCGTACAACAGTTTGTTTAGTGACCATTCAAAGTTATAACGGCACTGAAAAAATTGACTTGCGACTATTTTTCATACTTACGACCTTTTTAGCATCCCCATGGTCACGTGATCAAAATTCAGATGCTTGGAAAACGACTCATATTTATGACGGGTGCAGTGTCCTGGGATCATGTGATCCCACTTTGTGACCTTCTGACAAGCAAAGGCAATGAGGAAGACAGATTCACTTAACAACCATCAGTGGTAGGTTGCCCCTAGTTCAGACCGGTTTGCAAGAACCGGTAGGAAAACCGGCACCCACTGCCTCGGATGTCGTCATCAGCGATCTGCGCATGCAATCCCATTGCAAACCGGTAGTAAAGGTAAGTAGAACCCACCCCTGTTAGTAACCCCATGTTATTAACTTATCAACTGAAGATTCACTTAACAACAAAAAAAGTCATAAAATGGGGCAAAATTCACTTAACAACTGTCTCGCTGAGCAACATTGTGGTCGTAAGTGAAGGGCTTCCTGTATTTGTTTTGTCCAAGCTTGCAATCTGACATATATCAAATCTGAGTACCAATTCTTTACCTATATAAAAACTGGCACATGAACAAGGTGTCGTAAGGCTGAACATACAATGCAGGAGAAATTTCAACACGCCAGAAAAAAAAGTCCCTCTAAAATGAACATCTTACTTCTGACAATCAAGGGTGAAATCTAAAATTTGTTACTACCAGTTCTGTGGGTGTGGCTTGGTGTGTGTGGGGGTAATGTGACTGGGTGGGCATGGCCAATTTTTTTTTTTTTACTTTTAAAACGGTTTTTTACATGTAAAACCATGTAAAAAAATTGCTTTTAAATGACTCTGACGATCCCAGCTGAGTTGCCTGATTAGCAGGCAACTCAGCTGGGATCGTCAGAGCTTGGAGCATCAGAGCCATTTAAAAGAAAAAAAAAGGCTCTGATGATCACGTGGCTCAGCTGGGCATGGGGGGCGGGGGCAGGGACTTTTGCTACCAGTTCTCCGAACTGCCCGCCGCCATCGTTACCTACTCGCCCGAGATGGTACGAACCGGGAGCATTTCACCCCTGCTGACAATGCCTTTAAAATGCCGCTAAACAAGCACTATTCAATAGTATGTTACTTCTGAATCTATAACATGGTGCCTTAGTAAGATCACACTTTGAATATTGCATTCAGTTTTGGTTGCCATGATATATATATAAAAGGTGTTTATTAAAAAGGTCTAAAGAATATAAAAAAAGTCTAGAAAGTGCAGAGAAGAGCAACAAAGATGATGAGGGGACTGGAGACTAAAACATATGAAGAACGCTTGCAGGAACTGGATATGTCTTGTTTAATGAAAAGAAGGACCAGGGGAGACATGATAGCAGTCTTCCAATATCTCAGGGGCTGCCACAAAGAAGAGAGAGTCAAGCTATTCTCCAAAGCACCTGAAGGCAGGAGAAGAAGCAATGGGTGGAAACTAATCAAGGAGAGAAGCAATTTATCTTTATCTTTATCTTTATTTAGATTTATATACCGCCCTTCTCCTTACGGACTCAGGGCGGTGCACAGCCAATTAAAAAACAAACATACAAAAGTTAAAATTTCATAAAATAACAATACAAATGGCCATAGATTAAAACTAAATTCATTTAAAATAAAACTCTAAAGTGATAAAATATTTGTAGGAATCAGGCTAAGCCGGCAAGCTGAAAAAGATGAGTTTTTAAAGCCCGCCGGAAGGTCGGGAGCTAACTAAGGAGAACTAAGGAGGAATTTCCTGACAGTGAGAACAATTAATCAGTGGAACTACTTGCCTCTGGAAGTTGTGAATGCTCCAACACTGGAAGTTTTGAAGAAGATGTTAGAAATCATTTGTGTGAAAATTCATAATCTTGGGTTGACTGATCCAAAGTCACCTAACTGGCTTTCATGCTTAAGGTGGGACTAGAACTCCCTGTTTCCTGGTGATTGGCCCAAAGTCCCCCAGCTAGCTTTCTTGGCTAAAGTGGATTAGAACCAGGGAGGGCTTTAGGTCCTTTAGCAACTGGTTTGCTGCCCCGTTGCTGGGTGGGCTAGTTAGCCGCCTGCACCACAGCGGGGGAGAGGGGCATTTTTCGCCCTCCCCAGGCTCCAGAGCCTTTCCTCGAGCCTTTGGGACAGCTTCCCCCAGGGTCCGGAGGCCCTCCGGAGGCCAGGAACAGGCCCATTTCCTGACTTTTGGAAATTCCAGGTGGCCCATTTTTCACCCTCCCCAGGCTCTAGAGGCTTTCCTCGAGCCTTCGGGAAGGCAAAAACAGCTTCCCCCGGGGTCCGGAGGCTCTCCAGAGGCTGGAAAGAGGCCCGTTTCTGGATTTCTGGAACCTCTGGTAGGCCAGTTTTTTGCTCTGCCAGACCCTCTGTGTGGCCCCTGGACTTACCTGGAATGATGAATGGGCTGTGTGGAGATTCCTGGGAGGGGAGGGACAGAGTGGGAGTGGCCAGCCAGGGTTGGCATTTGTGGGTTCGCTGAACCCCGGCGATCCTTGGCTGGATGATTGCCCGAACCTTGCCAAACCCCCAGGAGCCAACCCCAGATTCACGGACTCCCGCTTTCTAGCCTTAACCACTAGACCAAACAAAAGGAAGAACTTGCAAAGAATAAGTGCATAATCTACAGAAGTATGCAGCTCAGGTCTGCAGCCTCTGAAAATCATTGCCAACAGATGGCTGCTCCATAGCTGTATGCATATATCCTCCTGGTCTTGGTCGAGAGATAGGGAACAGATATCTGCATTATTTTATTATTATTTTTTGCACTTCCTACCGCTTCTGACGGCGGCTTCTGCGGAGAGGCGAATGAATAAATGATTTGCTGAGTAGAAAGTGTCCCCTTAATCCTCTAGGAAAAGGTTGAGACATCTTGGCAGGCTGGGCTGAGAACGTCTGCTCAGATGCTGCATGAAATGTGTATTAACAAGATCACAACAGCCTGGTCCTAACACCCACCCAAGGAGCTATCTTTAATACAAAGTGTGGTGACTTTCTTTCTTTTCTTTCCTGATTTGCACTTTAGGAGAGGAAAATAAACATGACTTTGCATGTTCTATTTCCAACACGTTGGAAAATTCCACCTGGCTGCCGTACGTTGCAAAAGCTGTCCATCTGCAGCAGCTGAAAACCTTCATTTGATTACATTGATTACTCCTTGACTTACAAGAGTCCATTTAGGGATCGTTCAAAGTTGCAAGGACACTGAGAAAAGTGACTTACAGTTGTTTTTTTCACACTTACGACCACTGCAGTATCCCCATGGATACTGGGGATCAAAATTCAGAACCTTGGCAACATTTATGATGGTTGCAGTATTCCAGGCAGTGGTGGGATGCTGCCGGTTTAACAACAGGTTTGGTGAGCGCCAGCTTTGCATATACGCATGACTAAGGCACTTGCACACAGTGCTGAAAATAGAGCATTTAGAAGCTCAGCTACTTACCTCCCAAGTCAGCAATGGTAAGTAGAACAGTGAGTTGGGGGGGAATCAGCTGTGCCGCATGATTGAGATGAGCTACAAAGCAGGAAATAAAGGACAGGATAGAACGGTGGCGGGTAGGCGGGGCCAACTGATCATCGACACTATTGGTTTGCCCGAACCGGTCCAAACCAGCTGAATTCCACCTCTGATCCCGGAGTTATTTGATCCCCCCTTTTTTATAGACCTACTGACAATCAAAGTCAATGGGGGAACCCAGATGCACTCAACAACCACATTGCTAACTTAACAGCTGCAGTGATTCACGTAACAACTATATCAGGAAAGGTCGCAAAATGAGGTAAATTTCATGGAACTGTCTCGCTTAGCAAAGGAAATTTTGAGCTGAATTGTGGTCGTAAGTCGAGGACTACCTGTATTCTACCTGCAAATAGAGACACTTCAGTTTGTGATGGAGACGACACAGATTTATTCCCAACAACCTGCACCTGTGTTCAACAGTGATGGGACACAGGGAAGAAAAGTGTCCTGCAGAAAACACAGCTCCATAACACAGTCCTTTCAGCAGTTCCATTTGCACTACTCAGGTAACTCTGAGAACACCAACAAATTGTTATGGCTACATTCCCTGAGCCTGGATTATCAGCAGGAGAGGACTTGGAGAGTGAAGGAAAGGAGTTGGCAAGGCCTTCCTCTCTGGCAATGCCTTCGGAGGACACAGAAGGCCAAGAGATAGGCCCGGGGCCAAGCACGTCCACGTAGCCACAGGTGGACAGTAATGAGGAAGATGAGTCTTGGCATGTCAGGGATTAGGCTGAGTCACTGGACCACACCCCACAGGGTATAAAAGGGTGTTCAAGCTCTGTGATGAGCAAAAACTAATATTGAACCAACCTCTCAGCATTGCTGGACTTTTTGAATATTCCTTTATCTGTTGTGTGTTGGCTTTGAAAAACACTCCCTTCGTGAGTAAAAAACTCTTGGCAGCCAGCCATTGGGTTGCTGCCAATTCTGCTCTTAGAAAAACTTTTGTCAGCTGGGTTATTTCACTATTGACTGTCTGTGAGGGTGCGTGTGTGAGATGGGGACAGAACACAAACTTTCAGAGTTTGCAGCGATCCAACCAGCACACAAGTAAATAATTCAGCAGGATTCATTTATAGAAGAAACTTCTTTATATAGAATAATATAAAGCATGATCAAAGGTGGTATTCAGCCGGTTCTGACCGGTTCAGAAGAACTGGTAGTGGCAATTTTAACTGGTTCGCCGAACTGGTAAATACCACCTCTGGCTGGCCCCACCAACCCACCCATCTGCCTGCTCGATGCTCGCCCCGCCCACCCATGCTCCATATATGTTACCTTCGCCATGTGGCCCAGCTAATTGCCTCACCAGTTGCCTCCATGCCTCACCTGCTCTGTTTAGCTCACCAAAGATAAGCTGTCTGCTCACCATTTGCCTTGGGTCGGGGGTCTGGGGCCCAGGGATGCGCCATTCCCCAAGGCCCTGGAGCCTCCGCCCACTCATCACCCAACTCGGCCAGGTCAGGGAAAGCACCATTTCCCATCTCCGGCCTTCCTGAGGCCTCCTCCTGCATGCTGCCCCTTCTCCCTTCACCACACATTGACCTGTTTCCCCTCCTTCAGAGGCCCCAGCCCTTACTCAATCTCCCCACTTTCTTCCCCATGACCGCCTCTTTCTTCATCCCACAACCTTATCTTCCTCCCATGGCTGGTTGCCAGGGAAGGCAAGCCAGGGCTGAGCCATTGCTGCTGGGCTCCCCACCAGGCTGCATTTGTTCACCCCCCTTGTCATGAGATGCCTGAAGCTGCCTCCACTTTTTTTCTGTGCAAGAAGCTTTCCAGCTGCCACCTCTTTGCTAGCTGGAACTGAGCCGCCAGCGGTGGTTGGCTGAAGGCTTCCACTTCTCGAATGCGCCTAAAAAGAGCTTCAGTCAGTCCTGTTGCTGTTGTCTCCACCCCATTCTTCACTCTGGCCATGCACGCCCACCCCATTGCCTGCTGCACCGGAGCAGAGGGGAAGTATCTTTTCTGCAATGCAAACATCTTATTCCGCGCTCTGTTAGCAGTGTGTCTCCAGGAAATATAATATTTTCTTCATAAATGAACCATCCTCTCACTAACCACAAGGTCATTACTCAGAGTGGATTTGATGTTGAAGCGCTGTCGGGAATGTTTTCCTCCCAATTGCTTTTGTTAACAAAAGAGAGAGAGAGAGAGAGAGAGAGAGAGAGAGAGAGGGAGAGGGAGAGAGAGAGAGAGAGAGTAACAAAGAATCAATAGAACGTTTAAGTTGCACTAAGCCCACCATGCATTTATGCTAGAAGCCAGTACCTTTTGAGAAAATAGCTGGGAGTAAATTGGGAGGCAAGCTAATATTTTTTATCCTCGTCTTAAGCACTTGGACTACCTAGAAAGGACAATTGCTGACTTTCTACAGGACCATCTTTTGTTAGAAAATGAAAAAAAAAAAAAGGGATTGATTTTCTTTCTTTCTTCCAGCTAAATGAAAAGGGAGAAAGCCAGTGAATAAAGAAAGTGAGGTTAATAAAAGCTACTCTGGATAATCTGGAAGCAAAGGCAAGTACTGGTCCTGAATTCCAGCTGTGTGGAATTCGGTAAATACCCCTCTGTTCCTTTGAGCAGACAAAAATCAAGGGAGCTAAATGTGTTCTCCGGTTGTGTGTTGTATAGATGAGTAATGGAGTTGAATTATTATTTTTTATTCTTTTACAATAGACACCATGATTTTGCAGTGAGGATGTGCTCCTCAGAAGATGGCAAAGCATCTTCTGCTTTTATCAGTAGAAGATATGAGGGGCTTCTACAAAGATCAAACTTTGTGCTATTCCAAAGCACCAAAAAGCAAGACAAGAAACATTGGATAGGAACTAACCCAGGAGAGAAGCAACCGGAGGTGATATTCAGCTGGTTTGGATCTATATCACTGGAGGCTTTCAAAAAGAGACCGGACAACCATTTGTCTGAAATGGTATAGTCCAACCCACCCATGCCCAAGCAGGGGGTGGGACTAGAAGACTTCCAAGGTTACTTCCAACTTTGTTATTCTATGTTCTAAGATGACAAGATATCAACGGATAGAAGAAAATATTTTTAGCTCAGGGTTCACCAGTGGGGTCCTTGATGTTCTCTGATCTTGGATATTTTCTTGCAGACATTTCATTACCCAGCTGGGTAACATCATCAGTGCTACTCTCAGTGTGGTGTTACCTCGTCTGGTAATGAAACATCTGCAAGAGAACAGCCAAGATCAGTGAGCACCAAGAGCCACACAGACAAGACTTCTTTTTAGCAATTGATCTTGTTGCACTTGCAAGATGATGGAAGAAAGGCTGGGGTGAAACTTCAGGTAGTTTTAGATGCTGAACTTCAATTTTCCCTATATACTTCCCTGCACTTATGATGTTAATGGTCACGAGGAAAGATAGATATAGAAAGGATTAATAGAAAAACAGAGCTGAACTGGTGGAAAGCATATTAAAGGACAAGACCAGGGGAAGCAGAGCCACTTCTGTCTTTTTCCTTGCTTAAAGGACTTGTTTTGTCCATTTCTAGCTATCTTCTTGATCTTCAGCTCCAACTTTAGTCTTCTTTCTACCTGCAATTCAGGTATTTAATTGACCTGCTTTCTCTCCACAATGTAACAATGCACAGACAGGCGTCTTGGTTGTACATGGCCCTAAGGAACTCAAGTTTTTCTAGAAATGTCTTCTTTCATAGCATAGATTGAGGCAATCTTTGGGTTTTTTTTGCACAAACATCAGCCTCAAGGTCACTTTCTTATGAAAGTTTGACTCTTCATTTTGAGTTTTTTTTTTCAGCATAGCTTCTTTCCATTGTACAGCCAAGTATTGAAGTGCATAACACCAGAAGGGGAAAAATCACCGTGTCTCGCTTATTTTGGCCATTGTCAGTTGGGGGAATTGACTGGAGAAAGTAATTACGTTGGGAAGGGTTAGCAGTGAGAGGAAACGAGGCCATCAAAGAACATGATGCCTGGACACCATCAAAGCTGACATTAGCCAGAGCCCAGAAAAGCTCAAAAAAGAAGTGTAAGATTTGAAAATGTGAGGAGATCTGATCCATAGAAACACCATGAGTTGGATGCAACTGAATGGAGAACATCATCGACATCATCGTCACTAGATACAATGGAAAGAAGTTGTATATATTAGTTAGGATATTGAATTTAGTAGCTGGAACGTTGAAGTGTACAATGGGCCAAAACACACAGTTGTAGCTGATTAGTTAGAAAGTGCTGACTCATGCATGAGGCAATCTACGCTGTGATTGGTTGCCGCAAGTACAAAGGGGGTGTTTCCCTTTTTTCCCGCCTTTTTCTCTTCGGTGTGTGTTTTAATTTACCTCATGATGTCTGTAGAGAAACAAGTCCAGTTGCCTTCTGAAAAAGCACCTTTGGGACAACCATGACCTGGATGACTGAGCATCTCTACAAACTTTTAGCTATACAATTTGGGATGAACACTCTTTGAATGGTGTGGGACTATGAACGGATTTCCAGAGGAAAAAAATTGCAGACTGCAGGAACCAGGAGCACCACTCAGGTGAACCTGAGGACACAGATAAACCTCCAAGTGGCCTCAACGACCCTCTAAAAGGATGCAGATGACCAGCTGTCTGCAAGGGATATAAATCCTTCCATTCCCCCACTCTCTTGTCAGAATTGAAGAAGCTTCTTGGATGAGAAGCGAGACGTCTTCAAAAGAAAAAACAAAAAAACAAGAAAGTCCAGTTGCCTCTTGAAAAAGCACCTTTGGGTTTTACCTCATGATGTTCCTATGTTCTTGACTAACTTGTCTTTGTTCTTTCTGGATGGTGACAAAGACTGCTGTAAATTTGAATATCAAATTATATTTATAAACGTATAAAGAAACCACAAGTTTATGTCCAGTGCCTCTCATTTCATCTGGACAGCTGTTGTGCAATTCCCTGACAGTATAAAAGAATACTTCAGGAGTGAGCAAGAGTTATCCTTTCTCTTCAAGGTCGCGTTTCCCTTAGAAACCACCTGCTTTGGGCTGTTTGCCCAGAATGAGAACGGAAGCAAGTCATGGAGGCGACTGGAAACAGACATCCTCTTTCATTCTTCTGACTTCTTTTATTTCTCACTGACAAGCTGATATCTCGACCTGTTTCTCTTCCTGACACATCCTGCACAAGCTTCCAAGCAGCTGTCTTCCAAGGAAGGGACAGAAAACAATTATCAAAGTCCTTTCAAAATTAGAGCCTGGCCTACATGAGGTGTGATGTAAAGGCTAGAAACAAGCGGGCATCACAAAAATGACAACTTCGATCTATAACTTTCATAGCTCATACTAGCAAACCTGTTTCAACTAAACAAGGTTGAAAGGCCCATTGTTCTGATCATGGACAATTAACAATGACTGAAAAGCAAGATGGTTAGATTTGTCTGCTTCGTGTACTCTAGCTCTTTAAGAGCAAGTCACCGGTATATAAACAGAGAGCAAGCTCCTCTCCATTCTAGCACTGATGACATTACCTAGTGGGGTGATGAAATGTCTGCAAGCTCAGAGAGCACCAAAGATACCACAATTTCCATATTGTTGCCAAGAACTCAATATGGTTGTGTCTATATAATAACTAAGAGTTGACTCAACTCTAGAACTTGGATGGGAGACCAAGATGATTGCAAAATTCAAACATGGCCATAGCAAATAATATCCATATAGTTTTCTGGAAAACAATGGGGTGACCAGTAATTGAGCTAGATCTGAACAGAAATCAAACCCTACTTCCTTCTGGCATTAATGATGTTACTCAGGTGGGTAATGAAACATTTGCAAGAAAATAACCAAGCAAACAAACAGCCAAATGATTGTCCGAACTTTTCTTGAAAACCTCCAGTGATGGATCACTCACAATATCTGAAGGCAAGTCATTCCAGTAATTAATCATTGTCTCTGTCAGACAATTTCTCTTTATTTCCAGGTTGGTCCACTTATTGCTTCTTGTACGATGCAGTCCACCAGTTCATCTTAGTTTTATCTATTTTTCTAGACAGCTAGGTATATTTCAGTGATGGGTTTCAATTTTTTTTATTACCGGTTCTGTGGGCGTGGCTTGGTGGGTGTGGTATGGCTTGGTGGGCGTGGCTTGGTGGGCATGGCAGGGGAAGGATACTGTAAAACCTCCATTCCCTCCCCACTCCAGGGGAAGGATACTTTAAAATCCCCATTTCCTCCCAATCAGCTGGGACTTGGGAGGCAAAGAATAGATGGGGCCATCATAATTTTTACTACCGGTTCTCCGAACTACTCAAAATTTCCACTACCGGTTCTCCAGAACTGGTTAGAACCTGCTGAAACCCACCTCTGGTATATTTCCAAATGAAGCGTTCAGTTTCTTTGCGATTTTAAGAATGTCTATGATGCTTTTGTGTTTTCATAGCCATTCTTTAAATAAAGGTGATGCCGGAGAATTCAACATTGCAAACCGAGAGAGTGGTGATTACACTTTCAAAGCTCCAAATCATCAAACTGTCTGAAAACAGTTTGAGAGAAGTTCAATGTAAGTTGAAGGGAAGGTAAATACAGGTTTAATTATGAATGAAAGGCTAAAGTGAACACCGGAAAGTATGAATGAATGTCAATCAGGTTATTATGGGTGTACAGTATACGGAACTAGAAATTCACATGTCAATCATATTCACGCTAGGTCATGCTAGCATATGTCATGCTAGGTTGAATGGTGATAATGGGAAAAATGAGTGTGCTGTGGGACCCGCCATCTGGAACAAGCTCCCCCCTGAGATAAGGAGGCTTCAGGACATATGCACCTTCCACCGCGCCCTGAAAACATTTTTATTCCAACAGGCTGGTCTGACCTAAGTCTCCCCTTTTAAATTGGGTTTTAAAATGTTTTATATAATTGGATGTTTTAAATTTCGTTTCTAAGCCCAAATTATTTAATCTATTTTAAATAACTTTTAACTTTTATATGTTATTGTATTTTATTTTGGCTGTTCACCGCCCTGAGTCCCTTTTGGGAGTAGGGCGGTATATAAATTTGAATAATAAAATAATAAATAAAATAAATAAAAAACAGTGCAAATAGTGTAAAAATTATGCTTTTAGAATCATAGGGCTGGAAGGGACCTTGGAGGTCTTCTAGTCCAACCCCTTGCCTGAGTAGGAGTCCTTATATTATCCCAGACAAATGGCTGTTCAATCTTTTCTTGAAAACCTCCAGTGATGGAACACCCACCAGTCTGGGAGGCAAACTCTTCCATTGATTAATCATTCCTACTGCCAGGAAAATCTTCTTTATTTCTAGGTTGGACCTCCCTCTGATGAGCTTCCATACATTGCTCCTTGTCCTGCCCTTGTTATGGAGAATAAATCATTTCCCCATTCTCTGTGACAGCCCTTCAAGTATTGGAAAATACTATCATGTCTCCCTTTGCTCTTTGTTAGGCTTAACATATCTAGTTCCTTTAGCTGTTCATTGTACAGTTTAGCCTCCAGACTCCTGATCATCTTTGTTGCTCTTCTCTGCACTCTTTCTAGGACAATGATGGCGAACCTTTTTCGGCACCGAGTGCCCAAACCGGAACGTCGTGCCTGTGCATGCGCTAGAGCACCATAAACCAGGGGTGAAACGTAAAATTTGTTACTATCAGTTCTGTGGGCGTGGCTTAGTGGGGGGGGAATGTGACTGGGTGGGCGTGGCCAACTTTTTTTTTAAAAAAACTTTTCAAAGCATTTTTTTCTAATGCTTTGAAAAGCCTCTGCTGATCAGGCAACTCAGCTGGGATCGTCAGAGACTTTTCAAAGCATTTTTTTTAACCACCTCTTTGGCCAAGAGGTTGCAGAAAAAAATGCTTTGAAAAGACTCTGATGATCCCAGCAGAGCCGTGCGATCATCAGAGGCTTTTTTTAAAAAACTTTTAAAAGTATTTTTTCGTCGGAAGAGGTTGTAGAAAAAATGCTTTTAAAAGTTAAAGAAAAAGGCCTCTAATGATCGTGCAGCTCAGCTAGGCATGGGGGGGGGGTGTGGGGGGCACAGGGATTTTTGCTACCGGTTCTCTGAACCACCCGTTCTCATCGCTACTGGATCGGGCAATCTGGTCCAAACCAGGAGCATTTCATCCCTGCCATAAACCCAAAGACCAGCTGGCCAGTGCACACATGCCTGTTTTTTTGGCTGTTTTTGGCTGTTTTTTGTGCTGTTCTCACGCCATTTTTGGACTGTTTTTTGTCGGAAAACGGCCCGGAAAACAGCCTGGTTTTGGCCATTTTTGGAGTAATTTTTAGGCTGTTTTCTGGTGCTCTGGCACCCACAAAGGCCAGCTGGCTAGCACTCCAGAACCAGAAGAGCAGCTGGCGACGGCATGCCTGCCCCCAGAGAGAGCTCTGTTATGCATGCCATAGTTTCGCCATCACAGTTCTAGGGTCTCAACGTCTTTCTTGTATTGTAGCGACCAGAACGGGATGCAATATTCCAAAAAAGCCAACACAGTTCTAGGCTGCATCAACAGAGGGATAGAATCAAGATCCTGTGAAGTGTTAATACCACTTTATAATGCCTTGGTAAGGCCACACTTGGAATACTGCATTCAGTTTTGGTCGCCACGATGTAAAAAAGATGTGGAGACTCTAGAAAGAGTTTAGAGAAGAGCAACGAAGAGGATAAAGGGAGGTTAAAACGTACAAAGATGGTTGCAGGAACTGGGTATGTCTAGTTTAATGAAAAGAAGGACTAGGGGAGACATGATAGCAGTCTTCCAGTATCTCAGGGGCTGCCACAAAGAAGAGGGAGTCAAGCTATTCTCCAAAGTACCTGAGGGTAGAACAAGAAGCAATGGGTGGAAACTAATCAAGGAGAGAAGCATCTTAGAACTAAGGAGAAATTTCTGGACAGTTAGAACAATCAATAAGTGGAACAACTTGCCTGCGGAAGTTGTGAATGCTCCAACACTGGAAGTTTTTAAGAATTTGTTGGATAACCATTTGTCTGAAGTGGTGTAGGGTTTCCTGCCTAAGCAGGGAGTTGGACTAGAAGACCTCCAAGGTCCCTTCCAACTCTGTTATTCTATTCTATTCTAGAATAACAGAGGCCTCAGTGGCCTCAGTGGTGCAATATACTATCACTTCTTATGATTTTGATGCTGTCTTTCTGTAGATATAGCTTATGTCTGCATTAGCTTTTGTGGCAGCTATAACATATTGCTGACTCATATTTAAGCAGTGATCCACGAGGAGACCTCATTCCCTCACCCAGGAACTACTGTTGAGCCAGGTACTAATCATTCTATATCTGTATATTTGATTTTTCCTGCCTAAGTGCAAACCTTACTTTTTTCACCACTGAACTGCATCTTGTTGGATAGGGCCCAATGCTCAGATCTGTCAAGAATCTTCTGAATTTTGAGTCTAACTTCCAAAATGTTAGCAATTCCCTCCTAGCTTTGTGTCATTAAGGTAGGTTTTTTGTTTTTTTTAAAGGTATGGAGCAGAAAGGAGATAAAAGAATTCAAAAAAGGCAATGGGCCATTTACAGACACAAGAATGAGTGAAAATGGTGATTGTTTGAGGAGAAACTGCATAGAGAATAAGATCTACTTTCAATACATGGTTTAAACATTAATCTATTCATATGTACATATCTCTTCAAAGGGAATATTTGAAAGAAGCCTGACGTTTTATATTCATAATGAAAGATTGAGAGAATTAGTGAAAGATAGTAAGGGGTGAAAGATTCTAAGTATGACATCCTTGGTGGTGTCAAGAAATGATCTTTGGAAAAAAGCTCTCTAATGAAAGCAATGACGGGGAAGAGAGGGGTCCTATATAAAAGGAAAAAAAGTTTGAAGATGGTTAAATCTCCCAGGAGAATGAAGGGAATTGAACATAAAGAAAGAGGAGGCAGAAGCTGCTAGGAACAGAATGAAAAGAATTATATTACAGAGTGCTATAAAAATGAATGAAGATATGATGATGAGAACATAAAAAAGAATTTTTGGTGTAATGATGAGACTGGGAGACTGAAGATGGAGAAAATGTATATAGGTAGTCCTTGATTTATAACCACAAAGGTAGAGATGACCAAGCCAAGCCTGAGGGAGGGCTCAAATGCATCATCAGTCTCGAGTCCCTTCGCACCCACAAGAGATCTAAAAGTCCAGCTCACCTTGAATTCCACTGACTCTTATCTACCGCCAATTTGCTTGGACGGTTAGTAGTTCAGATTCTTGTAGAGAGTGTTAGCATGTAATAAACCTGAAGTCATTTGGAGCCCTGGTGGGGCAGTGGTTAAAATGCAGCATTGCAGGCAGAAACTGTGCCCACAGCCAGGAGTTCGATCCTGATGGGCTCAAAATTGACTCCGCTTTCCATCCTTCCGAAGTCAGTAAAACGAGGAACCTGATTGTTGGGGGAAATATGCTGACTGGGTATATCCCTGCAGTTTCCCTGCCAAGATTTCAGAAGTGTTTTGCCATTACGAATGAAAGCAGATATATACATGTCCCAGGATAATGATGCAAGATTGAATTTGGGTCAGTCACTGGGACCAGAGATTTATTCTTTGAAGGTATGTTTTGCCATTGCCTGCTTCCTAGGGCTAAAAGAGAGGAACTGGCCTAAGGTCAGTGGTGGGATTCAGCCAGTTCGCACCACTTCGGGAGAACCGGTTGTTAACTTTCTGAGCAGTTTGGCAAACTGGTTGTTGCAAGAAATCATTAAGGCACAGAACTGATTGTTAAATTACTTGAATCCCACCACTGCCTAAGGTTACCCAACTAGTTTCATGCCTAAAGTGGGTTTTTAGTCTGATGTCTTAACCATCACATCATATTGGTTCTCCATGAAGAAATTACAAGGCATTTAAGTGTGCCCAGGAAAAGTATTGGCCAAATTCTCACTGAAAGGGTATGAAAGGTGAGAATGAATAAGTTTATGAAGTACAGCATGTTGAAGAAGTACGGAACAGACTCTGCTCTTCCACGGGTCACTGAGAAATGTTTGGATATAAGCAAACTTTTTTTTTTTAATGTCTATTGATTTAGAGGAAGCATATGACAAAGAGAGCAGGTTTGCATTACAAAATATATTGTTCAGATATGAAGTACAGAGGAAGGACATTTGCTGAATGCAATAACATGGTGAGTTGGCTACAGTCAGTTGTCCTAGAGTCTTCACATACAAGGAACTAGAAATTGTAAAAGTAATAAGTGGAAAGGAATAGTTAAGAAGCGGGTGTGATAAGACAAGAACTAATAGGTTCAACAATAAATGGGTTCTGAATGAACGTGTCAGGATTCTGATGGATGCCCTACTTAAATCATGAGCCTCAAGCCAAGCTTCAAAAGAAATCCAGTTATTTATTAGGAGCTTCACGTTGGCACATTCCCAAGTGAAGTCAGCTCTGACCCTACGTAATTTACGCCCCAATCACGACCCTGTTTTCCCCCTCTCCCCAGGGTGTGTCATCAATCACATTCGCCAATGGAGCCATTTCGGGGCTTGTAGAGAGCACTCCCCTCCGGCCACTGTGGGTAACCCTGGGATACAACCTTAAGAGAGATAAGTCTGGAATATGCATCTGTCTTTAGCTGCTGTGCCGTTTCGTCGATTTCCCATCCCCCCTTGCTTATGGCAACTTGAGAGCAGGCCAGGGATGCTTTGCAAGTTGACAGAACGTGGACTGAATACAGCTAATCTAGTTGAAATGTTAATCATCCATGTATGATATGCCATAGGCTAAATAAATAAATAATAAATCGTCACCACCCCCATTACCTTCAGAATCCAAACCAACTATCGGTGGATTGGGTTTCCATACCATGGCAAAGCACAGAAAACCCAAATGAGTCCACAAATCCAGCTGGGCATATTAGAAACACACGACTACTAAGTATTTAGCTGACTCGCTAAAGAAAGATGTTGCACTAACAGAGCCAGCTTGGATTGCTGGGCAACGTGGATAAGAAGATCCTATTTTTCTTGTGTTCTGCTTGTAAGGTTTCCCAAAAGAATCCGAGATAAGATTGCCTTAGGAGAGGGAAAGTGCAACATTCTTTATTTGAGTGTTAATTGGTTAATGTGCCATTGATTTCTGGAACCAAACTAATCTTGGCAGGGGGAAAAAATGTAATAGCTTTGGGGCTTCATTTCTTTCTCACCCATTTGTCCTCTCTCTGATTCTTCCTCCCACACACAACCAGCTACTCTAGTTAAGTTTTATGCAGTCAAAGACACATGAAAGAACAATAGTAAGTCTTTCTGACAACTCTATACATCTGGTCTTACTAAGTTGAAAGCCATTGCAAAATAGTTTCTGCCTGAAGTTCTTTATGCGTAATCTGTTGGGACTTGTTGTGGTCCACCAGCAGCCTGAGGAGCTGGCAGCAGAGTTGGACAGTGAGGAGACTGGGAAGGACCATGGGACAGTCCTGGAGTCTGAGGAAGGCTTGGATGAGGGCTGTGCATCGGAGGCAAAGAAGGGACATCTGGGAGGTACGTGCTGCCTCCGGAGCCTCCAGAGGCAGATCTCAGTGAGGCAGAGGAACAAGGGGAGCCTGTTCCCAGTGTGCACATGCGCAGAACTGCCAGAAGGCAAGAACAGTTAAAACAAAAGGGACAACTTGGGGGTAAGGCCTGGAGATGATTGGCCCCTCCCATAAGACTTAAAAGAGGAGCAAAGGCACGTGGGCCTTTGCAGGAAGCAACGTTTGTTCATTTGGTTCATCTTAAAGCCTGAAGCTCTGTTTGATTCTGGACTCCATGTGGCTTTGCCAATTAGGTCTTTGGCAGTGTGTCAAGGGAGATAAAGGTGGGTGATTATCCCGAAGGACTTTTCCAGAAGGACTCTTTTTAACTAATTCGAACTCATCTGTGAATAAACAGAATTCACAGCTGTTGCAATAAAAGCAGTTTTTGGGACTACTCATGTGTTTTAATGACTCAGGAAGCCTAGGTCAGAACAGGACTCACCACTGAATTTTATGTTCTCTAGGCAGATTCCTGCGAGTCCATTGTACTGCAAGGTGATCTAACCGGTCAGTCCTAGAGGAGATCAACCCTGACTGCTCTTTAGAAGGCCAGATCCTGAAGATGAAACTCAAATACTATGGCTATCTAATGAGGACTCATGCTGGGAAAGATTGAGGGCAAAAGAAGAAGTGGACGACAGAGAATGAGGTGGTTGGATGGAGTCACTGAAGCAGTCGGCGTGAGCTTAAATGGACCCCGGAGGATGGTACAGGACAGGAAGGCCTGGAGGAACGTTGTCCATGGGGTTGCGATGCGTCGGACATGACTTTGCAACTAACAACAACAAGGCAGATTCAAGCCCTATCCTCAATATATTTGGAGTGTATGAGCACTCTTGATGGGGTCTTAATAGTATGGTATGAAGGTTAAGATATTAGACTGGCACTTGGGACCCAGGATGTCCTCCATCCACTTTTCTCTCAGCC
The DNA here is from genome assembly GCA_030761175.1 of Masticophis lateralis. NCBI lineage: Eukaryota > Metazoa > Chordata > Lepidosauria > Squamata > Colubridae > Masticophis > Masticophis lateralis. Next base: position 79,633,907 of record JAUDYJ010000007.1, on the reverse strand, counting down.
TAACCTACCACCCTGAGATACTGTAGAGCAAAATTGGAGTTACTCTTGAAAGTAAGGCAAAGTAGAAATTGCACTGATGATGTTACATAGTTGGGTAATGAAATGTCTGCAAGAAAACAGCCAAGCTCAGAGAGCCCCAATGGGTGGAAGCTTGTCAAAGAGAGATGCAACTTAGAAGTAATTCCCAAGGTGCTTTTTTTCAAGAGGCAACTGGACTTTCTGGTTTTTCTTTGAAGATGTTTGTCTTCTCATCCAAGAAGCTTCTTGAGTTCTGAAGCTTCTTGGATGAGAAGCAAAACGTCTTCAAAGAAAAACCAGAAAATCCAGTTGCCTCTTGAAAAAAGCACCTTTGGGACAATCATAACCTGGATGACTGAGAATCTCCATAGTAACTTAGAAGTAAGGAGAAAAATTTATGACGATTGTTCTCAATCAAGTGAGAACAATCAACCAAAAATGCCTCATGGAGTTGTGGCTGCTTCATCACTGGAGGTTTTCCAAAATACTGGACAACCATTGGACTGGAATGGTTTAAGACTCCGGCCTTCAGCAAGGGTTTAGACTAGAAGACCTTCAAGGTCCCTTCCAGTCCTATGATTCCACGATCTCCATCCTCCAGTCTGCACCACTGAGAAAAGATACCCTTGAAGAATTTGGTGATCCTCATCTAAAGGTTAATTGGGACTGTAATTGGGAAGTCACCTTTGGTTATTCCTATGATTGACCCAGTCTAGCAGGGAATTGCATAAATGAAGTCAGAGACGCTGACACAAACTTGAAGTTTTATATAAATAAATATATTTTATATCTGTATTTACAGCAAACAAGATAGTCAGGCAAACAGAAGCATCATGGGATAAATCACAGAGCACACAGAAGAAAAAAAGGTGGGAAAAAAGGGATACTCCCCCTCCACACCCATAGCAACCAATCGCAGCGCAGATTGCCTCATGCAGGAGCCAGCCCTCTCCAGTCAATCAACTGTAACTGTGTCTTCTGGCTTATTCTACAAACTTGCTGTTCCAGCTGCTAAATTTAATTGAAATATCTTAATAAAAATTGAGGCAGAGGAATATATGTGTGTGCGTGTGTGTTTGAATCTCAAAGCACATCAGTAACACCATGAGGTAAATCAAACCTCACACACAGAAAAAAAAGGCGGGAAAAAAGGGATAATCCCTATCCACACCCAAAGCAACCAATCACAGTGCAGTTTGCCTCACGCAGGAGCCAGCTCTCTCCAATTAATCAACTATAACTGTGTGTTCTGGCTCATTGTAAAACCCAATTGCTCCAACTACTAAATTTAAATATCTTAATAAAAATTGAGGCAGAGAAATAGATAGATAGATAGATAGATAGATAGATAGATAGATAGATAGATAGATAGATAGATAGATTTATTTATTTATTTATTTATTTATTTATTTATTTATTTATTATATAATCTTTATATAATTTATTATTATATAAAATAAGAATAGATAAATTTATATAATTTTTATAGATTTATCAACATATATATAGCTATAGCTATAGATAGATAAATTTATAAAAATATACAAATATATAAATCTCAGAGCATACGGGGGCACATCAGCAACATCATGAGGTAAATCAAACAGCATATACAGCCCACAGAAGAAAGAGATGGCAAAAAAGGGATACTCCCCCTCCACACCCACAGCAACCAATCACAGCACAGATTGCCTCAAGCAGGAGCCAATCAACCAACTATAATTGTGTGTTCTGGCTCATTGTACAGATGGTATTTGACCGTCTTTCCCTATGGGACATTTTTTGTGCACCTGAGCACTGATATGTCTTTTCTCATTCCTTTCTCCGAAGCAACCACCCAGACTCCTTCAGCCTTTACTCATAGGAAATCTCCTCAAGTGCTTTTCTGTCATAGGTTCAGTTCCTTTTCTGTGGAGTCCTTGGTGCTCTTTGAGTTTGGTTGTTTAATTGCAAACCACAGCTGCAGCTACTTTGGTTGTTTAATTGCAGACCACGGCTCCAGCTACTAAATTTATATATCCTAACACATCCCCACGACTGACCCATTCCTTTGGGAGATCAAAAGTGAAGGCCTGTTTGGAAGACTAACTTTCTCAAGAAAAGGGAGTCCGTGAGGAGAGCAGAAACTTCCTTGACATTGCTACCTGTCCTCAGTCATTTGAGGTCATTTTCATCTCCACTCAGCTTCTGGCTCGAGTAATAAAACCAGTCTGGAGAGGAAAAAAAATGCCTGCAGCAACAGAGCAGGGATGCTCAAAGATGAACAGACCAAAGGCTACCTGCATACAAATTGGGAACTCTTCAGCAGCCCAACCGCACATTGAAATTCCTTCTTTTTTTCCAGATGGGCCCTGAGGGGTACCCAGTGAATCATACAGACATAGAATTGTGGAATCATAAGGACCACAAGGATCATCCAGTCCAATCTTCTGCAATATGCAGAAAAACCAATTAAGAGGTAGCTGTCCAGCTCCTTCTTAAAAGCCCCCAGAGATGAATTTACAACCTCTTGAGGTAGACTAGTCCACTGTTCACCAGAAAGTTTTCCCTTATATTTTAATGAAATCTGAGGAGTTTCTAGCTAAACCTTTCAATTCCGGTCCTAGTTTTCATAGCCATAATAGTTCTTGACCATCTTTCCCTATGGGACATTTTTTGTGGACCTGAGCACTGATATGTCTTTTCTCATTCCTTTCTCTGAAGTAACCACCGAGACTCCTTCAGCCTTTACTTATTGGAAATCTCCTCAAGTGCTTTTCTGTCATAGGTTCAGTTCCTTTTCTGTGGAGTCCTTGGTGCTCTTTGAGTTTGGTTGTTTAATTGCACACCTTTCATTACCCAGCTAAGTAACATCAACTGTGCTGGAAGGGAATGGGGTTTATGCAGTGATGGGATTCAGCCGGTTCGCACCACTTCAGGAGAACCAGTTGTTAACTTTCTGAGCAGTTTGGCAAAGTGGTTGTTGGAAGAAATCATTAGGGCAGAGAACCGGTTGTTAAATTACTTGAATCCCACCACTGGGTTTATGGAGTGGAGAATGAGAAAGGGAGGAGGAGGAGGAGGAGGAGGAGGAGGAGGAGGACTGTGGGGTCCTTTAGTGCTGTCTAAACTTAGCTGCTTTCTTGCAGACATTTCATTACCCAACTAGGGTACCTATAGTAACTACCTAACAACAAGAGTATTGGAAGGCAATACTCAGGCAATATTCAGCAGGTTCTGACAGGTTCTGGAGAACCGGTAGTGGAAATTTTGAGTAGTTTGGAGAACCCTGAAGTGCCACTTCTGGCTGGCCCCAGAGTAGGGAGGGAATGGGGATTTTGCAGTATCCTTCCCCTGGAGTGGGGTGGGAATGGAGATTTTGCAGTATCCTTCCCCTGTCATGCTCACCAAGACATGCCCACCAAGCTACATCAAATGCACCAAATCACGCCCACGGAGCTGGTAGTAAAAAAAAATTGAATTTCACCACTGCTTGAGGGGAATGGGATTTATGGGTGGAAAATGAGAAATGGAGGAGGGGGACTGTGGGGTCCTTGGTGTTCTCTGAGCGTGGCTGTTTTCTTGCAGATATTTCGTTACCCAACTAGATAGCATCATCAGTGCTAGAAGGGACTAGGATTTGCTCTCTGTTTATACTAGGTAACACCATCAATGTTGGAAGGGAATGGGGTTGAGAAAGAGGAGGAGGATTGAGGGCCCTAATCAAATGCTCTCTGCATTTGATTATTTTCTTGCAGATATTTCTGGAAGAAAATAATTCTTGATTGTAGATTGAATCTGCAGTTATTTGTCTGCTAGTTAGTACCATCACCACTGGTTGCCTAGAAATCATAAAAGCCTCCCTCCCCCGACCCTTGACTAGGGTGAAATGCTCCCAGTTCGGACCAGATCACCCGATCCGATAGTGATGTCAGCAGGTGGTTCGGAGAACCGGTAGCAAAAATCCCTGCCTACTCCGCCATGCCCAGCTGAGCCACATAATCATCAGAGGCTTTTTTTTTTTACTTTTCCGCCAAAAAAATGCTTTTAAAAGTAAAAAAAAAAGCCTCTAATGATTGTGTGGCTCAGCTGGGATTGTCAGAGGCTTTTAAAAGCATTTTAAGAGGTTGTAGAAAAAAATGCTTTTAAAAGCCTCTGACAATCCCAGCTGATTTACCTAATCGTCAGAGGCTTTTAAAAGCATTTTTAAAAGTAAAAAAAAAAGTTGGCCACGCCCACCCAGTCACATTAAACCCACCCCCCACCAATCCACACCCACAGAACGGGTAGTAACACATTTTACATTTCACCACTGCCTCTAACCCTTCCCTTTTCAAAGCCTTTACAAAACAATGGATTTCATTCAATGGTGAACACTATTATTCAGAATTACCCAAACACTTAGAAAGGTTAACCTTCTCTTTTGTAAATTAGCTCAGCCAGAGTCATAGATATTTAATATGGACTTTTGAACTGTGCAGATGGTGGAATTAGGTGGACCTTTCCAAGTGTGGAATTTTATAATAATATGAAAACAGGCAGTAACTGTATCACAACTTTCTTTTTTTTTACCCTATGATCATACAGCTTGAACTACAGTTCCATTTGTTCTCAGGAAACATATTTTTTTAAAAAACGCTTCTTTCTGATCATTTGTTTGGTCCTTTATGCAATGATTTTTTTAAAAAAAACTGCTTTGTTATACACAGCCTTGTCACTATTAATGAGCACTATGAATATAGAAGTGAGATTTAAATTGCTTCCAACAAAGACAGGCCCCATGCTTTCAAAAGTCATGTCATGCCTGGTGGGATTTAAGTGTTTTTAAGTGGTAAGCAAAGTTTCTCATAAGGGCAATGAAAAGAAACACGAATGACTTACGACGTACAAATCTGGGACTATCAAGGTCACATTCAACTAAGAGCAAAAAATGCCTCCATGGGAAAGGGAGAAAGCACAGCATTAAGTTAGATACGGTGTGCCTGCTTTTTAATTGCAATGGCCATTTATTGTAGGGAAGGTGAGTGAGTTTGGACCAGAGGTGGCATTTAGCCGGTTCGGACTGGTTTCGGTAGTAGTGACCTATGGGTGGGCCCATCACCCACCCTGGTGCTATGCTGTCCTGTTTAGCCACGTTTTCTAAGACATGCACATGCGTGCAAGCCATGCATGTGAGCAAAGCACATGTGTGGAAGGCGAGAGAAAGAAAGTGAAGCAAGCGTGCCTGTGCTCTCTCATTTTCGGTGCATAGCAAACCAGTGGTAAAATAATATGAAACCCACCTTTGGTTTGGACATTCCTTGGATGAGTGAGAAACCCTCTTTTTCAATTTATTGCATGTAGTTTATAAAGAAGGGGAATATATATATATATATATATATATATATATATATATATATATATATATATATATATATGTGGTCTCCTCAGTTCTTATTTATAGAGAAATACATAAATAATAACAGGAAGTGCCCAGCAACAAACAACAGATGTTGGATGATAGAATGAATCTTGATTCATACGGATAGTCTGCAACTTACAACACTTTGTTTAGTAACCGTTCAAAGTAACAATGGCACTGAAAAAAGTGACTTATGGATGTTTTTCTCACAACGATTGAAGCATCCTCATGGTCAGGTGATTAAAATTCAGATGCTCAGTAATGGACTTATATTTATGACGGTTGCAGTTGTCCTGAGGTCAAGTGATCCCCTTTTGCGACCTTCTGACAAGCAAAGTCGATGGGGAAGGCAGATTCAATTAACAACGGTGTTACTAATTTAACAATTGCAGTGATTCATTTAAGAAATGTCTCATGCTCTCTACATGGGGCTCCCCTTGAGGAGCACCTGGAAGCTCCAGCTGGTCCAGAATGCGGCCGCGCGAGTGGTTACGGGAGCGACTTGTCAATCCCAGGTAACTCCCCTCTTGCGTGAGCTGCACTGGATTCCGGTGGTCTTCCGGGTGCGTTTCAAGGTGTTGGTCAGCATCTTCAAAGCGCTCCATGGCTTAGGGCCGGGGTATCTACAGGACAGCCTTCTGCCACTGAATATCTCCCACCGCCCGATACGCTCTCACAGAGAGGGCCTCCTCAGGGTGCCGTTGGCCAGACAATGTCGATGGGTGACCCCCTGGGAAGAGCCTTCTATGTGGGAGCTCCTGCCTTATGGAATGAACTGCCCCCGGATTTAAGAAAGATTCCCGACCTCCACACCTTCCGTCGGGCTCTGAAGACTCTGTTGTTTCACCAAGCCGGCCTGACTGAATAGATTAATTTTAGTGGGTTTTAAATTGGTTTTAACGGGGTTTTAATACGGGGTTTTAATAACGGCCAAATAGCTTTAACTTATTTTAGTAATTTTAATTTTTGTGTGGATTGTTTTAATATGGCTGTGAACCGCCCTGAGTCCCTTGGGAGAAGGGCAGTATAGAAATGCAATGAACTCAACTCAACTCAACTCAACTCATTTAACAACAAATTGGGCTCAATTGTGATGATAAATCAAGGACTACCTGTAATGGTACCTTTGCAATTTATGTCAACATTCTTACCTGTACTGAGAAATAATGAGACAGCAAAACCTAGTTGTTGAACTAGTTTAGCTTTCAGGATCCTTCATGCTCCACAAACAATTCCATCAACAGGTACATTGACCTACAACCAGCCTACCAACCCCTCAGAATTCAAATCAACCACACAGCCAAACAGCGATGGTATCAACCTTCAATCAATCCATGCAAGCCTCCCAACCAGCACTTCACCTCCCAATGACCCTCACCTGATGTGACCTCCCCATCACAAGATTCATCACAAGACCCTTATCTGACATACCCAAACCTGACTCATCACAAGACCTTCACCTGATGTGACTCACACCTGACCCATCACAAGACCCTCATTTGACATGACTCAAACCTAACCCATCACAAGACTCATCACAAGACTCTCACCTGATATGTCCCTCACCTGATGTGACTTCCCCATCACAAGACCTACTGACCACATGAAGCCCTTACAACAGGGGTGAAATGCTACCAGTTCGGACTGGTTCACCCGACCGGTAGTAATAAATGCTACTGATTCGAGCGAACTGGTATTTCTGACGATCAGCTGTGCCGTGCAATTTATATTTGCTAGAAAGCAGTAACTCCTGCTTTCTAGTGAATCTAAATTGCATGGCACAGCTGTTTCCCCCTTCCACTTGCTGTTCTACTTACCTTTGCAGACTCAGAAAAGACTTCTTAATCCTCCTTTTTCAGCACTGCACAGTAGTGCCTGCGGTGCGCATGCACGCAAAGCGCAGGTCTGGCGCACACCATGCATGCACCCGTGAAACGAACCGGTAGCAGACTTCAGACATTTCACCACTGGCTTATAAGCAGAACACCGACATCCCCTAATGTCTGCTGAAGATGTTAGCTAGGCTAGTAATGAAAAATTTGGAAACCAACCCACAAGCTCAGAGAATGAACCTCTACCCTCACCCTACACCCAAGCTACAGATATCCGCCACTGTTGCAAACCTTCTTATGACTCCCGGATGACAAGTTTGAACATTCTCCAAGAAGGACACTGAGCCAGGAAGGTCTCTGCTCAGGAAGACAAGTCAGATGTGATGTCAAAGGCCTCATCATTCATCTTAAAAAAAATAATGCCAGCTCTCTGCTCTGCCTATAACCTTTCCTGCAAGACAGAGCAGATGTCTTCCCCTTCTTAGACTTCTGTTCTGATGAATGACATGATATCGTCCACACAAGAAACGCACCTGACATCAAAAATATCTTCTATGATCGTCTACCTGCCAGGGGGAAAAAATGATTCCAGGAAAGTAGCAGCAACCAATTTCACAAAGGCAAGTAAATATTCATAAAGCAGCCCCATGGAAGATGGCAAACATTCATCAGATAAAATTATTGGCTCCAAATCTTTCATCAGCTTCAATGTTTAGACAGGCCATAAAGACACTTTTTTCCTCCCTCCCATAGATAACACAAACAGCTCCAAATTGACCTGAGATCTCTTTTCTGTTGGTGAAATTGATTCAATAGAACTGCTGGTCTGTAAGGCAATAGTGACAGCTGAAAGGGCAAAACTATATTTCTAAGCAATCTTCTTGATCTCATCCATATTTGGGGCACTCATCTGGGTTTCTTAAATTCACTTGATTAGTTTCTATCTATTGCTTCTTGTCTGTTGTGGTCCGCCAGCAGCCTGCAGACCTGGCAGTGGAGACATAAAATTAGGAGGCTGGGAAGGACAATGGGCCAGTCTTGGAGGCTGGGGAAGGCCCGAACGAGGGCTCTGCATCGGAGGCAGAGATGGGGCCAGGGACATCTGGGAGCGGTGCACAGACTCCGGAGTCTCCAGAGGTGGAGATCAGAGAGGCAGAGAAAATCTTCTCTGAAAGGCATCACCAACCCTACACTTGTAACACACCCACGCATGAAATATATTCTAGTTTACTTCTCCAGCAAAGGTTTTCAAACTAATATACAGATGAAATATAATGTGTTTTTTTTTTAAAAAAAAACAAGCTAAAGAAGCTATAGCAAGGCATAGTGTTGCAGGTGTTATTACATGATGGAAAGGAAGGGCCACAATCAGAGGTGGTATTCAACCGGTTTGGAAGAGTTCAAGCGAATTGGTAGCTCCGAAGATCAGTTGACCCTTCCCACCTGCCTCCGCTCTATCCTGTCCTTTATTTCCTGGTTTGTAGCTCATCTCAAACATGCAGCACAGCTGATTCCACGCCCCATCGCTGTTCTGCTTACCATTGCTGACATGGAAGGTAAGCAGCTGAGCTTCTAAATGCTCCATTTCCACATGTGTGTAAAAAGCACACGCTCACCGAACCGCTTGTTAAACGGGCAACATCCCACCACTGGCCACAATCCAGGTATCACTAATAAAACATCTTCTTCTATGGTATGGTGAAAAACATATCAGGGGCTTATGATCTCATCACAGCATTGTTTCCAGAATATCCAGAATATTCTGGACCGTTTATTTATCTAGATGCCTTTATTACTTTGTAAATAACTCAAGAACATGAAAAGACCTGACACTCCTTCCTCCACCCATTTTTCCCCTAAGAACAGCCCTGTGTGTTGCATTGGGCTGAGAGAGAAAGATCTGGCTAAAAGTCACTCAACCAGCTTTCATGCCTAAGGTGGAACTAGAACTCACCATCTCCTGGTGATTGGCCCAATAACTCCCAGCTGGCTTTAATGCCTAAAACAGGACTAGAATTCACTACATTCTGATGATTGGCTCAAAGTCACCCAATCAGCTTTCATGCTTAAGGTGGAACTAGAACTCATCATCTCCTGGTGACTGGTCAAAATCATGGAGCTTGCCTAAAATGGGATTAGAATTCACCGTCTCCTAGTGATTGGCTCAAAGTCACACAGCTCGTTTCCATGCTTATGGTGGGACTAAAGCTCATTGTCTCCGGATGACTGGTCCAAAATCACCCAGCTGGCTTTCATGCCTAAAATGGGACTAGAAGTCAGAGTCTCCTGGTTTCTAGGCCAACACTTTAATCACTATACCAACCTGGCTCTCATTACTTTGTTGTTGTTAGTTGCGAAGTTATGTCTGACCCATCACGGCCCCTTTGACAACGTTCCTCCAGGCCTTCCTGTCTTCTGCCATCCTCTGGAGTCCATTTAAGCTCACACCTACTGCTTCAGTGTCTCCATCCATTCACCTCATTCTCTCTCGTCCCGTTCTTCTTTTGCCCCCAATCGTTCCCAGCATTAGGCTCTTCCTTTTCATTAGGTGAGTCTTTGCGGCTCATTAGGTGGCCAAAGTATTTGAGTTTCATCTTCAGGATCTCATTACTTAGGAATTAATAATTAGAAAAATAGCTGGCAGTTCTTTGGTATGGAACCCTTAGATGAAACCCCCCAAATACTCCAAATTGTCAATGTAATCTGTGAAGGAAAAATGTTTCTGGGTTCGAGTGGACCGTGACCCAATACGCACACAAATGCACTAGCATGGAAATTGACTGAGAAGTCTTGAGAAAGTACTTTTTAATAAAAACACATAAAAACAAAACTTACAAGAAGGCATCAACAACCTACAAGATTCTCCTCTCAGCAAAGTCCATTAGTTGTAATCTTCTTCCCAAACGTGGGAGGCTCTCTGTGTTCTTTGTGAGTCTTCTCAGGAGCAAGGCAGTGACTCAGCTCTTTGCAGTGACTTCAGCTCTGAAGGTTCTCTCTGAGGGTCTGAGGAGCTCTTGGTGTGAGAGTCTCTCTCACTCTGCTGGAGAGTCTCTGTTGGCTGCAATCCTGCTGCCACTTATATACTCTTCAACTGACCATTGGAAAGTGCAGGAAACTCAGAGCCAGGAAACTGGTTCATTTAAACTGTTCAACCAAACAATCAATTAGTTGCAGCAATATGCTAAGAGGTTTTCCCTCTGACATAACCCATTCTTTCAGACACTGACCAAAGTGGAGAACAAAACTCCACTTTGAGACCAGCTTAATTCTTACTAACTCCTACAAGCACGCCCATGAATTATTCCCACGCGCCAAAATAGCCCAAGTATTACAGATGTTATTTTATGATGCCAACCCTTTTCTGAACACTCTTTTGTACCACCGTGGCAGACTGAGGGATTGTGTTCTGTCAGCTTTGCTGTGAATGGCCCTGAACATAATGTCTACAGAAAATGGAATAATGGTGAAGTCAGACGCTTTGACCTTGTGTACATTTCTTCATCGGAGCTAGCTCAGTTTCTCAGGCAACTTACAGGTAAAAAGGCAGAGGAAGTGTATGTCAGACCGAACAACAGTATAATGCATTGAAACAATGTCAATAAAGCAATCAATGGAACACAGGCTGAGCAGTTACGTCTTTTTAAAAAAAAAAATCTATAACAAAGTCAAAACAGGAGCAGTTAAAAGATACCTGGTTATCAGCTGGGAATGTTAAAGCAAACATTTATACTCGACCAAGAATGTTAATTTATGAAGGAGGGGAGGTATATTTGGTTGTCAGCAGTGGTGCTATTCATCTGGTTCTATCCGGTTCGGGCAAACCGGTAGCAACAGCTATGGGAGGCTCCACCCACCCGCCTGGATGTCATCACATCCTGTTTTTGACGCTCTGTGCTATGCGCGCACTCACATTTGCAAACCGATAGTGAAGGTAAGTGAATACCACCCCTAGTGGTCAGCAATGGTGAAGCAGCAGTCTTAGGGAAAACTGAACTTGGATGAATACATTAACATCCATGAACACCAACTAGCAGTCAGAAGACATGATGAAAACTCTTTCATTTCACAACATGCAGATAGCTCGCGACTTACAACCGTTCGTTTAGTGACTGTTGAAAGTTACAAGATCGCTGAAAAAAGTGACGTATGAACAATTTTTTTTGCACTTACCACCGTTGCAGCATCCCCGCGGTCCAGTGGTGGGTTGCCCTCGGTTCACACCGGTTCTATTGAACTGGTATTAAAACTGGCGGGAGGCCCCGCCCACTGACCCTGACATCATGAAAACGCTTCTGCTCATGCGCAGAAGAGCATGCCTGCGCAAAGCCACCGTGCATGCATGGCCCCGTTGCAAACCGGTAGTAAAGGTAAGTAGAACCCACCCCTGCCATGATCATGTGATCGAAATTAATTTGCTTGGCAGTCAACACATTTTTATGATCTTTGCATTGTTCCCGGGGGGGTCACACACTCTCCTTTTGTGACCTTCTGACAAGCACAGTCAATGGGGAACAGTGATCCACTTAACTGTGGCAAGAGAGGTGGTAAAATAGGACAAATTTCACTTAACAAATGTCTCACTTAACAGCAGCAATTTTGGGGTCTGTTGTGGTCATAAGTTGAGGGTCACCTGCATAGACAGATGTAACCATAGTTTCATTTGGGAGACTATGATCATCCTAGATCAAGCCAAGTCCAAAAGTGCCAGGAAAAAATTGTAGAAACCTGGCAAACGAGCCATCTATAGAAACATAGACATTAACAATATCAATGTAAAAGAGACAATCAACCAGTCCAAAAAATGTTGTGACTCCGACCCCCGAACCTGTCTTATCAGAGGGAGAAGACTCCAAAAGTGAAGGAGAGGAGTTGGCCTCCCTCTCCAGGACCCTCCTCTCTGGCAATGCCTCAGGTGTCCTCCGAAGACCAAGAGATAGGCCAGGAGCAAGGCACTTTGGAGCAGCTGCAGTTAGACAGCGATGGAGATGAGTTTTGGCTGGATCTCCGACAACGTTGGAAGGATAAGCGTGCGCAGCAGAGAAAGAGGCATGCCAGAGATTAAGCTGAGTCACTGGACCACACCACACAAGGGATAAAAGGGGGTGTGGTGGCTATTCAGGCCTTGTGATGGACAAACTGAAAAGCTTGGAAGTCATACCATGTTTCTGGAAACTCTGTTATATGCTCTCTGTGGATTTATTTGGACTGGACTTGGACAATTCTTTGGCTTTGTGGACTTACTTTGATGTATTGGACTGAGGAGAAAAACCTCCCTTTGTGAGTAAAAACTTTTGGCAGGCAGTTATTGTGTTGCTGCCAATTCTGTTATCTCAGAAGAATTCCTGACTGCTGGTTTCATTAACTCCTGGCTGACTGTTTGTGTGCGTGTGTGAGACGGGGACAGAACAAAAGAGAACAAAAAGACTCCAGAACTCTGAATCAGTAATCTGCACCCATATCAGGATAGATTAACTCCAGAATTAACATCAGATCAACAATCAAGTAAGCAATACCGCGATCAAAAAACTCTCAAAGAAGCCAACAGTAAACAGCCCAATCGAAGAATCTCTAAGACCAACCTCAGCAACACTGACAGGGCAAGACACTAGAATATAAATCTGACAGAAAACCCACACTCCTTACTAGCACTGATGATTTTATCTAGTTGGGTAATGAAACATCTGCCAAAAAAAAAAAAAACCGAAGCAAACTTAGAGAGACCCAAGGATCTCCACATTTAACGTCTTTCCATTTATGTTCCCCGTAAGTGATACGCAAAATATCATTGCTAGCAATGCACATTTTAAAAACCCTTGTCTAATCCACTTTTAAAGCTTTCCAAGTAAGTCCATTACCATCTTTAACGATAATACATTCTGACACACATTTTGTGCTGCATGGCTTAAGAAGAGTCTAATTACATGCAACGTTCAGATGACGGATGAACAAGTTCTGCTCCGCGATAGCAACCTAATGTTGCCTCCTACGGACTTGGAGCAAGTTTAGGTGTTAAAAAAGGGAAACTAGCTATTTATTAATCAAGTTCTCCCATCCTATTTCCAAGTGTCTCCGAGTGGTACAAAGAACTCCACAACTTAAAACCATTCGTATAGTGACTGTTCGAAGTAACAATGGCACCAGTGGTGGGTTTCAAAATTTTTTGCTACTGGTTTGGTGGGTGTGGCTAGGTGGGGGGCATGTGACTGAGTGGGTGTGGCCAACTTGAGGTCACTCACACCCACGTCCACTCAGTCACATGACCCACCTCCGAGCCACATCCACAGAAAAAGATAGGAAAAGTTTCGGAATTTCCACCTATCTATCTCCACCCTCCCTTCACCAGTCACCCCCGTTTCCCCTCCTTTAGTGGCCCTGGCTCTAGCCCCGCTTCCTCCCCCCCCCACACCGACTCTTTGTTTGGGCTGCTTATCTTCCGCGGTGGCTGGTCCAGAGCCCGGAAGACAAGCTGACCGTAGTTTTCAGTCGCCAAAAAGTATCGGAGGTCATGGAAAAAGCTGCTGCCATCATCACCGTGTTCTTCACGCATGCACATCCCATTGGACCTGCAAGCTAATGGGATGTGCGTGCACGAAGAACATGGTGGTGACGAGACGAAATAGCAGGCAGGGTGAACGAGCAGCGACTGGGGGGACCGGTTCGGGGATGTGGCCAGCCAGCCATCACTGCCGGTTTGACAACCTTGGCCAAGCCTCCACCAATGGTTCACACAAACTGGCGCGAACTGGCTGAATACTACCTCTGAATGGCACTGAAAAAAGTGACATGACTGTTTTTAATGACCGTTGCAGCATCCCCATGGTAACATGATCAAAATTCGGATGCTTGGCAACTGGCTCCTATTTATGACGGTTGCAGTCATATGATCACCATTTGCAATCTTTTGACAAGCAAAGTCATGGAGAAGCCAGATTTACTTAACAACCGTCTTACTAATGTAACAACTGCAGTGATTCACTTAACAACTGTGACAAGAACAGTCATAAAAAGGGGGGAAATTCATGTAGCAACTATCTCATTTGGCAACAGAAATTTTGAGCTCAATTGTGGCCAGAATTTCAATACGTTGAGGGCTATCTGTATGTCCTATGGCTGATTATGTGCCATTTTCAATTCCTAGCAATCACATCAGACAGACTTTCTTTTTATGACAAAATTTCCCTAATTTGATCCTTCAGATCTTTCAGTGGGTCATCCATCAAGAATAGAGTAGAGTACAGTAGCGTAGAGTAGCATAGCATAGAGTAGCGTAGAATAGAATAGAATAGAATAGAATAGAATAGAATAGAATAGAATAGAATAGAATAGAATAGAATAGAATAGAATAGAATAGAAATACAGAATGGGATGGGATGGAATAGGATAGGATAGGATAGGATAGGATAGGATAGGATAGGATAGGATAGGATAGGATAGGGAAGGGGAGAAGAGAAGAGAAGAGAAGAGAAGAGAAGAGAAGAGAAGAGAAGAGAAGAGAAGAGAAGAGAAGAGAAGAGAAGAGAAGAGAAGAGAATTCTTTATTGGCCAAGTGATTGGACATGCAGGAATTTGTCTCTGGTACATAAGCTTACAACATACATACAAGCAATAAGTGACAGTTATGATTTAACTTAATAGATGAACTATAACTTAGTTCATCTACCTTACTGATAGTTGTCCTCTTCTTCTCTTTCTTTCTACCTTTCCCAGCATCAGAGCTTTCTCCACGGTCTTCACAAAAGATATTTGAAATAAGATAATGATTAAAAAGATAATTTGAGCTTGGTCATTTGTGCCTGAAGTCAGAAGTCTAGCTTGATTTGTTCAATGATCCTTCAGTTTTTTTCTTGCCTGTCCATCGTCTTCCTAGGAGTCTTCTCCAGCACCAAAGTCCAAAAATATCAATACTCTTCCTAACCTCCTTCTTTCAAAATCCCAATATCATAAATTGGGCTTTCTTTAAAAATTTCACTCTTCGGTCTATTTTATTTTGTTTTCTTTTTGATTTTCCAAGGCGTCTTCTCTGACAGCTGAGATGACCTTCATGTCTTGGGTAACCCTGTTGGGAATATATACTCTTGGCATATACTTCAGACATTCTTCCCTCCCAGGAACATACACAAACACAAAATCCTGCACACACACACACACACACACACACACCATGATGAGAGAGAACAGCAGGACCTGGAAGGATGTAAATTCAGTACAAAGTAGATATATATTTTCAATAAATGATTACACTGCAGAGGGATAGTTTCATTTCCTAATTCTGTTCTCTTAAGACATTTAGTGGTAAATGTAAATGTAAATTCCCCTCACACATGTGTGCTAGTCATTCCTGACTCTAGGGGGCAGTGCTCATCCCTGTTTCAAAGCAGAGCCAGCGCTGTCCGAAGACGTCTCCATGGTCATGTGGCCGGCATGACTCAGCGCCAAAGGTGCACAGAACACTGTTCCCTTCCCACCAAAGGTGGTTCCTATTTTTCTACTTGCATTTTTTATGTGCTTTCGAACTGCTAGGTTGGCAGAAGCTGGGACAAGTCACGGGAGCTCACCCTGTTATGCAGCACTAGGGATTCGAACCGCTGAACTGCTGACCTTTCAATTGACAGGCTCAGCATCTTAGCCACTGAGCTACCACATCCCCTATGCCTAATTTAATAAAAGAAGGACTAGGAGTGACATGATAACAGTCTTCCAGTATTTGAGGAACTGTCACAGAGAAGATGAGGGTCAACCTATTCTCCAGGTGTAGGAGCCCTTGATACTTTAAGGAGCTGTCAAAAGAAGAAAACATTAACCTATTCTCTGAAGCACCTGAAGGCAGGACAAGAAGCAATGGGTGGCAACTAACCAAGGAGAGAACCAACCTAGAAATAAGGAGAAATTTCCTGATAGTTAGAACAATTAAACAGTGGAATGACTTGCCTCTAGAAGTTGTGAATGCTCCATCACTGGAGGTTTTAAGAAAAGAATGGACAATCATTTGTCTGAAATGGTATAGGATTTCCTGCCTGAGTAGGGGTTGGACTAGAAGACCTCCAAGGTCCCTTTCAAATCTGCTCTTCTCTTCTCTTCTCTTCTCTTCTCTTCTCTTCTCTTCTCTTCTCTTCTCTTCTCTTCTCTTCTCTTCTCTTCTCTTCTCTTCTCTTCTCTTCTCTTCTCTTCTCTTCTCCAAGGTCCCTTCCAACTCTTTCACTTGTTTTTAATTCTGGACTTTCTACAAATTTAAAATGCTGGTTTTGTTACCAAATAAGAAAACAAATAGCAGGAGCCAACAGAAGGCTGCACAGTAGCTTTCTCCTTGCTTCGCCACAAAAGCAAACCTAATGGCTGGAAGGGGCTTCGGGATATAAATCACGGCTTTTCACTTAGAATTCAGAACACGCCAGCTAAACTCTGGCAGATCTTTTCCTATTCTTCTTTGCAGAAACCTTACCTATTATTTCCTTATGACAACCTCTCCCAATTCCCAAAGCGGGCCTATTTTAGAACAGCAACCCGCTCTGAGCAAACCGAGAAATTTAATTTTGAGGAGGCTGTGGGAAGCACCAGGCTTGTAGTAAAAAGAGAGAGAGAGCCCTCCATCCGTTTCCCCCTTCCCACCCCTCGCGCGTTTAATACCAGACTCCTTCTGTTACTTCTGTGCAATCGTTTCTTTTTCTCTTTGGCTTGAGGAGCAAATATTATTTGTTCCTAAAGCCATCCCTTTATTGCCTTGATTCCCCTTGAGGAATAGATTCTGCTAGCACTGAATTGATGTCACTTAGGAATTAGTTTAAGAGTTGCGATGACAGAGAAAAACCTTGCCTTGGATTATAAGGAACATCACCTCAACTATTTATTTTATTTCCTAACAGACACAGCCATGTCTTCACAAAGGGGGGAAAGGGGGAGGCCAGATTTTATTTTTTATTTTTTTTTTATTGGTTCAATTTATATGCCGCCCTTCTCTGGAGACTCAAGGCGGCTTACAATGCGTTAAGCAATAGCCTTCATACTTTTTGTATATACCTGCTTAGTAGGGCTTTCGGCCGCCCCTAAGCAGTGCTCTTTTTTATACAAAGTCAGCTTATTGCCCCCACAATCCGGGCCCTCATTTTACCTACCTCAGAAGGCTGAGTCAACCTTGAGCCTGGTGAGATTCGAACTTGCAGTAATTGCAGGCAGCTGGTGTCACTTAACACCACTTTAATCTTCTGCGCCACCAAGGCTCTTGCCAAGGTTACGAGGTCATTCTTCCTCCCAATATATCTCACCTAAGATTATGAGTTTTCTCTAGTTACTAAAACAATAACTAATACTCAAATTTAGTAGCTGGGATAGAAATTGCCCACAATATTTCCTTGATTGCTTCTCAGTAATTAGAATCAGTTGCAATTTTAGAACATTTGTGGGAAGCATCTCCCCCACCCGAAAATGGAATATTTTGCAGTTAAAAGAGATAGAATATTATATTTTCCCTAAAGGAGAAAATGAGAAACATGTTTTTAAAGGCAGAAAGCAGCTCCAGTCTTCAAGGAGCTTGAAGAGGCTGGTCTTTTGAAATGGAGATTTTGTATCCATTCAGAAAGACTGGGCCAATCTATTCATAAGCAAAGGGACTCCAAATAAGCAACACAGTTAGACAAGCCAAAACTGACAAGATTACCTCAGACAAACACCTAGGAATTGTGTTTCCCCTTTTGCCTGAAGAGCCAGCCATGACCTCTACATGACCCCATAGGAATCTGGCAAAAGCCATTAAAATATTAAAGGACATATTCTTACACAGGAACAGGCATTTCAGTCATAAAGCCCCAAAGAATATACAAAAGTCCATCTATCCTAGCCCCATTTTGTTAGCCACATGCTGCTGTTTCTGGCATCCAAATAAAGAGAGATCTTTTTTCTTTGCGTCCAGCCTCCATTTTATTTCCAGCATCTTTCTCTCAGATTAGAACTAGACCGGATTTTTCCCCCCAACAATTTGTTCAAAGGAAAAGGATTTTTGGATAAAAACTCTGAGAGATCCCAAACGTGCTTTTTCAAGAGGCAACTGGACTTCCTTGTTTTTCTTTGAAGAGGTTTTGTTTCTCATCCAATGATTCAACATTATTGTATATAGAGCCTCAGATAGCTCAACAGGCTAAATTGCCTGTTATTAACATCCAGCTGTCTGCAATTATTGCAAGTTCGAGGCTCAAGGTTGACTCAGCCTTCCATCCTTTCTAAGGTAGGTAAATTGAGGACCCAGTTTGTGAGGGCAATAAGCTGACTTTGTATAAAAATATACAAAAGTATGAAGGCTATTGCTTAACGCATTGTAAGCTGCCTTGAGACTCCGGAGAAGGACAGTATATAAATCTAATTAAAAAAAAATGTGTTAGTCATTAGCACTGATGATGTTGCATAGTTTGGGAAATGAAACATCTGCAAGAAAACCCAAAGCTCAGAGATCACCAAGGACCCTTCATGCCAGAGAATTCCTGAAAGCCTGGCATGCAGACAAATTTGGCCATCAACAGGCACATAAAGTTAAACAACGTCTACATAACATTCAAAAAAGACAATTGAAAAGCTGAAAAGGAATCCAAGGAACCTCCTCACTCGCAATCCACACCCCAGATGAGCAAAGACTAACACCAAGATTAACATTAAACCAACAATCAAGAAGCAAACAGTACCCCAATCAAGACAACTCAGACAAGTGAGCTAACAGTAAACAACAACCAAATCAAAGAACTACGGAGAAGAAAACAACACTCCCACTAATACTGACTGGGCAACCCAGTAATAAATAAAAAGAGAGGAAATCCTACAAATGCAATTACAATTCCTTTCCTAAACACATTATCTTGGGTTGTTGTTTTTTTTTTTTAAAGTGTCTAGCTAAAACAAATACAGGTATTCCTTGACTTATGACCACCTTAGAACCCGAAAATTTATGTTGCTAAGTGAGAAATGTGTTAAGTGAGTTTTGCTCCATTTTACCACTTTCCTTGCCACATTTGTTAAATGAATCATTGCAGTCCTTAAGTTAGCAACACGGTTGTTAAGTAAATCTGCTTTCCCCACTGACTTTGCTTGTGAGAAGGTCGCAAAAAGGGATCACGTGATCCCGGGACACTGCAACTGCCATAAATACATGCCAGTTGCCAAGCGTCTGATGTTTGATCACATGACCTATAGGGATGCTGCAACAGTTGTTATTTGTGAAAAAATGGTCATAAATCAGGGGTGAAATGCTCCCAACTCGGACTGGATCACCTGATCTGGGAGCGATGGAGGCAGGTGGTTCAGAGAACTAGTAGCAAAACTCCCTGCCCCCCCCCCCATTTATTTTATTTATTTGTTCAACTTGTATGCTGCCTTTCTCCGAAGACTCAAGAGACTCTCACAATCATCAGAGGCATTTTTTCTACAATCTCTTTGGCCAAAAAATGCTTTTAAAAGTAAAAAAAAAAAAAAAGCCTCTGATGATCACGCGACTCAGCTGGGATCGTCAAAGGCTTTTAAAAGAAAAAAACCCTTTTTTTCTTTTAAATGCCTCTGACGATGCCAGCTGAGTTGCCTGATCGGCAGAGGCTTTTTAAAAAACCTCTGCCAATCAGGCAACTCAGCTGGGATCGTCAGAAGAGGTTGTAGAAAAAATGCTTTTAAAAGTAAAAAAAAATAAAAATGGCCACGCCCACCCAGTCACATTACCCCACCCACCCCCCAAGCCATGCCCACAGAACTGATAGTAACAAATTTTAGATTTCACCACTGTCATAAATCAATTTTTTTCCCATGCCGTTGTAACTTTGAGCGGTTAGATTAGCGATGGCTAAATATTGGGGACGAAATTGGGATATTCAAAGAAATGAGTGGTATAATGAAATTTAGAGTATGGCAACAAATGATAAATTAACAACAGAAATTAAATTTAAAAAAGGGGATGATCAAAGCAAAGAATTATAATGAAATATGGGGGGATTTTATAAAATCAGTATTGGTGGAAGGCAAAGGGAATAAACCTACTCAAGAATATATGTTGTTTTGGAAGGGATAATGGCACAATTGGAATATATTGTATATCTTTTAATTGTTATAGATGAAGAAATATAAGGGGGGGAAATGGCCTCCGGGGGTGGGAGTGCACTGTAATATTTGTTATTTTTCCTTTTTCTTTCTTTTTTGGGGGGGTGTTTAGATGTATATGTAATATGTTTAATTGTGTAATTATTTTTTCAAAGGAGAAAATAACCCTTCTTTGTTGTATTTCTATTTATTTGGAAGGGCTCAAACTGTGTTGCCTTCTGAAATTATTGAGAAGGGCTAAACAAGACACTGAAGTGGATGTCCCTCCATATTTTTTATCTCTTAATTAAAGAGCAAGAATATTTTGTTTGAATGAAAAAAAAATAGTTTTTTGCTCTCTGGGGGCTTTTTTTTAAGTTTTGATTTTATTTCAAAAAGAAATATGGTGTGGACAGCAATTTTATTTTTATTTTCAAATTCAGAAAGTTCAGTAGAGTGGAGATTTTGCTAAGGCCCCTTCTGTTTGCAGGCACACATCACTGTTGATAAATGAAATGGATATGTACAGGTGATTTTGTTCTTCTCCAAATAAAAGCTAAACCCTCAAATTCTGTGGGGGCACCTACTATCTGGAATGAGCTCCCCCCGGAGATACGGAGGATCCCGGATCTGCGCATCTTCCGCTGCACTCTCAAGACCTTTTTATTCCATCAGGCTGGTCTGGCCTAATCTTTTCCCTTTTTTCCCTTTTAAAATGTAAATTTTAATCTGTTTTTTTAAATTACTGGGGTGTTTTAAATCTGTCTTGGGCCAAATTGTTTAATTCGGTTTTATCTTGCTTTTAAAATTTTGTATTTATGTGTTTTATCTTGTGGCTGTTCACCGCCCTGAGTCCTTCGGGAGTAGGGAGGTATATAAATCAAATAAACAAAACAAAACAAGCAAACAAATTAAAAAAAAATTGTATTTTTTGTATTTTAAAAATAAAAAAAAATAAAAAAGTAACTTCGAACGATTATTAAATGGACTGTTGTCAGCCGAGGACTACCTATACACCCTCATAAAATAAGGACGCATAAAAACGCTTAGTGCAGGTTGACATTTCTGTCAGGAATGTTACTCATTATTGTTGCCCGTCGTTCTGAGAGTTGTGGGTTTCCTTTTTATACTTGACTCGACAAAGGATCTCGAACCTGATCTGAGCTTAATCAGCTTCTGTCACAACCCCAGCATGAAGGACGGAGTTAAGGCACCCTTCTTGTCAGCTTTAAGCTTCATGGCGGTATGTTGTGCTACACAGCCTCCGGGCAAGGCACTTTGGGCTGTGATTTCCCAGGAAAGGCGCCTCAGAAGTGCCAGTGAGGCAGAGACGGGAACAAAAGCGAGCCAGCCAAAGCCATCTGGGGAAATCATGACATGCCCTTCTGCTTTCCAGACAATCACAGGCCCTGCTGTCACGAAATGCAGCCAGGAGGTGTTAAAATCGGAAACATAAAAGGAGGCAATTGAGCTCGTACGCACTTCTGAAAGGATATGGCGGATGATGAGCTCCTGGAGGCTCACAGGGTATTTCAAACATGTTTTAATGCCCCTTTTCCTATGAATGTATATTGAATTTAAGTTCAGTGTACCAGCATTGTGCAGATACTAGTGTATATGCATGCTATACATTCAGGGGTACACTAGTATAACATACGACTCACTCTCTCTCTCTCTCTCTCTCTCTCTCTCTCTCTCTCTCTCTCTCTCTCTCTCTCTCTCTCTCTCTCTCTTTCTTTCTCTCTCTCTCTCTCCTGTCTTTGGGAAATCAGCTCTAAAGAAAATGGTGCTGATAAAATATGAAGTTTGTTTTTTAGGTGTTTATTTCTTTAAAAAGGTCTTTGTCTATAACTAGGTTTTTCTTTCTTTCTTTATCTCTAATCTATCTACTATTTCTCTCTCTCTCTCTCATCTATCTATCTATCTATCTATCTATCTACCTACCTACCTACCTACCGACCGACCTACCATCTCTCTCTCTCTCTCTCTCTCTCTCTCTCTCTCTCTCTCTCTCTCTCTCTCTCTCTCTCTCTCTCTCCCCCCCCCCCCACTCTCTCTCTTCTATATTTAGGAACTAGTCCACTCACTAACTCACTCCCTTTCACTCTCACTGTCAGCTTTGGAAGCCATATTAGCTTCCATGCTGCCAACTCCATGCACCTGGGAAAGTAGGAGGGGGGATTTAGGAGAGTGGATATAGTTAGACATAATAGCATTCTTCCCTTCGGTCAAGGTCATGGTGTCTATGCTGCAGGGATGGCTCAAGTTGGGATGGATGGTGACTGGACCATGTGACAGACTGATGGGTGAAGAGGCTGGATTTGGGGTTTTGGTTTATTGAGGGAAAACCCGGAACCAGGGGTAAAATGCTCCCGGTTCGTACTGGATCGCCCGATCCGGTAGTGATGGCAGCAGGTGGTTCAGAGAACCGGTAGCAAAAATCCCTGCGCCGCCCACCCCCCATGCCCAGCTGAGCCGCGTGATCATAAGAAGCTTTTTTTTTTTACTTTTAAAAGCATTTTTAAAAGAGGAAAAATGCTTTTAAAAGTAAAAAAAAAGCCTCTGATGATCACGCGGCTCAGCTGGGATCATCAGAGTCTTTTCAAAGCATTTTTTTCTGCAACCTCTTGGCTGAAGAGGTGGTAAAAAAAAATGCTTTGAAAAGTCTCTGATGATCCCAGCTGTGTTGCCTGATCAGCAGAGAAGTAGTAGAAAAAATGCTTTGAAAAGTCAAAAAAAAAAAAGTTGGCCACGCCCACCCAGTTACATTACCCACCACCACCAAGCCACGCCCACAGAACCAGTAGTAACAAATTTTAAATTTTAACCCCTGCCCGAAACCGTCAGATTCAGGTTTTCCCAGATGTGCCAGTATACCTACTGTAATAAAATGGATCTTTGAGAAGTGCCTGCCTCTGAGTTTTTACTTGGAGTTGGGGACTTTCTGGAATGCTGACACTCTCTCTCTCCTTCCCTTCGTCTCTCTCTAGGTCTGTCTGTCCACCTTTCTCTCTCTCTCTCTCTCTCTCTCTCTCTCTCTCTCTCTCTCTCTCTCCCCTCCCTCCCCCCTCTCTCTCCCTCCCTCTCTTTCTTCCCCTATCATCTCTCTATCTACATCCCTATCAAACTCTATCTGTCTCTCCATCCATCTGTCCATCCATCCGTCCATCCATCCGTCCATCCATCCATCCATCCATCCATCCAACCATCCTGTTGTGGTCTGCCAATGGCCAGCAGAACTGGCAGCAGATTCGGACAGTGAACTGGTTGGGGAGAAACATGGGCCAGTCCTGGAGTCTGGGGAAGGCTCGGACAAGGGCTCTGCATCAGAGGCAGAGCGGGGGCCAGGGCCATCTGGTTGTTATGTGCTGCCTTCGGAATCTGACATCAGCAAGGCAGAAGAACAGGGGGAGCCTGTTTCCAATGTGCACATGCGCAGAGCTGCCAGGAGGCAAGAACAGTTAAGACAAAAGGAGTGACTCAGGAGTAAGGCTTGGAGATGATTGGCCCCTCCCATAAGACATAAAAGAGGGGCAAACGGATGTGAGCCTTTGCAGGAAGTAACTTTATTCATTCTCGTCGGTTCAAACTCTGAGAAGCTCAGTTTGCCTCTGCGCTCCATTTGGCCTTGCAAAACTAATTGGCAATTAGGTCTCTGACAGTGTTTCAAGGGAGATAAAGGTGGGTGCTTATCAGCATTACCTTGAAAGACTGTGGCAGACATCTGTCGGACTCTTCACAGAATGTTTGTAAATTAATTTGGGCTGTGAATGACCATAATTCACAGCCGTTTAAATGAGAGGGTGTTTTTTTTTAAAAAAAATTGATTTATATGCCGCCCTTCTCCGGAGACTCAGGGCGGCTTACAATGCATTAAGCAATATCCTTCATACTTTTGTATATTTATACAAAGTCAGTTTATTGCCCCCACAAACTGGGTCCTCAATTTACCTGTCTTAGAAAGGATGGAAGGCTGAGTCAGCCTTGATCCTGGTGAGATTTGAATTTACAGTAATTGCAGACAGCTGGTGTTAATCACAATGGACTCTTCACAGAATGTTTGTAAATTAATTCGGGCTGTGAATGACCATAATTCACAGCCGTTTAAATGAGAGGGTGTTTTTTTTTAAAAAAATTGATTTATATGCCGCCCTTCTCCGGAGACTCAGGGCGGCTTACAATGCGTTAAGCAATATCCTTCATACTTTTGTATATTTATACAAAGTCAGTTTATTGCCCCCACAAACTGGGTCCTCAATTTACCTGTCTTAGAAAGGATGGAAGGCTGAGTCAACCTTGATCCTGGTGAGATTCGAACTTACAGTAATTGCAGACAGCTGGTGTTAATCACAATGCTTTTAGTCTGCTGAGCTATCCAGACTCTTTTTGGGACTAAGCATGCGATTTAAGCTTTCTCAGGGAGCCTAAGTCAGAACACATCCATCCATCATTGTCTGTCTGTCTGTCTGTCTGTGTCCAGTCTCTCTCTCTCTCTCTCTCTCTCTCTCTCTCTCTTTTTCTCATCTCATCTATCTCTATCTTGCCTGCCTGCCTGCCTGCCTGCCTGCCTGCCTGCCTGCCTGCCTGCCTGCCTGCCTGCCTGCCTGCCTGCCTGCCTGCCTGCCTGCCTGCCTATCTATCTATCTATCTATCTATCTATCTATCTATCTATCTATCTATCTATCTATCTATCTATCTATCTATCCATCCATCCATCCATCCATCCATCCATCCATCCATCCATCCATCCTATCATATTTAGGAACCCAACTCTTTCTCTCTCTCTCTCTGTCTCCCCTACTCAACACCCTCGTAGTGCGACTCTGTGTAGTATATAAATGGCCATAAAATCAGAAAAGTCATATATAAATATTATAATAAAAACAGTTAAAAATAGGAATAAAATTAAATTAAAAAGGCAGTGGAGGGCCTTGAGAGATTTGCTCCCAACTGAATTAGACTTTTTTTTTTCTAGACCATTATCGTATTTGAACTGGATTGGAATAATTTACCAAATCAAATATTTGAACTGAATCTTAATCAAATTATACACTTCTGGGAATCCTTCTATTTTCCCCAGTAGAGCTTCTGATAGAGAGTTTGGTTAGTTTGATAATTGATTTTTCCACTACAAAGAAAATGAAAATGGGAAGACATGGAAATGATTTGCAAGAATGTAGAAACTGAAAGACAAAGAGAGAATTGTTCTGTGAAAAAGAAGAGAGAGTTAGATTATTTGTTGTAGATAAATGGAATTTTCTTTCTGGAGTGCCTTTTTTTTTTTACCATTATGCTATTATCTATTTCTGTTCTCTCTTTTTATAGAAAAGAATACCATCTGATGCCTCAAGAAGGATTATTGTATTGATCCATGACCTGGAAGAATTATCATAAGTTAACATACAAACGGTGTATGTGTGTGTGTGTGTGTGCACATATGTGCGGTGGCTCACATCAGGGTTGTGTTTGACCTTGGGGGGAGGGGGGCGTGGCCAGGGTTGTTGTTTCCTTTACAACAATAACCCTGTGAAGTGAGTTTGACTGAGAATGACTGGCCCAAAGTCACCTAGTTGGCTTTCATGGCTAAATTGAGATTACAATTCACCATTTCCTTGTGATTGACCAAACGTCACTCACCTTGCTTCATGCCTAAAATGAGACTAGAACTCACTGTCTCCTGGTGATTGGCCCAAAGTCCCTCAGATGGCTTTCATACCTAAGGCAGGACTAGAACTCACCGTCTCCTGGTGATTGGCCCAAAGTCACCCAGTTGTCTTTTATGTCTAAGGCAGGACTAGAACTCACTGTCTCCTGGTGATTGGCCCAAAGTCACGCATCTGGCTTTCGTGCCTAAAGTGGGTCTTGAACTCACAGTCTTCAGGTGATTGGCCCAAAGTTGCTGGAGACCATAAACTTTCATAGCATACAGTTAGTCCTCGACTTACGATCACAATTGACTTAAAACTGCTAAGCAAGGCAATTGTTAAGTGAGTTTTTCCTCATTTTACAACATTAGAGGAAAAGACCCCAATGTTGAGAAAGATGGAAGACAAAAGGAGAAGAGGATGGCCGAGGAGGAAATGATTAGATAGCATCATCAACGCAAAGAAAAACTCCAGGAGACCCTGGAGGACAGGGGCATGCTATGGTTCATGGGAGTCGCAAAGAGTCAGACACAACTTAGTGCCTGAATAACAATAACAAAATGTTAGTAAAATGCTTACGGATCTGTGTTCCATTTTCTCACTAAGTTTTAACAAGGAACAACTCCTCGTTCAGGGGAAAGAACTTGTCACAGGAAATGAAGATCTCTTAGACAATATGCTTTTTGGAACATCCACCTTGAAACTCAAGAGATTATTATTTTTTTTTAAAAAGCAATAAAGCAATTACAGACACCTCGAAGGTACAAGCCAATGGAGAGACGGAATTAATAATCATGAAATTTGCTCAGTAATGGATAAATGAACCTGATAAATCAGGACATTGATTTTTTTGCTTGATCTGATTAACAACAACAACAACAAAAGTCCTTGACAACTTTATCTCTTGGATTCCTTGACAAAGTGGAAGTGATGGCTGAAATGCAATTATGGGGAAGTATCACTGCTGGATAATAAAAATATTTTTACTAAAAGAAGGAAGGAAGGAAGGAAGGAAGGAAGGAAGGAAAAATAATTGAAGAAATTTGTAGTTAAGCCAAATCAGGATTTTTGTGACTGTGGTTGTTTTGATTGATTGATTTGATTGATTTATTACATTTCTATACCGCCCTTCTCCCGAAGGATGCAGGGCAGTGTACAGCCATATTAAAACAACCCAACACAAAAATTAAAACTATTAAAATAATTTAAAGCAGTTTGGCCGTTATTTAAAACCCCTAGCTAAAAACCCCTTTAAAACCAATTAAAACCCATTTAAAATTTATCTATTCGGTCAGGCTAGCTTTGTTCTAAGAGTCCTCAGAGCCCGACGGAAGGCACGGAAGTCGGGAATCCTTCTATATATCTGGGGGCAGTTCTTCCATAGAGCAGAAGCCCCCACAGAGAAGGCTCTCCCCCTGGGGGTCACCAGCCAACATTGTTTGGTTGACAGCACCCTGAGGAGGCCCTCTCTGTGAGAGCTTATCGGACGGTGGGAGATATTCAGTGGCAGAAGGCAATCCTTTTCCAATCGAGCCTTCGACTCGATTGGAAAACATCAAATTCATCCACATTGGACAAATGCTCATAAGTGCTGCCAGTCAAACAGTGCTCTCATATTTAGGAATTTTAGCAGGTTTTCAAACTAGATTCCCATAAGTGACAAATGTTGTTCTGCCACTAAGTTGGGCTCTTAGGTCCATGAGGTCCCAAAGAGTTAGCCAATGATCCCCTTTTTCTAAATTTCCACCTTGGTGTGCATTTATTGGGTGTTATACACATGGCAGAACTAGTTTTTGGGGACAACACCAGAATCTTATCAGAGAAAAACCTGTTGTGACTCAGGCCCAAGTAAGTAGTAGGAAAATCAGTCAGTGAAAAAGCAAACGAACTGTATTCAAACAGCTGAGAATTACTTCATTCCCAGCGTCATTCAACTAAATTAAAACAAATTCCTCCCAACACAAATTCCTCAGTCCTATCACAAACCTTGGTCCGATTAAGCAAACTGCCAAAGGCCTTTCTTGGCAAACGTTCAGAAGTCACAGACACAAAAATAAATATAAGACGTAGACAAAGAAGACGAAGCTACCATTGTTGTTTTCCAGCAAAGCCCAAACACCGTTGGTGGTCTGTTTTAAGCCTTATGGGAGGAGCCAATCATCTCTTGGCCCTACTCCTGAGTTGTCCTCTTTGCTTGAGCTGCTCTGGCCTTCTGGCAGCTCTTCTCATGCGTGCATTAGGAACAGGATCCTCCTGTTCCTCTGCCTCTCTACTGTCAGCTTCTGGAGGCTCCGGAATCCGCACCTCACTCCCCGATGGCCCTGGCCCCATCTCTGCCTCTGACACAGAGCCCTCATCCGGGCCTTCCCCAGCCTCCAGGACTGGCCCATGTTCTTCCTCAGCCTCATCACTGTCCGACTCGGCTGCCAGCTCTGCAGGCTGCTGGCGGACCACAACAAAACCTTTTCTACAACTGCAATAAAAGTAAGATATTTGACAAGTGCCACATTGCCTCACCGGTCATCTTTTTATTTATTTATTTATTTTATAACCAAGGAAAACATGCACCCAACTCTTCCTCCTCCTGCGTTCTTCCTCTTTATCCTCCTTAATCGGAAATAAGAATTAATGAGTGGAATGCGAACTCAATGAGCTGCCAGAGGAATTATTCACCGGGTCTCTTTGCTGCTCAGCTGGCATGAAAAGCGAAAGGCACAGTGAACACTTCATATATTTGTCAGTTGAGTTACGGTTCCCATTTCCTCTGCCTGTGACCTTCAAGCTTTCAAGTGAAAAACACAAAAAGAGAATTATGGAAGTTTCAGGTCATTTCACCGTTTGTCCATTTAAACACCAGCAGGCAGCCTTCTCTTACCACAGGGAGGTCCCCGCTGCCTACCCAATGCTTAGCCTTTCCTACCTATTAATAATTTATCCTTAACCTTATTTATTTTTCTCCTTGTAAAAGGGAGGGGAGGGCTCGGCTTAAAGAGCATCGGAGAGATGGAAAGTGTGTTCCTTTTGCAGTATTGTGCGATTGAAGGGATCACTCACGGTTTCACTGATAGAATCGCTTTTTTTTTTTTAAGGCTTGGAGAATCCTAGCCCATAATATTTCTCACGAATGAAGGGGAAGATACTTCAGAATGATGTTGCAGGATCCAATCTGGGTCATTCACCGGGACCGCAGGTTTTGTTTTCCAAGTTTTCGGACTTGTGCTGGAGCCCATCTTTAGCCAACTTCTCTCTAGCAGAGTGTGTGTTGTCCTTATTTTTTTATTATTATTATAGTAAATAAATAAATAAATAAACTTTATTGTCATTGTATATGTATACACAGTATACACATACAACGAAATTTACTTGACACCCAAAGACCAGGTCCCACTATTTTATACTATAGTATAAAATAGT
This sequence comes from Masticophis lateralis, assembly GCA_030761175.1. NCBI lineage: Eukaryota > Metazoa > Chordata > Lepidosauria > Squamata > Colubridae > Masticophis > Masticophis lateralis. Next base: position 79,604,577 of record JAUDYJ010000007.1, on the reverse strand, counting down.
ATATAATTTTATATAAATATATATATATAAATTTGTTTTCTGAGGTTTTCGCGGGTGTTTGTATGTAGGTCTTTGGTTATTCGGGTCTTCTCCCGCGTAGAATTGGAAGTATCTTGGCGACGTTTTGACGAAGTCTCATTCGTCATTTTCAGGCTGGTGTTCTCGGCTCGTTCTCCCGAGAACACCAGCCTGAAGATGACGAATGAGACTTCGTCGAAACGTCGCCAAGATACTTCCAATTCTACGCGGGAGAAGACCGGAATAACCAAAGACCTACGTATATAAATTTATATATATAGTATATAAAATAGATGGATGTGGTGGCTCAGTGGCTAAGTTGCAGATCTTGTCAATCGAAAGGTTGGCAGTTCAGCGGTTTGAATCCCTAGTAATGGGGTGAGCTCCCGTGACTTGTCCCAGCTTCTGCCAACCTAGCAGTTCGAAAGCACGTAAAAAATGCAAGTAGAAAAATAAGGACCACCTTTGGTGGGAAGGGAACAGCGTTCCATGCGCCTTTGACATTGAGTCATGCGGCCACATGACCACGGAGACATCTTCGGAAAGCGCTGGCTCTTCGGCTTTGAAACGGAGATGAGCACTGCCCCCTAGAGTCGGGGACGACTAGCACGTATGTGTGAGGTGAACCATTATCTTTTATAAAATAGTAAATGTAAAGGTTCCCCTTCACATGTATTGTAGCTCATCTCAATCACACGGCACAGCTGATTTCCCCTTCTCCTTCTCTCTTCTACTTACCGTTGCTGTCTTGGAAGGTAAGCAGCTGTGCTTCTAAATGCTCCATTGCCTGGGGGAGAAATATAGGAACAACAATTCAGCTTGATGCATGGCAAAATGTATGGAACAAAACTATGAAACTGACCCTTTCTTCCCCTTTCAAAGAAAACTTCTATAAAATGATCTACCGTTGGTATCTCCCCCCCACCAGAATTGCTAAGATGTCCCCAGGGTCCTCTGATAGATGTTGGAAATATGGGTCGGCCAAGGGTACTTTCTTCCACCAGTGGTGGACCTGTCCATCAACTAGACGCTATTGGAGGAAAATAAAACAGTGGCTGTTTGAAATAACAGGTGTGAGCTTTCCCCTTATCCAGACCTCTACTTGCTTGGAATAAGACCAGACTATATTGATAACAAAGATTGGTATATATTTGTCCATATCTCAATAGCGGCGAGAATGGCATTTGCCCAACTGTGGAAAGATGTAGATACGCCTCCTGATCATCTGATAATAAACAAGATTCTCCGATGTGCTGAGATGGATAGATTAACGTATATTTTAAAAGACAAGAAAGATTCAATATATAATAGAAGTTGGGACAAATGCTTTGTCTGGCTCAAAAGAAGGTTAAACCTAGGAAAGGGGTGATAAGATCGTCTATTTAGATTAATTAGATACTTATTAGGCTATATGATTTCTTAAAATTTCGATAAAAACAGGCTAATTCTTTCGTAGATAGTTAGTAGAAATTGACTCTATTGAAATGTTTGCTTTGGATGACACTAGTTATTATTAATTGGAGAGTGAGCTTAACTCTTGGTTAGTCATGTTTGTCGTTTTGTTTTAGTCTTGTGTTTATGTGTTTCTACATTTCACCATTTATATTGTTTTCCAATGTTTATTTTGTGTTAATCTTAATGTAAATATTTAATAAAGATTTATTTTTTTAAAAAATGCTCCATTTTCAACACTGCGTGCAAGCGCCTTAGGATGAAAAAAAAATGAAACACTGGATTTTAAGGAGAAAGCAGGTAAAGTTCATATCAGCTCAGCTAACTGTGTGCCGTAGTAGGCATGTCTGAATTATAATAAAGAATTAGTTCCAACTTCCTTAGCCCAAATCAATAGAGAAGTTCTATTTCAATTTTTTTTTCTGCCCTAAAAATCTGGCAGCCCCCTCTAGAAGAACTGGGCTTTAAATCTCAAACTTTCCCACCAGGCATCATATCAGCCAGGAAGGCTGAGAAGTCTGTAAATTGAAGAGCCATATCTCTGGGTAGCCTTCCCTTAATACAGGTAGCCCTTAACTTACAACCATTTGATTAAGGACCTTTCAAAGATGCAATGGTATTGAAAAAAGTGACTTAGGGCCATTTTGCAGACTTATAACCATTGCAGCATCCTCATGGTCCCATGACCAAAATTCAGGCACTTGGCAACGGACTCGTAGTTATGACGGTTGCAGGAGTGTCCCTGGGTCATGTGATCAAATTTCCTACCTCCTCACAAGCAACGGGGAAGCCAAATTGACCTAACAACCGTGTTACCAATTTAACAACGGGAGCGGTTCACTTAACAACCGCGGCGAGTAAGGGGGCAAAACTCATATCACCTTCTGACTCACTTAGTGATGGAAATTTTGGACTCGATGGCGGTCGTAAGTCGAGGACTCCTGACGGAGAATAAAATTCTTTGACATCTTCCTTGCCTTGCTGCATAATCCATTGAAAATTGGAGAAAAAAGAGAAAGGGACTATATATTTCCCAGTTGTGCAACTGCTACCGGTAGAAAGTTCACTGCGCGATGTGGTGAGATATCTCGGCTCAGCTTGATCTGCCACATCAAATGTTGCATTTTTCACGGAAATGTTAGCAAAGTGCATAGATCTGCAACATGGCCAGTCGAACTCTCTTAACAAGATTTCTTCCCTTGTAATCTACCTCTAGCAACTGCAGATCAACCCTCTCAGGTATTATATCCCCTCGTCTTACAATATTATTTCTGACAACAATATTTCACAAAATGGACTGCTAGGTTACCATCTCAGGGGCTTTTAAATGCATTCCGGCTGTGTTCACGCAATACAATCAAAGGGGAAGTAGGAAGCTGGGAAGAGAAAAGATGTAGCCGATCCATCTCTACAACCTCCGATCAGTGGTGGGTTGTAGTGGTGGCGGACAGCTCCGCCCACCCACCACTACCATATTTGTCATCAAATATGATCTGAAGTGATGCGTGTGCGAGCAAAGCAAACACGCCTATGTGCGAACCGGTAACAAAGATGTGCGAACCGGTAACAGAGATAAGTGAAGCACCCCTGCCTCCGATGATTGTTTCGTATTAATCTTGCCTAGAGTTTTTGTGGGTGTATTATTTAGCATATTAAACCAATCCACCACAGATAATAGATTAACAGAATAACAGAGTTGGAAGGCATCTTGTAGGTTAGGGGTGTTAAACTCAAGGCCCAGGAGCCAGATCCGGCCTGCGGGGTGGTTAGATCTTGCCCATGGGGTCACCTTGGATATAGTGAAGCATGGTGCCTCTATGAGCAAAAACTGAGCTGGCCATGATGGGCGTGGCCTAGTCAGCCTCCTGCACCACAGCAGGGGGTGGGGTGTTTTGCCCTCCCCAGGCTCCAGAGGTTTTCCTCAAGCCTTTGGGAGGGTGAAAACAGCTTCCTTAGACTCCGGAGGCCTCTGGAGGCCGAACTTCCGGTAGGCCCACTTTTCACCCTACCCAAGTCTCCGCGTGTGTCCTGCACTTACCTGCATTCCAAATAGGCTGGGTAGGACTCCTGGAAGGGCTGGGTGGGGTGGTCGGGGCCAACCAGGATTGGAATTTGGGGGTTCTCCAAACTGCATAGAATCTTAGCTAGAGGTTCCCCTGAAGCCCTGCGAATCCCCAGCAGTTCACCCCTGGCTCCGTTTTCACTGGCAGAGAGTTGCAGGAGGCCATCACAGGCTAAAACGGAACTTGGGAGCCCGTTTTTGCTGGTAGAGTGCTTGGGCCACCAGAGGCGCCCCTGACCCAAGTGATGTTAAACTGGTCATGCCCACCCTGGCCATGCCCAACCCAGTCACCAGAGGTCAAACACAACCCTGATTCAGCCCTCAATGAAATAGAGTTTGACGCCCCTGTTGTAGGTCATCTAGTCCAATGCCCCCACCCAAGCTGCAGACCCTATACCATTTCTGACAGATGGCAGTCCAGTCTCTTCTTGAAAGCCTCCATTGATGGAGCTCCCACTAAGGCAGCCCAAATTCTGATATTGGATTAAACCTTAATTATCAGGGACTTAAGGTTCTGGCCCTAGCTGACTTTCCTCTCTTGGGCCGATACGAGATTGCTGGATTGACGAAGGTATTTGATGGAGGTACTTAGCTGTAAAGGGTGTCTTGACCCAAATCAAATGCATCCTGTAATTCACTGTTTATTGCACCCCAAATGTCATGTATATCCCCAGATAACAACTGTTGCTTCCTTTATTGCCCTTGAGGCGTCTTCCTGTCCCTTATCTTCTTATGTTTTGTCTTGAGACACTTACCAGAGAACATGAATGTGTCAGAGGGCGTTTATTATTTCCTCTCCTCTTTGATCCTTGCAAATTGATGAAGGTTAGTTTCTACGTGTTAAAAGTAAGGTTGTCTGATATGTATGGTATAAATACTGGTCACGAAGAACCCTTTGGGGTTCAAACTTTTGTTTGCCTTCGGGCGGTTTGAACCGTGCACAATAAATTCTTTCCTGCATTGAAGAGCTTGGTCTGGTATCTTTCTTTTGGCTGTAACACCACAACGTCTGAAGGAAAGCTGTTCCATTGGTTGATTGTTCTCACTGTTAGAAAGTGCCTCCTCATTTCTAGGTTGAATCTCTCCTTGGTTAGGTTCCATCCATTATTCCTTGTCTGGCCTTCAGGTGCTTTGGAAAATAGCTTGACACCCTCCTCTCTTTGGCAGCCCCTCAAACATTGGAAGATGCTATCATGTCTCCCTTGGTCCTTCTCTTCACTAGACTAGCTATGCCCAGTTCCTGCAACCATTCTTCATATGTTTTAGCCACCAGTCCCGTAAACTGTTCGGTTGCTCTTTTCTGCACTCTTTCTAGAGTCCCAACATCTTTTTGGTGTGGTAACCAAAACTGGATGCAGTATTCTAGATGTGGTCTTACTAAGGTTTTATAGAGTGGTATTAATACTCACATGATCAAAAGCTGGCTGGAAAGGTCATACATGATGACACATGATACTGGGACACTACAAATACACACCTGTTGCCTAGTGTATGAATTCTGATCACGTGACAGTGAGCTACAGCGTTCGTAAGTGTGAAAAACGGTCATAAGTCACTGTTTCCAGTGCTGTTATAACTTTGAACAGTCACTATATGAGAGCAGGCAGAAAGCAGGTTCATGCTACTGAAAAAAACTTCTTCTCATTGTTTTACTTAGGTGTCACATTTCTAAAACAAACAAATTAAAAAAAAAAAACCCCAGAATGAGGTCAGGACAAAATCTAAATTTAATTTCACTTGGTACACCTTCAGTTTAAATTTAATGTACTGTAGTTGATAGCAGAACTACGCAAAAAAATTTGGTTTGGAGATTTGATGTCAGGTGTTTCTGATTGACTCTCCAAATTGAATTGACTTTCTAAATCAACTTGGAAAGTTAAATTGAAAACCAGATTCAATTAGATGCCCCAAATCAAATCCAGGTTCTCTGGATACAATGGCCTCTGTGTAGAAATGATTTTTTTTTTGTGGATTAGATTAGAAATGCAAATGAATGTAACTGGTTTGATACTTAATCCTGCATCCAGTTTTGGTCACCGTATTATTTAAAAAAAAATGTTTTAGACTCTGAAAAGAGTGCAGAAAAGTGCAACAAAGATGGTTAGGGGCCTGGAAGCTAAAACATATGAAGAACGGCTGCAGGAATTGGGTTAGTCAAGTCTAACGAAGAGAAGGACCAGGGGAGACATGATAGCAGTGTTCCAATATCTCAGGGGCTGCCCCAAAGAAGAGGGAGTCAAGCTATTCTCCAAAGCACCTGAGGGCAGGACAAGAAGCAATGGGTGGAAACTCATCAAGGAGAGAAGCAACTTAGAACTAAGGAGAAATTTCCTGACAGGGAGAACAATTAATCAGTGGAACAACTTAATTTAATATTAACATTAAATTAACGTTAATACCACTTTATAATGCCTTGGTAAGGCCACACTTGGAATACTTCATTCAGTTTTGGTAGCCACGATGTAAAAAAAAAATGTTTTAGGCTCTGAAAAAAGTGCAGAGAAGAGCAACAAAGACAATTAGGGGGCTGGAGGCTAAAACATGTGAAGAACGGTTGCAGGAACTGAGTATGTCTAGTTTAATGAAACTAAGGACCAGGGGAGACATGATAGAAGTCTTCCAATATCTCAGGGGATGCCACAGAGAAGAGGGAGTCAAGCTATTCTCCAATGCCTCTGAAGGCAGGACAAGAAGCAACAGATGGAAACTAATCAAGGAGAGAAGCAACTTAGAACTAAGGAGAAAATTCCTCGGAGTTAGAACAATTAATCAGTGGAACAACTTGCCTCTAGAAGATGTGAATGCTCCAACACTGGAAGTTTTCAAGAAGATGTTGGATAACCATTTGTCTGAAGTGGTGTAGGGTTTCCTGCTTGAACAGAGGGTTGGACTAGAAGACCTCAAAGGCCCCTTCCCACTCTGTTATTCTGATGCATTGATTCAGACATTCAATCCTGGGGCTGCTACGGTAACTTGCCCAATCCTCAGAAAAGGCTAGTGGTCATTTACACAAGGAAGAAATGGAGGATGTTGTTTTCTGCCAATTTTATTTTATTATTTTTATTTTATTTATTCAATTTCTATACTGCCCTTCTCCCGAAGGACTCAGGGTGGTGAACAGTTAAAATGACATACATATAGAATGTGAATATAAATAATTAAGCCAGTTTGGCTCAACAGTTAAGAATCTTCAGTATAAAGATTTAAAAAATTAGAAAAGATTTATGTCAGACCGGCTTGGTGAAAAAGAAAGGTCTTAAGTGCACGACGGAAAGTACGAAGATCTGGGATTCATCATCAGGACGACCTCATGGTGTGTTTTTCTGCTCTACTTCCCACATACAGTTTTCTGTGTTATGTCACCTCGAGGCGCCTGGCTGTTTCAGATAATATGTTTCACTTCATTGTGGGACTAACCGCGGTAGGTCATTGGCTAGCTCAATAAGGCAGGAACAATCCTGAAACACCCACTCTGTTCTTTAATACCTTCCAGAATTGAGAATGCTATATAAAGCAAAATGGCTATAGCTCTTCCCTGTAAATGGGAAGCTGTTTCCAATTTTGGTGGCCACGATATTAAGAGAGAGAGAGAGAGAGAGAGAGAGAGAGAGAGAGAGAGAGAGAGAGAGAGAGAGAGAGAGAGAGAGAGAGAGAGAGAGAGAGAGAGAGAGAGAGAGAGAGAGAGAGAGATGTTGAGACTCTAGGAAGAGTGCAGAGAAGAGCAACGAAAATGATTAGGGGATTGGAGGCTAGAAACTGTGAAGAAAAGTTGCTGATGGACCTGGAAGCCATCTTTTACAGTTGGGCCTTCAGGCCTGACATATTTTTCTACTGTGGGAAAATGGGAAGAGGGATTGTGTAGAGCTGTGATGGCAAACCTAACAGACCTACCGGGCCCACTGTTTCATCATGTGCCAAAAGTGGGAGGGAGGGTTACATGTGCATGCGTGGGGGGGTGAGGCGTATTGAATTATGGGTGTGGGTATGCACGCGTACAACCCTCCCCCGTGCTCCCTCCCCCCCGCTTTTGGCATGCGACGGCAAAAAGGTTAGCCATCACTGGTGTAGAGTATGGGTGATAGATAGTCAAAATAACATTCTTTTCTCAGAGAGTCAAGGCCATAGTGCCCTGCAGCTGTGATGAGGTGACTGGGAGGTTTCTCCAGTTTTGGATGGTATCTGATTAGATCTTGGGATGGACATGTGGGTGCTGGGCATGGGCTTGAACTTTCTTTTGGCTGGAGAAAACCTGGAAGGTTTCAGATTCAAGTTTTCCCAGATGTGCCAATATGACATCTTCAATAAAATGGAACTTGGAGGAACTTCAAGCCTTGGCGTCTTCTTTCATGGGGGGGAGGTGTTAACTGGAGCCTTGATAGTTGAAGGAATTGGGTATGTTTAGTTTAATGAAAAGAAGGACTAGAGGAGACATGATAGCAGCGTTCCAATATCTCAGGGGCTGCCACTAAGAAGAGGGGATCAACCTATTCTCCAAAACACTTAAAGGCAGGACAAGAAGCAATGGGTGGAAACTAATCAAGAAGAGAAGCAATCTAGAACTAAGGAGAAATTTCCTGATAGTTAGATCAGTGGAACGGTTTGGCCTCCAGAAGTTGTGGGTGCTTCATCTGTAGAAGTTTTCAAGAGATTGGGCAGCCATTTGTCTGGAATGGTGTATCTCCTGCTTGAGCAAAGGGCTGGACTAGAAGACCTCCGAGGTCCCTTCCAACTCTGTTATTCTGTTATGTATAACCCAGTTTTTAATCACAGTTCTGCATCGATTTTGTTTCTGAGTGAAAGATAGAGCAGGAGGAACTGATGACCGTCATTGGAGAAGATACCATCCGGAATATAAATGAGGAGAGGAAGTCATTCTGCTGGTGTAAAGAAAGCTGGTGGACTTAACATATCACCCTGCTGTTCCCTACTGCTTATGATGATTTAGTAGTTATCTTCATCCAGACCGAGGTGTTACTGTGGCAAGCTTGGTTAGCGCTATAATTGGTCAATTCCCAGGCTTAAAAAAAAACCTGCTTCTCATTTGTCTTCCGCTGCATTTTATTGATATTTCCTTTCATCCTGCTCATTTACTCGCCCTCGGCACAGTATGGTGCTTGACTGGTTCATAATAAAGTATTTGCTTATTATAATGCTTTAATTTGGCCTCATTTGCTAACCGCATTCAAAACGGCGGCTCACCGTGATTTGTTATTTACAGAAAATGAGCTCACTTTCCCATTTTCGGTTTTTACCGTCTGAGGTAAAAAGACGTTTACCTCAGGTTGCAATTTGGGGTCCTTCTATCCTGAGGAAAATCATTTTCTTTTAAAGCATTGGGGCAAGAATATGAAATATAATATTTCATATTATAATACAAATCTATCAAATCACATATCCCTCACTCACTCCCCCAAAAATGTTAATGGAATTATAAGCCCAAATGTATTTGTCTCCCAATTTGGACTAACCCTTTTGTAACCCTTCATAATGTATATTTGGAAAATGGCATTCGGCATGCATTGGTTGGAGCAATGGATAATACTGAAATGAAATACAAAATGAATTTCACCAACGAAATATGTGAAGGTAAATATGTGAAGATAGATGTTCGCATTAATATACAGGTACTCCTCGACGTACGACCATAATTGAGCCCCAAATTTCAGGAGCTAAGTGAGACACTTGTGAAGTGAGTTTTGCCCAATTTTACATCCTTCCCTGCCACAGTTGTTAAGTGAATCACTGCTGTTGTTAAATGAGTAACACAGTTGTTAAGTGAATCTGGCTTCCCCATTGACTTTGCTTGTCAGCATCTGAATTTTGATCGTGTGACCATGAGGATGGGTCATAAATTTGAAAAATGGTCCTAAGTCACTTTTTTTCCATGGCATTGTAATTTTGAATGGTCACTAAATGAACCACTGTAAGTGCCTTTCAGCTCCGATCCAGGATCCCTCAAGCAGTCGCATTCAAGACAAACCATTTTATACCAAATTTATATTTCGTTGATAAAGTAATAAAGGGAGACTAGTATAGATCTATTTCAAGCTATTTAGCTCTCATCAGCTAGCCATACCCTTACTTGGATTCAAACTTGGGCTGCCTGCATGTGAGTTCTCTGAGCCACATGCTGGGGTAGACCAGGTATCTCGATAGAAAAACACTTACTCTCTCCCCTGGCTCAAGCTGGTGAAGGGAGGAGAGCTTGTGGCTCAGAGGTTATATATACATACACACGCACGTACATACACACACATAAAAGGTAAAGGTTCCCCTCGTAAATATGTGCTAGTTGTTCCCGACTCCAGGGGGCGGTGCTCATTGTTTCAAAGCATAAGAGCCAGCGCTGTCCAAAGTCGTTTCCATGGTCATGTGGCCGGTATGACTCAATACCAAAGGCGCACAGAAAGGTAGTCCCTATTTTTCTACTTGCATTTTTTACATGCTTTCAAACTGCTAGGTTGACAGAAGCTAAGACAAGTAATGGGAGCTCACCCCGTTATGTGGCACCACCGCATCACACACACACACACACACACACACACACACACACACACACACACGTCTTTGGTTATTTGGGTTTTCTCCCGTGTAAAATTGGAAGTTTCTTGGCGACGTTTCGATGCAGTCTCATTCGTCATCTTCAGGCTGGTGTTTTCAGCTTCATGCTTCTAGGAGCAATGTGTGATCGCATGAAGCCGAAAACACCAGCCTGAAGATGAAAAATGAGACTTCATCGAAATGTCGCCAAGACACTTCCAATTTTACGCGGGAGAAAACCCGAATAACCAAAGACCTACATACAAACACCCACGAAAACCTCAGAATACACACACACACACACACACACAATCAGATTAGAAAACATTGAATGTTTACTCTTGAGAGCTACTGTATATTCCATGCTGTTTTGTCAACTGCATACTAAAGATAGCAGACAGAACCACAGGGGTTGTGTAATTATCAGGTTATGAATTTGTCCAACTTGAAATGGATATATTTATTATTTATGGACGAGTTTTGAATCATGCCGTGGAGTGTGAACCAAGCGAGAACCAATTTTTATTCTCAGTGTTTGATAGGATGGTGGTACCCCTTGATGTGAATTTGAAATTTAGAGCTAAAAAAAATCCAGCTGAATCCAGTTTGAAGCTACAGTTGTTAAATATTCTATAGGTTATAATGGGGAAACATCAAAAGGCCTGTTGCTCCTTTATTTTTGAACTACAGGAGGGGGAAAAAACCCAGAGTGGTATTCATGTCACCTCTAGAGAAAGAAAAACACAAACTGTGCAAAACTTTGGTGAGATAAACCTCAGAAATCTTATTTACGTTTCTTCCAAATATGATTGGACATAACTACTGTATTTTTCAGCGTATAAGATGCACCAGAGTATAAGACGCACCTTAATTTTGGGGGAGGAAAATAAGAAAAAAGCTGATTGGTGGGTGGATCGGCCTCCCGGAATACCCCCAATCAGCTGTTTCCAGAGGTGAATTTTAGCAACAGGTTCGTTGGTTGTGAGCTCTGTGCCTTGATTTTTTTTTTCTGCCTCTGAAACTTCTGAAACTCCGTTTCAGAAAAAACTTTTTTTCTGCCTCTGAAAGCCTTCGAAACAGCACTTCAGAAAAAAAAGGCTTTTTTTCTAAAGCTTCTTTCAGAGGCTTCTATTCTGAAGGACTATCTGTACTCTGTTCAATCTCCTTTCTTTGGTATTGGTATATAGATTAACCTCTTCTGATCTGTTGGTTATTGTGTCATTCTCCAGTTTTGTTAGCATAGTTTGGTTAGAACCTTTACCGATTCTTCTTTCGTTGCTTGCCATATTATTTTAGATAAAAGCCTTTCAGAGGCTGTTTTTCCCCCCTGAAGCTTCGTTTCTGAGGCTTTTTTTTTTTTCTGAACCTTTTTTCACCCTCTGAAATCTCCATTTGCAAGGCTGGGCAGAGCTACATTCGAAGTATAAGACGCACCCAGATTTTCACCCTCTTTTTTAAGGGAAAAAGGTGCGTCTTATACTCTGAAAAATATGGTATTTTGTGTGTCGGTGGTTTTGTGAATGCAGCAGTCATAAATGCAAACCCATTCTTGTGAAAGGAGGTGTTTTGTTTTGTTGGGGTTTTTTTTGCCAAAAATTGGGGGAAAAACACATCGCAAATTGCAATCATGTGACCTTGGACTATTGCAGTTATAAAGGCAAGCCAATTGCCCAGTGTTTAAAAAGAGGCAACATTGCTCTCTGGGTATCTCTGTGTGTGACATGCCATTTTAGGATGGCACCTCTTTTCCACCTGTTGCAATTTCAAATGCTCATTGTACCATCAACTGGTTGTAAGTTGAGGACTACTTGCATTGGGTTATATAAAAGTTCTGTAGAGATTCTCAGTCATGCAGGTTATGGTTGTCCCAAAGGTGCTTTTTCAGGAAGCAACTGGACTTTCTTGATTTTTTTCGTTTGAAGACATTTCACTTCTCATCCAAGAAGCTTCTTCAGCTCCGACTGGATGATGGGGAATGGAAGGATTTATATTCCTTGCAGATAGCTGATCATTTGTAATGCTCTCTACATGGGGCTCCCCTTGAAAAGCACCCAGAGGCTCCAACTGATCCAGAATGTAGTCACGCGGGTGATTATGGGCGCAGCTCGTTGCGCCCATGTAACACCTCTCCTACGTGAGCTGCACTGGCTCCTGGTGGTCTCCCGGGTGCGATTCAAGGTGTTAGTCATCACCTTTAAAGTGCTCCATGGCTTAGGACCTGGGTACTTACGAGACCGTCTTTTGCCACCAATAGCATCCCACCGACCAGTTCATTCTCACAGGGAGGGACTACTCAGGGTACCGTCAGTCAAATTGTGTCGACTGGCGACTCCCAGGGGAAGGGCCTTCTCTGTGAGGGCTCCAACTCTTTGGAATGAACTGCTCCCTGAGAGACGAAATATCCCTGATCTCCGTGCTTTCCGTTGTGCCCTCAAGACCCCGATGTTCAAACAGGCGGGGCTAAATATGTTAACATGTGAATGATTTTAAAATGTTATCTAATTTTGGGTTTTTATTTAATTGGGCCAAACTATGTTATAATTTTAATTAGCAATTTTATGATATTTGTGTATCTTTATTTTTCTTGACTGTACACCACCTGGAGTTCTGCGGGAGAAAGACGATAGATAAATAGTAGGACGAATAGATAGAGATAGATTAGATAGATAGATAGATAGATAGATAGATAGATAGATAGATAGATAGATACCCTGTTTCTCCCCAAAATAAGACATACCCTGATAATAAGCCCAATCGGGCTTTTGAGCGCATGGCAATAAGGCCAAGCGCTTATTTCAAGGTTCAAAAAAATATAAGACAGGGTCTTATTTTCAGGGAAACACAGTAGATATAGATGATAGATAAATAGGAGGACAGATAGATAGAGATAAATAGAGAGAGATTAGAGAGAGAGAAAGAGAGAGATACCCTGTTTCCTCCAAAATAAGACATCCTCTGATAATAAGCCCAATTGGACTTTTGAGCGCATGGCAATAAAGCCAAGTGCTTATTTCAGGGTTCAAAAAAATATAAGACAGGGTCTTATTTTCGGAGAAACATGGTACCTGTAGTTTAGACAAGTCCCGAAAGCACAACTTAGTGCGAAAACCCAGTGGTGAAATCCATTTATTTTTACAACAGGTTCTGTGAGCATGGCTTGGTGGGCATAGCAGGGGAAGGATATTGCAAAATCTCCATTCCCACTCCACTCCAGGGGAAGGATACTGCAAAATCTCCATTCCCACCCCACTCTGGGGCCAGCCAGAGGTGTCATTTGCCAGTTCTCCAAAGTACTCAAAATGTCCGCTACCGGTTCTCCAGAACCTGTCAGAACGTGCTGGATTTCACTCCTGAGAAAACCCAACCATTCGTGTTGATTAAAAACTGACTTACTATCCTCTCTGAGCTCTTTCAGTGATTTACTTCCCCATTGTGAACCAAATCATTGCTTTTTTTCCCCATCTAGATATTAAAGTTGCCTTGGGTTTTTGTTTTTATTTTTTGCTACCAAGGTTTTTGTTGAAGTGGGTTCTGAATATTGAAATTTGTAAGCCAGGAAACAAGAAAAGGCTTGCTCGTATTCAGTTACGAGGCTCCTTCAAGGCTCTCCAAAGGGACACGACTATTTAATATTAATAACGCTGAAGGAATTTGAATGGAATGAATTATTATATCAACTCTTTTCATCTCTGTATCCCCAACTAATGTGTGCACAGACATTAGATAATAGCTTCCTATCTTTCTGAATGCTACAAGGCAGCTCTTGCCAGCGTCTGAAAAATATTAGAGAGAAAAACATTATTAACAAGATATTTAACAGGGCCTATATGCACACACACACACACACACACACAAGCATATATTCATGCATATGTTTCTCTGGGTATGTGTGTGTGGAGAGAGAAAGAGAGAGAGAGAGAGAGAGAGAAACACACAGACAGACAGAAACAGAGAGACAGAGATAAGAGAGAGACAGAGACACAATCATAGGAAACAGAGAAACAAAGAGAGAGAGAGAGGAGAGAGAGAGAGCCAGAAACACACACACACACACACACACACACACACACACACACACACACACACACACACACACACACACACACACATATATATATATATATATATATATATATATATATATATATATATATATATATATAAAGAATTATCCTAAAAATGCAAGTTCCAGGTATACTTATAAAAGAAGCAATAGACATCACGATCTCCGGAACGTTTAAAAAGTTTAAAAATTTATGTGTGTGGGCCTGTTACACGCGCAATGACCAAATTTATCAGCATTACATAAAAGCATATATATATATATGAGAGAGAGCCAGAAACACACACACAGAGTGAAACACAAAGAGAGAAACACACACACAGAGAAAAACAGAGACAGAGAGAAAAACCCACACAGAGAGAAACAGAGAAAGAGAGACAGAAACACACATACACACAGAGATGAGAGATGAGACAGAGAGAGAAACAGAGAGAGAGAGATGAGAGAAAGAGACAGAAACAGAGAGAGATGAGACAGAGAGAAACAGAGAGAGAGATGAGAGAGAGAGAGACAGAAATAAATAAAGAGAGAGGGGGGAAGAGGGAGAGAGAGAGGGAGAAAAATAGAGTTACTCAAGCAGAAAACCCTATAACATTTCAGACAAATGGCTGTCCAAACTTTTCTTAAAATCCTCCAGTGATGGCACGCCCAAAATTTTTGAAGTTTCCACTGATTAATTTTTCTCACCATCCAGACATTTCTCCTTAGTTCAAAGTTGCTTCTCTCCTTGATTAGTTTCCACCTTTTGCTTCTTGTCCTGCCCTCAGGTGCTTTGGAGAATAGCCTGACTCCCTCTTCTTTGGGGCAGCCCCTGAGACATTGGAAGACTGCTATCATGTCTCCCCTAGTCATTCTTTTCATTAAACTAGACATACCCAGTTCCTGCAACCGTTCTTCATATGTTTTAGCCTACAGTCCCCTAATCCTCTTCGTTGCTCTTCTCTACACTCTTTCTAGAGTCTCCACATCTTTTTTATACCCTGGTGACCAAAACAAGAAAAAAAATTGATTTTGAAATGCAGGTGTATCTGGAAAATGATCACAATTTGTGAATTAAAGCAAGAAACCATGAAAATAATTCACCCCGCGTTAACTGATACAGAACAAAATTGACTGGATATATTTGTACAGGTGAAACTCGAAAAATTAGAATATCGTGCAAAAGCAACTTAAAAGGTGAAACTAATATATGAGATAGACTCATGACATGCAAAGCGAGATAGTTCAAGCCTTGAATTGTCATAATTTTGATGATTATGGCTTAGAGCTCATGAAAACCCCAAATTCACAATCTCAGAAAATTAGAATATTGTGAAAAGGTTCAAAATGTCCCACTCTAATCAGCTAATTAAGCCATAACACCTGCAAAGGGTTCCTGAGCCTTTAAATGGTCTCTCACTCTGGTTCAGTAGGAATCACAATCATGGGAAAGACTGCTGACCAGACAGTTGTGCAGAAAACCATCATTGACACCCTCCATAAGGAGGGAAAGCCTCAAAAGGTAATTGCAGAAGAAGTTGGATGTTTCCAAAGTGCTGTATCAAAGCACATTAATAGAAAGTTATGTGGAAGGGAAAAGTGTGGAAGAAAAAGATGCACAAGCAGCAGGGATGACTGCAGCCTGGAGAAGATTGTCAGGAAAAGGCCATTCATAAATGTTGGGGACTTTCACAAGGAGTGGACTGAGGCTGGAGTCATTGCATCAAGAGCCACCACACACAGATGGATCCTGGACATGGGCTTCAAATGTCGTATTCCACTTGTCAAACCGCTCCTGAACAACAAACAACGTCAGAAGTGTCTTATCTGGGCTAAAGACAAAAAGAACTGGTCTGTGGCTCAGTGGTCCAAAGTCCTATCTTCTGATGAGAGCAACTTTTGCATCTCATTTGGAAACCAAGGGCCCAGAGTCTGGAGGAAGAATGGAGAGCCAAACACTGCAAGATGCTTGAAGTCCAGTGTAAAGTTTCCACAGTTTGTGTTGATTTGAGGAGCCATGTCATCTGCTGGTGTTGGTTCACTGTGCTTCATTAAGTCCAGGGTCAACGCAGCCATCTACCAGGAGATTTTGGAGCACTTCATGCTTCCTTCCACAGACGAGTTTTACGGGGATGCGGACTTCATTTTCCAGCAGGACTTGGCACCTGCCCGCACTGCCAAAAGTACCAAAACCTGATTCAATGACCATGGGATTACTGTGCTTGATTGGCCAGGAAAGTCACCTGACCTGAACCCCATAGAGAATCTATGGGGCATTGCCAAGAGAAAGATGAGAGACATGAGACCGAACAATGCAGAAGAGATGAAGGCTGCTATTGAAGCATCCTGGTCAGTGGTGGGATTCAAATAATTTAACAACCGGTTCTCTGCCCTAATGATCTCTTCCAACAACCAGTTCACCAAACTGCTCAGAAAATTAACAACCGGTTCTCCCGAAGTGGTGCGAACTGGCTGAATCCCACCACTGATCCTGGTCTTCCATAACACCTCAGCAGTGCCACAGGCTGACAGCATCCATGCCACGCCGCATTGAGGCAGTAATTGATCCAAAAGGGGCCCAAACCAAGTACTGAGTACACATGAACGCTTATACTTTTCAGAGGTTCAATATTGTTCTATATACAATCCTTGTTTTATTGATTTCATGTAATATTCATATTTTCTGAGATTGTGAATTTGGGGTTTTCATGAGCTGTAAGCCATAATCATCAAAATTATGACAAATCAAGGCTTGAACTATCTCGCTTTGCATGTAATGAGTCTATCTCATATATTGGTTTCGCCTTTTAAACAGCATTACTGAAATAAATGAACTTTTGCACGATATTCTAATTTTTCGAGTTTCACCTGTATATATAGAAGTGGGACTAATTTATTTCTGGACCAACCTGTGTTACTGTGATCAAATAGCAGCACAATTCCCAGCCCTGAGATGTATTAAATCTTCACCTACACCACTAGAGCTGTAAGTTAGCTGTCAGGTACATGTGTTGAAATATACACTTCTTTTAACAACGCTGGAGGTGAGGAAGCTTGGTCGATACACTGTCTTCTCCCAGATCTGTTTTTCCTATTTTTGTGCTGGTTTTTTTCCCCCCAGACCATGCTTATGGTCTGATAAGCATCAAATTTGGGCTAAGGAAAAAAAAAACTGATTTGCATTTATCTGCAGTCCATACATTGGCTCATTTCCAAGGGAGCTTTTGCACATCTGTTCATTTCGGAGGAATGTATGATAATTTTGGAGCGACATCCAACATTTTCAAATGCACATTAAAACTGCAGCGTTGATGTGATAAGGTAGGAAGCCCAGAACTTTGAAAAGATTTTAAGGGTTCAATTTGGCCTTCCTTCTCCCAAACACTCTGCAGAGAAAGTTATGCTATTTATCTGCCTTAGATTTATGTTATTGGTATGTATATCACAGCACTCTTATGATATCTGTATGTTATCAAGGCAGAAGATGTATTTATATTGGATACATCAGCCTTCTAGAAAGGAGGGGGGGGGGAAACACAGATTAACAAGAAAAGTTTAGTTTTGTCCTTTAGGAATTTATACCTTTACTCCCCAAGGTTATTAAAATACTGCTCACTTCAATAATATTTGCGAAGAGCTTTGATACCTTCAGATGAAAAGCTGTCAGAAAAAGCAGTGCCTAGAGCTAAATGCAAAATGTAAAAATGCCCCTGGAGAAGTTGGCTTGGATTTATTGTGCCCCTGGAACAAATCAAATTTAAGAGAGAAAATCGCTGAACAAAGGATGTTCTGCTAATAAATAAAAAAAGGATGCCCCAAACCACCAGAGGAAGAAGACAATTGGACTAATAGCAATCAAATATTTCCAGATGTTTGAAACACTTTGGATATTATATTGCTGTAATCTGTCACCGTTCCGCATTCTGAGGGGAAGTTGCGTCACCAGAAGATGTTCAGAGGTTAATAAAAAAAATCAAGGTTTGGCCCACAAGTTAACCAAGGAGCATGGGGCATCGGTTAGTCCAGGGGTGTCAAACTCGATTTCATGGAGGGCCGCATCAGGGTTTGACCTCGGGGGGGGGGGTTGGAGTGGGGATGGCCAGCTCAATGTTAATTGTCTCAGGGTGGCCCAAGCCCTCCGCCAGAGAAAACGGGCTCCCGAGTTCCGTTTTCAGCTGTGATGGGCTCCTGCAACCCTCTGTCAGTGAAAACGGAGCCAGGGTGGGCTGCTGGGGGTTCGCAGGGGTTTGGGAGAACCTCTAGCTAAGATTCTGTGCAGTTTGGAGAACCCCCAAATCCCACTCCTGGCTAGTCATGCCCACCCCACCCCGCCCTCCCAGGAGTCCCCACCCAGCTCATTTTAGATGCAGGTAAGCGCAGGGCATGCACAGAGGCTCAGGGAGGGCAAAACATGGGCCTACTGGAAGTTCGGCAAGGCCGGAAACGGGCCTGTTTCTGGCCTCCAGAGGGCTTCCGGAGCCTGGGGAGGCTGTTTTCACCCTCCCACAGCCTCGAGGAAAGCCTCTGGAGCCTGGGGAGGTCAACCCCCCCACCCCCCGCACTATGGTGCAGGAGCCCGACATGTCAGTCCTAGAGGAGATCAACCCTGACTGCTCTTTAGAAGGCCAGATCCTGAGGATGAAACTCAAATACTTTGGCCACCTAATGAGAAGGAAGGACTCCCTGGAGAAGAGCCGAATGCTGGGAATGATGGAGGGCAAAAGAAGAAGGGGACAGCAGAGAACGAGGTGGCTGGATGGAGTCACTGAAGCAGTCAGCGTGAGCCTAAATGGACTCCAGCGGATGGTAGATGACAGGAAGGCCTGGAGGAACATTGTCCATGGGG
The DNA here is from genome assembly GCA_030761175.1 of Masticophis lateralis. Lineage (NCBI taxonomy): Eukaryota > Metazoa > Chordata > Lepidosauria > Squamata > Colubridae > Masticophis > Masticophis lateralis. The sequence goes on along the minus strand of JAUDYJ010000007.1, from coordinate 79,585,617 downwards.
TCATGATGGATCGGACACGACTTCGCAACTAACAACGACAACAAGTGTACGTTCAATGTGACAATAAAGTTGTTCTAAGTTTAAGTGTCAGCTTTGGAAGCCATATTAGGCCGGAAGCTTCCATGCTGCCACCTTCTCATGTGTGGGAAAGTAGGAGGGGGAATTTAATTGAGGGTTTGCATTTAGTCAAAATAGCATTCTTCCTGTCAGTCAAGGTCAGGACGAGCCTGCATCTGGAGAAGGAGTGATTGGAGTGCTGTCTCGAGATAGGACGGATGGTGATTGGAGCATGTGATCGACTGATGGATGAGGGGATGGTTTTGGGGGTTTTGATTTACTGAGGGAAAACCCGGAATCTCAGATTTGGGTTTTCCCAAAATGTGCCAGTATACCTACTCTAATAAATGGAACTTTGAGAAAATGCTTGCCTCAGATTTTTTAATTGTAGCAGAGGTTTTTCTGGAACGCTGACATTAAGCCTAAGTCTGACTCACCAGAGAAGGGAGGCCAGGAATGGTACAAGCCCCCTCTCCTAAGATAAGGGTCCATCTAGTGGTAAGGGTCTTTTCTGTGGTGGCTCCCTCCCTGTAGATCATCATCCCTGCAGAGATAAGATTAGCCACTACCCTGACACTCTTCTGAAAGGCCCTGAAGACTGGTTTTGCAGACATGAAGCTCCCAGGATGATACGGAGCCCATTAACTTGTTGACTAGACTGTTGTCACCAGAGGGTGTGGGAAGGGGTGGTACTCCCTTACCTTCACTACTGGTTTGCAAATGTGAGTGCCAGCAGAGCCTCCCGCGCATGCGCAGAGCGTCAAAAACAGGACGTGACGACTTCCGGTTGGGTGGGTGGAGCCTCCTGTAGCCACTGCTACCGGTTTGACCGAACCAGATAGAACTGCCTGAATAGCACTACTGGTGTGGGTTTATTGGATTTTCTATTTGGGGTTTTATTCCTGAAGCCACCCGGAGTCACCCTGATTGAATTGGGCAGCCACGTACATTTTCTTAATGAATAAATAAAAATTAAAAATAAATAAATAAAAATAAAAAGGTCAGCCCCAAGATATGAAACTTTATTCGATACAGGAATTCATTGAAAACAAACATCGTCTCCCACCTCCGATGGAGATTGTTCAAAGTCTGGAAAGGTCAGGCATATTATTATATGGAAACCACATATTGTACTAAAGCTGAGAAGCTCCCATGGCCGGATTTAATAATATGTTAAAAGATTAAGCTAGTTTTATAGTCACGTTCCATGGATCTATTTTAACTTCTATACACGTCGCTCACTTATTGATTGCATATTTTTCTCCGATTTTATTTGTAGTGCTATTGTTTTGGTGGTACTTCATGACATCTTCTGACATAGAGATAAACAGATTTATATGTGAAAGACATTGGCATGGTCCCTTTTGAAGTATTTGCAAAAAAAAGTTTTTGGGCTTTTATTGAGATTACTCTTCATTTGAGTGATATCCGGTTCCTCTACCAAATCAGACTGTGTCTTCTTATCATCTTTCTTCAGAGCTCTACCTGGGAAAGAAACCTCTATCATCAGCAAGAGTAGGAGTTCTTTAATCACCTTTCAAGCTCCCATCTTAGTTTGAGGAATCATGAGATATCCATGAAAAACTAACATAGTTCTAGGCTGCATAAACTGAGCGATAGAATCGAGATCATGTGAAGGGTTAATACCACTTTATCATGCCTTGGTAAGGCCACACTTGGAATCCTTCATGCAGTTTTGGTTGCCACAATGTAAAAAAGATGTGGAGACTCTAGAAAGAGTGCAGAGAAGAGCAAAAAAGAGGATTAGGGGACTGGAGGCTAAAACATCTGAAGAACAGTTGCAGGAACTGGGTATGTCTAGTTTAATGAAAAGAAGGACTAGGAGTGACATGATAGCAGTGTTCCAATATCTCAGGGGCTGCCCCAAAGAAGAGGGAGTCAAGCTATTCTCCAAGGCACCTGAGGGCAGGACAAGAAGCAACAGGTGGAAACTAATCAAGGACAGAAGCAACCTAGAACTAAGGAGAAATTTCCTGACAGTGAGAACAATTAATCAGTGGAACAACTTGCCTCCAGAAGTTATGAATGCTCCAACACTGGAAGTTTTTAAGAAGATGTTGGATGACCATTTGTCTGAAGTGGTGTAGGGTTTCCTGCCTAAGCAGGGGTTTGGACTAGAAGACCTCCAAGATCCCTTCCAAATCTGTTCTTCTCTTCTCTTCTCTTCTCTTCTCTTCTCTTCTCTTCTCTTCTCTTCTCTTCTCTTCTCTTCTCTTCTCTTCTCTTCTCTTCTCTTCTCTTCTCTTCTCTCCTCTCCTCTCCTCTCCTCTCCTCTCCTCTCCTCTCCTCTCCTCTCCTCTCCTCTCCTCTCCTCTCATCTCATCTCATCTCATCTCTTCTCATCTCTTCATTATCTTCTGAACCCTAAAGACACAACCTGCTTCTAATATCTTCATGGTCCATTGGAGGACTCATGTCCTGCATTGACTTGCCAAACTAGTAGTCCAGAGGGAAGATCTCAGAATAAGAGAATAACAGAATTGGAAGGGACTTAGGAGGTATTCTACTCCAACCACCTGTTCAAGCTGGAAACCCCATATCATTCTGGACAAATGGCTCTTCTTAAAAATCTCCAGCGATGGAGCACCCACAATTTCTGGAGGCAAGTTGTTTCACTGATTAATTGTTCAAACTGTCAGGAAATTCCCCCTTAATTCTAGGTTAGTTCTCTCCTTGCTTGGTTTCCACCCATTCTTTTGGTTCTGCCTTCAGATGCTTTGCAGAATACGTTGACCCCTTCCAGTCCCACCAGAACTTGGCAAATGGGCCATTTCCAGCCTCTGGAGGGCCTCCCGGGGGGGGAGCCATTTTTACCCTCCCCAGGCTCCTAAAAAGACTCTGGAGCCTGGGGAGAGCAAAATACAGGCCTTCCGGTCCCACCGGACATTGGCAAACAAGCCGTTTCCGGCCTCCGGAGGACCTCCAGTGGGGTGGGGAAGGCTGTTTTCACCCTCCCCAGGTTCCTAGAAAGGCTCTAGAGCCTGGGGAGAGAGAAAAACAGGCCTTTCCCATCACTCCGGAGACCCTTCAGAGGCAGGAAACAGCCTGTTTCTCTACTTCTGGTGGACCCAGAAGGCCCAAAAATTAGCTGGCTGGCACTCGCATGCGCTCCAGAGCTGAATTCACATACCCACTAATATGGCTACACGTGCCACCTGTCATCACAGCTATAGGGTCTCCAGCTTGGGCAAGAAGTTGAACCTCCAAGGTCCCTTCCAGCTCTATTCTGATAGATAGATAGATAGATAGATAGATAGATAGATAGATAGATAGATGATAGATAGATAGATAGATGATAGATAGATAGATAGATAGATAGATAGATAGATAGATAGATAGATAGATAGATAGATTGACAACCAGCACCTCAGATTGGACTCAAATACAAATAAGGACCCAATGCTATTCTGCAAGATAGGTGATAGCTACTCGTCTGAAATGGTGTAGGACCGTGATGGCAAACCTATGGCACGGGTACCACAGGTGGCATGCGGAGCCATATCGGTGGGCACATGAGCTCAGCTCCGGCACGCATGCGTGCACCAGCCAGCTGATTTTCGGGCCTTCTGGACCCACCAGAAGTCAGGAAACACACTGTTTCCGGCCTCCAGAGAGCCTCTGGGGGTGTGTGGAAGGCCATTTTTGCCCTCCCGAGGCTCCTAGAAAGGCTCGGGAGCCTGGGGAGAGCAAAAAACGGGCCTACTGTGCCATCCCATGCCAAAAACAGGGGGAGCATGGGGGTGCAGGACGCATAGAATTATGGATGTTGGTACGTGTGCGTGTGACCCCACCACGCTCCCCACACTTTTGGCACGCGATGGCAAAAAGGTTAGCCATCATTGGTACAGGGTCTCTGCTTGAGCAGGGGGTTGGATTAGAAGATCTCCAAGGTTCTTTCCAGCTCTTATGTCATACCTGGTCTTTTTTCTCACTACACTAGACATACCCAATTCCTGCAACTGTTCTTCATATCTCAAAATACCTAGGGGCTACTATTTTTTTTTTAATTAAACTGAACATATTAGCTAGTTCTGAATCAATCCATACCTTCCAGTCTGTGACTCCTTAATCGAACGCATCTTTTCCTAGAAATATGCTACAGCTGTGGAGGGAGACTCTGTAAACTCAGGAGAAGTTCCAGATGTTCCCAGGCAGGCGTTGCTTTCATGTGCCAGATGTCACAAAGCACAGCTTCGCTTTTAAGCCTGGATCTCCAACAGCCCTCCTTCATAAAGACGGCAGTCCATCAGCATGTTCCTTTGGGAAGGATGAGTTGAAGCCTGCTGAGATTTTGAAGACAACCACAGATATTTTAAACTTTCACAAGTGGAGAAAGCTAAGCAAAGGGTGACACGAAGCACCACTGCAGACTGTTGTGGTCCGCCAGCAGCCTGCGGAGCCGGCAGCGGAATCAGACAGTGAGTAGGCTGGGGAGGAACATGGACCAGTCCTGGAGTCTGGGGAAGGCCTGGATGAGAGCTCTGCGTCTGAGGCAGAAATGGGGCCAGGGCCATCTGGGAGTGATGCGTGGACTCTGGAGCCTCCAGAGTCGGACATGAGAAAGGCAGAGGAATAGGAGGAGCCTGATCCTAGTGTGCGCATGCTCAGAGCTACTAGAAGGCAAGAACAGTTAAAACAAAAGGGATGACTCGGGAGTAAGGCCTGGAGATGATTGGCCCCTCCCATAAGCCTTAAAAGAGGAGCAAAGGCATGTGGGCCCTTTGTAGGAAAGAAACGTTGTTAATTCTGTTCCCAGTCGGCATCTCTGTTTGATTCTGGAATCCGTGTGGCTTTGCCAAGTAGGTCTTTGGCAGTGTGTCAAGGGAGATAAAGGTTGGTGATTATCCCGAAGGACTTTTTGCAACTAATTGGGACTCAGCTGTGAATGAACGTAATTCACAGCTGTTGCAATAAAAGAGGTTTTTGGGACTACTCGTGTGTTTTAATGATTCGGTAAGCCTAGGTCACAACACAGACAAAGACATTGTCAGGGTGAGCCTTTGTGGAGCAAATGAAATTACAGCAGGGGAAAAAAACTGCCTTTGAAAGTCTGTGATCAGATTTTTTTTTTTTTTTTAAAGAGAGATCTGGGTATCTCTGGAACACCTGCAGCAATATCAGAACATTATTCTGCAAGGTTCATGAATTTTAGGGGTGCAGGCAACCTAATGACCCATGTCAAAAAGGGATGGAACTTCTGTTTTGACATTGTAACAGTGTTATGAGTCTGACACACTCACCCTCCCTGTAGAAGTCCACTGTGTGGTCAGTACTGCCTTCTGAGCAGAGGTCCCTCACCTATCAAGCTAAAATCACAAATAGAATCACAAATAGAATAACAGAGTTGGAAGGGACCATGGAGGTCTTCAAGTCCAACCCCCTGTTCAGGCAGGAAACCTTATACCCATGTGGGCACATGTGCCTTTGCTAACTGTTCTTCTGGTTTCGCAGGTGCCAGAGTGCTGGAAAATGGTCTGGAAATGGCCTGGAAAACAGCCAAAAAAGGCAAAAAACATTTTTTGGGCCTTTTGGGGGCCGTTTTTCGGGTCATTTTTTTGAGCCATTTTTCAGGCCGATGTTCTACAGGGAAGGAGTCCCCACAGACAAGACCCTTCCTCTTAGTCCCGTCAGATGGACCTCCTTAGGAGAGGACACCCGTCGCATTCCCAGCCACCCCACTCTGGTTGGTGGGTTGAGTAGATAGGATTGAGAAAGAAAGTACCTCAAATAATCGGTTAAATCCTGGTGGTGCAGTGGTTAGAATGTAGCATTGCAAGCTAACTCTGCCCACAGCCAGCAGTTCAATCCTGATGGGGCTCGAGGTTGATTCAGCCTTCCATCCTTCCAAGGTCGGTAAAATGAGGACCAATATTGTTGGGGGCAATAGGCTGCCTCTGTAAACTGCTTAAGGAGGACTGTGAAGCACTGTGAAGTGGTATATAAATCTAAGTGTTCTTCCAATCTCGTTTCTTTTGGGATGATGTTCTACAGTGAGGGAGTCACCATGGAAAAGACCCTTCTTCTTGGTCGCATTAGATGGATCTCCTTAAGAGGATGTTCACTAACATCCTGTCAGGTCCAGTCGTAATATTCAGTCGGTTCGGACCTGTTTATGCGAACCGGTGGCGGTGACTCCACCCACTCGCCTCTGCATAATACCGTCCTATTTAGCCACATTTTTGAGGCCGAGCACATTCATGGAAGGTGCACGCACACACAAATCACATGTGCTGAAGGCGAACGAGCAAAGCAAGCTTGCGCACACATGGCAAACCGGTGGTAAGAATATGTGAAACCCACCTCCGGTCAGATCCCAGATATTTCTACAGGGCATTTTGGTGGGAGGGAGGGGGAGAGGAATGGAGTGGTCTGTATATGAAGTTTCTGTTTCCAGTTTCTGTTTCCTGCATTACTGTGCTAATCTCTATATGAACTCTCTTTTCCCTGCAATGATATAGTGTGGGAGGGGTTTGGTTAGCATTGCTTTAAATAGCTTAATGGTTTTAAGTGAGAAGCTTCAGTTCTTGCCTAGACCTCTTGTCATCACAAACCTTCCAATAAAAGCTCCTTTTGGAACCATTGCAGTTTCAAGAGTCCTGCTTTCTTGGGAAGATTGGAGAGGCAAGAGCGTACACACACACCCTGCTTCCTCACCCTTTGCGGATTGGGTAGATGTACCTGGGAAAGATTATTAAATTGTGATTTTTACTGTGATGAAAAGACATAAGTATTAAATGCCCTCTGGATCATCATTATATTAGAAATTGAATTAAATTTTTTATATCCAATATTCTGATTTACCTTCGGTCCTGAACCCATAGTCGCTTCCCATCCCCATTTAGCAAGAATTGTCCATAACTTTCAGCAAGTTCATACCTCAACAATGTACACCTGTACTTTCTTTTGTTGTTAGACAGTTCCCTGTTGTTCAAATAATGTATGTCTTTGTGCACCTCCAAATGGAAGAGAGACCGGGCAGAAAGATACGAGAGAGGGTTGTTGTTGTTTTTTAGTTAATATTTCATCTTAAGAATTGTTGGAAGAAATATCCTTCTGGGTTCAGTTCCAAGTGGGGAAAAAGACACTGGATTCATGGAAGTTGCTTGGAAAGAAGGTTTATTGATGAACAGGATCACATGCCTTGAAGATCTTGGGCGAAGAAAAAGGGAAGAGATGCTGAGAGTGCCTGGGTTTTATGCCCTCTCTGTGTCAGCAGGTCCTGAAAATCTGACACTCTGAGCTTTTGAATTTGAGCTTGTATTCTGATTGGTTGTCAGTCTCCCATGGGGCCAACTTTGTAGGTTGTGTTTTGAGTCTCAAGCTTGGCTGAGTCTTGCTGGGTGATGTAATCTTCCCAGGTGCCATGTGGTGAGTTCTGTTGCTAGATGGGTAGAGGGCTAATCCTACCTTTGTTGGATCTTGGGTGAAGGCATTTGCCTATGAATAGACCTAGCTACCTCTTTGTCTCTTAAATGTGGACATCTGCTGTGGGCTATTGAGGAAAGCGGGGGGCTATTAAGAGTAAGTCTGCTTCCTGCTTAAAAAAACACGTTTCTCCATTTCTCATCCAGGGAAATATAATATTTTGCCTATTTAATATTTCCTAGAATATTACATTTTTCTAGGAGAGAGGTGAGTGTTAACTTCCTACAGGAAGAACTCAGAAACCTGGTGACCTTTAAATAAGATGGTGAAAATGAAGCATAATTGACCAGCGTGTCTTCTAATGATGTAAAGGGATTAAGGAAAAGGGAGAATACAACATCGACCTGGGTCGCCATTCAAAGGCCACCGTGCTGATTTTTCGAAACCATCGTTTGCTCTGTCTTCCCAATGGAGAGTTTCAAAGTTCACTTTGAGATACACAAGACAAATCAAACAGGAGGAGAATAGAGGTCTGTGGGGGTCAAGTAGAAAGACTGGCGCCAATAATATATACAAGAGGCCGGTGCTTTTCTACACATCCTAAAGAAAGTGTAAGGGACCAAGAGTCAGAACTTGAAGAAGCTTCTTGGATGAGAAACAGTGGTGAAATTCAAAACTTTTCCTTACCGGTTCTGAAGACATGGCTTGGTAGGCATGGCTTGGTGGTGAGGTCATGTGACTGGGTGGGCGTGGCCAACTTAAAAAATTTTTTAGCATTTTTTAACTAAAAAAAGTTTTTAAAAACTTCTGACGATCAGCTGTGATTGTGCCCGTGATCGTCGGAACCTTTTTTACTACTTTTTTAAAGCATTTTTTTTACTACTGGTTTGGGCGAATAGGTAGTAAAATATGCTTTAAAAAAATGAAAAAAAGGTTCCTACAATCACGCGGCACACCTTTTTTTTTTACTTATTAAAGCATTTTTTTTTTACTACCGGTTCTTCGGGAGAAGTCCTTTGAGATAATGGCCTACTTTTATCTCCCTTGACACGCTGCCAAAGACCTACTTGGCAAAGCCACACGGATTCCAAAATCAAACAGAGATGCCGACTGGAAACAGAATTAACAACTTTGCTTTCCTGCAAGGGGACCACATGCCTTTGCTCCTCTTTTAAGACTTATGGGAGGGGCCAATCATTTCCAGGCCTTACTCCCGAGTCGTCTCTTTTGTTTTAACTGTTCATGCCTTTTGGCAGCTCTGCACATGCACACACAATAGGAACAGGAGGAGCCTGTTCCTCTGCCTCTCTGCTGTCCAACTCTGGAGGCTCCGGAGTCTGTGCATCACTCTCAGATGGCCCTGGCCCCATCTCTGCCTCTGACGCAGAGCCCTCATCCGAGCTTTCCCCAGATTCCAGGATTGGTCCATGTTCCTTCCCAGCCTCCTCACTGTCCGACTCCACTGCCAGCCCCATAGGCTGCTGGCAGACCACAATATGTCCAATGTCTTCTTAAAAACCTCCAGTGATGAAGCATCCACAACTTCCGAAGGCAATCTGGTTAATTGTCCTCAATGTTAGGAAGTTTCTCCTTAATTAAGGAGCGTAAGTAGTGTAGGGGGGTAATGCTTCCTACAAAGGCAGCATTTAAGATCCAGCTGCCTGCAATTACTTGCGAGTTCAATCCCAGCCAGGCTCAAGGTCAACTCAGCCTTCCATCCTTTATAAGGTGGGTAAATTGAGGACCTAGTTTGTTGGGGGCCATAAGCTGACTTTGTATAAATATAAATATACAAAAGTATGAAGGCTATTGCTTAACGCATTGTAAGCCACCCTGAGTCTCCGGAGAAGGACGCTATATAAATCAAATTTAAAAAAAATTTCAGATTGCTTCTTTCTTTGATTAGTTTCTTGTCTTGCTTTCTGGTGCTTTGGAGACTAAGTTGACCCCCCTCTTCTTTGTGGCAGCCCTTCAAATATTGGAAGACTGCTATCATGTCACCCCTAGTCCTTCTTTTCTGTACACTGTGTTAGGATATGATTTGGGCCTAACAGTTGTCCAGGCAATATATGTGTTCTGTTACTTTAAGTTTTAATGCTGCATCATGCTGTAATGCTGAGTCATGCTATAATTACTTGTAATTTAACAATGTATTTAAGCACGGTACTGTAAGGGGTTCAGTAAATGATAAGCCATCGCGTACGTGCATGTGTGGGTGGATCTGCTACCATCCGGGGTTTGTGAACCAACTACTGTTTGTTTGGTAAGAGTTTGTTTGGAGTTAACCGGTAAAGACTTGGACTGTTTAGAAGACTACGAGATTGTTTATTTTCCATTATAAAGAAAACTTTTGATAACACCAGTTTGTATGTATCTCTATCTCAGTGCTCTCAGCAATGTTTCTCTGTGCACTTTACTCTGCTAGTTGTTACACAACAACAATATCCTTAACACACTGGCCATACCCAATCCTTGCAGACCTTCGTATGTTTTTGTCTCCAGGGCCTTTAATCAACTTAGTTGCTCTTCTTTGCACTTCTTCCAAAGTCAAAAGTTTGTGTCATTGTCTCTGACTTCATCAGGACAGCTGCTGTGCAATTCCTTGACCCAAAACAAGGAAGTCCAGTTGCCTTTTCAAAGAAAGCACCTTTGCCACACCCTTGACCTGGATGGCTGAGCATCTCCATGGACAAAGGATCAAGAATAGCAAAATTATTTTCAATGCACTCCGTTCTGCTCTCGTGGCAGTGATTTTCCAGTTCTGTGTAAATATCGTGATGGGCGAATGCTGACTTTTTAACAAGAACAACAAAATCAATAATTGTTTTTATCCCTTGTCAATATTATATGGAACCCAGTCTCTACTTAGTTCCATTTAACGGTGTTTTAAAAAGAACTACATGAATACGGAACAATAAAACATACCCAAATAGGAGTGTTGTGACAAATAGCACCATTGGAACAATAAAATAGCAGATCAGGATTTATCTGTGATGATTGCTCAGGGAACAAAAGGCTGTTGGAATAAATCATTTTGATCTGCTCTAAGAAGAGAACGCTTAGTACCAAAATAGAAGGCCCATTTTTCCTCTACCCCCATTTTTCTCTGTGCAGTCAGAAGCGTAGTTTCTGATGCCCTCATTAAGGCTTCGAATCGGACTGCACATTAGGTTACCCAGGCAAGATGCAACTTAATTTGTTTTTCTCTTTATTTCTTAGTAATGATGTAAATATTCAAATACTCATTGTGGTCATTAGCCAGCAGAAAGACACAAGAAGAAGAAGAAGAAGAAGGCAAGAAAAGAGCTTTCAAATATCCAGAACAACCAAAAAATAAAAAAGAAGGAGCAATCCATAGACAGAGATGCTAAAAAGCTTTATTCTCATTAGTCAAAACTAACCTAAAATAGAGAATTATGGAGCCCCTAACAAATCTGAGGAAGGTAGCTGAAAAAAATCTTAAAACCACAATGTCTTTATTCAGGTGGTCCTCAACTTACAATCAAAATTGACCCTTGAATTTCTGCTGCTGAATACATGTCACATTCCGGTCGTCAGCAAGGAATTCAGGCAGAGCCAAAGATGGCAAACTTTATCCAACAAGCTGTAATACAGTTCTACAGAGGAATGATTGAGTCGGTCATCTGCACCTCCATAACTGTCTGGTTTGGCTCTGCAACCCAACAAGACAGACACGGACTTCAGAGGATCATTAGAACTGCGGAAAAAACAATGGCTACCAACCTGCCTTCCGTGGAGGACCTGTATACTGCATGAGTCAAAAAGAGGGCTGGGAAAATATTTACAGACCCCTCGCATCTTGGACATAAACTGTTTCAACTCCTATCCTCAAAACGATGCTATAGAGCACGGCACACCAGAACTACTAGACACAAGGACAGTTTTTTCCCCAACGCCATCACTCTGCTAAACAAATAATTCCCTCAATACTGTCAAACTATTCACTAAGTCTGCAGTACTATTAATCTTCTCATCGTTCCCACCACCCATCTCCTCCCACTTATGACTGTATGACTGTAACTTTGTTGCTTACATCCTTATGATTTATACTGACTGTTTCCTAATATGATTTTTTTGAAAAAATTGATTAATATGCCGCCCTTCTCCGGAGACTCAGGGCGGCTTACAATGCGTTAAGCAATAGCCTTCATACTTTGGTATATTTATACAAAGTCAGCTTATTGCCCCCACAAACTGGGTCCTCAATTTACCTACCTTAGAAAGGATGGAAGGCTGAGTCAACCTTGACCCTGGTGAGATTCGAACTTACAGTAATTGCAGACAGCTTGCGTTAATCACAATGCATTAGTCTGCTGAGCCTCTAGGCCCGATTTGATTGCTTATTTGTTCCCTATGACTATCATTAAGTGTTGTACCTTATGATTCTTGATGAATGTATCTTTTCTTTTATGCACACTGAGAGCCTATGCACCAAAGACAAATTCCTTGTGTGTCCAATCACACTTGGCCAATACAAAATTCTATTCTATTGTGTTCTGTTCTGTTCTGTTCCAACTGGCACAAAGTGACAAACAGACAGTAGGCAAAGTCAGTGCTAATGTGGTTAATCTCTCCACCCTTTAAAATGCATCAGCTGCACCCCCACAGCTTCACCCACTGGGGCCTCACCCGTATAATTCCCCACCCCTTATGTGGCATGCAGTGATGATGTAGCCCAGTGTGCAGGTCATGTACGCTGTAGATGCCCCCTGGCAGGCTTTGTATGGACTTGGATATAGCAGAGAAACCTGCCAGGGCACCCTGCAACCGATAAGTTCTTCGCAAGCTGCGGAAGCCTTGCACCGCTCCACCGGCAGCTGCCAGCATGGTGGATGGGCATGGTCGCACCTCCCAGCTGGCAGGCCCAGGCGCAGTGTGTAGGCGAAGCTGTGTCTCCCAGATGGTGGCTCCTGGCACAGCGTGTGAGCGAAGGCCCCGTGGCTATCTGGCCAAGCCGGCGGTTCCCGGTATAGCATGCGGCTGAGGTCCCCAGGAGATTGGCAGCCCCAGCGACCCGAGGACTGATACCATTGTTAAGAGACTCTTGGCCCACAATCGTTCATGCCAGATTTGTTAAGTGAATCACTGCCATTGTTCAGTCAGTGGTATGCTTTTTTTAAGTGAACCTGGCTTCCCCATTGACTTTTGTCAGAGTGCGTACAGTGTGACTATGTGAGACAACCCAGGAGCAAATACAGTAAATGGAGGTTTGTATTTTAAATAGTGGTTTACCAAGAATATATACATACACATACTTTAGTCAGACCTCAAAACAAACAGCAACCAGCAATTACAGCACAGAAGAACACACAGAGAGAGAGAGAGAGAGAGAGAGAGAGAGAGAGAGAGAGAGATGCCCTAACAAGGCCTCTTCTTGTTACAGGCTCTTAAAGTGATATCAGCCCAAAAACCTTGCTGACTCCTTCCCAGTATTACATCATCGTAGCAGCTAGTCAGCTCTTAAAACATTACCCTGACAACTTCGTTCATCGGAAGTTTGCAAAAGGTGGCTCAATGATCCCAGGACACTGTGGCCGTCATAAATATGAGTCGGTTGCCACCCGCCTGAATTTTGATCACGTGACTGTAGGGATGCTATAATGGTTGTGTGAAAAACGGTCATGTCACCGTGCTGCTGTTGTAATTTTGAAGAGTCACTGAACGAATGGTTTTAAGTCAAGGATTACCTGTACCAAACAAAGCAAGAGATTTTTTTTTAGGGAGGAGGATGGCTTCAAATGCATCGGGGGCCATATCACTGAGTAGACTTCAAGCTAGCTCAGAAATACAATGCTAGAAAAAGATCTAATCAACCACATGGAGAGTCAACCTATCATTTCTTATCACCCACTATCGTCCAACTCGGTGGGTGCTTTTCTTCTTGTCTCCAAAAGCCCCAGACTCATATTTCAAACATGAGCGTCCTTTTATCTTTAAACTCCCGAGCAGATAGGTGTGATTTATAAAATTCATTCAGAAAATATTTTGGTTGGCTCGTGCTTCAGTGGCTCTACATATTATTTGTTCGGTGGGAACACATAGTGCTCCTAGAGTAAAATTCAATAACTCTTCATGTGGAACATATAAATATAAGCGAGAGGCTGTTTTTCTACACCCCCCGATGGAAGTTTTTATACTTGTAAAAACTCCCCAATCAGAGCAATGATTCAACAAGTACCAAAATCAGCAGCTTACAACGGTCAACCAAAATGAACTCTGGAAATAACATTTGGAAATAACAAAATTATCCTCTGCATAACAACGGCAGCTACTGACTGGATCTCCAAACTCGACATTAACCTCTGAAATGTGATTTCTGTTTTCCTTTTAGGTTTCCTTACTGCTTTTTTTTTTATTGTTTTCATTGTTTTAACCTGTAAAAATGAAGTGTTTTAATACTGTGTGAGAGCAGCCATATGCTAAATAAATAAATAAATAAATAACCTTTGGAAAGTGTGAAGGGAAGACTTCTATGTTATTATATATATATATATATATATATATATATATATATATATATATATATATATATATATATATATATATATATATATATATATATATATATATATATTTTGTATTAAGTCATCCTGGATTACCACGAATGGAGGAGATATCACAAATCTCCAATTTTTTGCCTTTCAGCCCAATCTCATGGGCCATCCAGACAGTATCATATAGCCGACAAGCTATTTTTCTATGTTTTTAATATAATACTGATAATACTATAAATAAAGGGAGGCTGTTATAGATCTATTTCGAGCTTATTTGCTCTCATCAGACAGTCATACCCTTACTGGGATTTGAACCTGGGCCGTCTGCCTACAAGGCAGTTGATTTAACCCCCAAGCCACAGGTTCTTACCCGATTACCAGCTCATTTCCAGGTAGGTTATTTGTATGTTTTTTTTTGTATTAAGTCATCCTGGATTACCACGAATGGAGGAGATATCACAAATCTCCAATTTTTTGCCTTTTTGCCTTTTTTGCCTCTGGATGGCCCATGAGATTGGGCTGAAAGGCAAAAAATTGGAGATTTGTGATATCTCCTCTATTCGTGGTATATATATATATATATATATATATATATATATATATATATATATATATATATATATATATATATATATATATATATTACAAGGTGAGAGAGAGTAGTCTAGTGGTTAAGACACAGGCTAGAAACTGGGAGATTGGGAATTCTAGTCCTGCCTTAGGCATGGAAGGAGGCTGGGTGACATTGGGCCAGTCACCAGGAGACTGTGAATTCTAGTCCCACCTTAGGCATGAAAGGAGTTTGGGTGACTTTCGGCCAGTCACCAGGAGACTGTGAGTTCTAGTTCCACTTTAAGCATGAAAGCCAGCTAGGTGATCCTGAGCCAGTCCCTCTCTCTGAGCCCTAAGAAGCAGGCAATGGCTAACCATTTCAGAAATAGGTAGTCATCAGAACTCAAAACTGCCTCTAAGGCATAAAAAAAAAACAAAATAAAAATTAATAGGGACATTAATCATGTGAAAGTATTGAAAGTATTAATTAAGCTCTGTAATTAATTAAACTACTTAATCAGGCAAAATCAATTTGTTATGTAATTACATATAATAATATGGGTTTTTTCCTCCCCGTCCCTCTGGTTCATTTCCACTTCATTCAATTATGTCCATAATCATGGGATCAAGATACCTGCTACATTATAGAGGGGGGAAAAAACCTCTTTCCCACAGCTTTTGTTTTTCTTTAATGAAAAGTCTCCAGGATCCTTGTCCATTCCAGAATAACTGCATGTAGAAGGGGGAATATTAGTTTTTTTCTTCTCCAACTCTTCGTCCCACAATCCTTGGTGCTCTCTGAGCTTGGTTTTTTTCTTGCAGATGTTTTCATGACTCAACCAGGTGGTATCATCAGTGCTAGGTAGGAGGGAGTAGAGTTTGCGGAGAGGAGAAGAAGGAGGACTGTGGGAACCTTGGTGATCTCTGAACTTGGTTGCTTTCTTCCAGACATTTCACAACCCAACTAGGTAACACCATCAGTGCTAGTAGGAAGGGGCTTTGCTCTCAGTTTGTATTCTGTTGGTGTTGATGCAGATGTTTGATTACCTATTTAGGTAACAGCATCAGTGGAACACAACTCAGAGAGAACCAAGGACTCTGCTGTTCAACTCTAACCTGGGGTGGGATTCAAAAATTCTAGCGACCGGTTCTCTGCCCCGTTGCTGGGTGGGTGTGGCCATGGTGGATGTGACCTACTCAGCCTCCTGCACAATGGGGAGGGGGACATTTTTTTAAAAAAATTGATTTATATGCCGCCCTTCTCCGGAGACTCAGGGCGGCTTACAATGTGTTAATATTTTATACAAAGTCAGCTTATTGCCCCCACAAACTGGGTTCTCATCTCACCTACCTTAGAAAAGATGGAAGGCTGAGTCCACCTTGAGCCTGGCGAGATTCAAACTTTTTGCCCTCCCCAGGCCCCAGAGGCTTTCCTCAAGCCTCTGGGAGGGCAAAAACAGCCTCCCCTAGGCTCCAGAGACCCTCTGGAGGCCGGAAATGGGCCCATTTCGGAATTTCCAGAACTTTTGGGAGGCCCATTTTCCACCCTCTCAGAGCCCCCACATGGCCCCCGCACTTACCCGGCATCCAAAATGGGTCACGTGGAGATTCCTGGGAGGGGCAGGGTGGATTGGGCAGGGCCAGCCAATCCTTGCAACTACTGGATTGGCGAACCAGACATAAAATTAGCATCCGGTTCACCTGAATTGGTCCAAACCGTCTGAATCCCATCCCTGCCTCTAACCTACATATTATTCCCTTTTAGTAGAATGATGCATCTCTGCATAGAACCAATAGTCCTTGACTTACAGTCATTTGTTTAGTGACCATTTGAAGTTACAACACTACTGAAAAAAAGTGACTTATGGCCTCTTTTCACCTTTGCAGCATCCCCATTGTCATATGATCAAAATTTGGATGCTTGGCAGCTGATTCATATTTATTTATGCCGGTTGCAATGTCTCAGAGTTATGTGATTCCCTTTTGCAACCTTCCGACAAGCAAAGTCGATGGGGAAATCAGATTCACTCAACAACCATAACTTAAGAACTGCAGCGATTAACTTAATGACTGTAGCAAGAAAGGTTGTAAAACGGGGAAAAATTCACTTACCAAGTGTCTTGTTAACAATAGAAATTTCGGACTCCATTGTAGTCATAAATCGAGGGCGTCCTGTATACAAAAAAAATCTGTATATGAATGCAATTTTGCAAATGATCTATGAAGGTGAGAGCCCAACGCCTGTCTTCTGGTCTCCAGCCCCCCCCCTCACTTCCCCCGGGGACCCCCTCCCCCTTTTGAACAGTTGATGAATTCTCATTAAAGCATTCATTTTTAGAAACAGCTCCAGCGAGCTGTTTTTCTAGGGCATTTGCCAAATTTGTATATTTTACATATAATTTTCTCGAGCGCGCATGGCTTTGAACATTTTGGAAATTAGGAAATACAGTGCAAAATTCAGCTGAGTATGAAAATCAAAGGGTAATTGCATTCCATTTCAAATATTAGTTGGGGTATTGCAAATTAAGCTGCTTCAGCCCGAAATATAAACAAACCTGTTCCTACATCATGCGGATGAAAGTGTGACGGTAAACAGAAAACAAATATTATTTGCTCCTTCTGTCCCTGAAAAATAAATTGATTATTAGGAAGTGGTAGTCAATGTGTTATCCCACATACACAATTTGATGGGTAAAATGGGGTGTCTTGATAGGTTTGTAAATACAGGTAGCGAGAATCAAAATCAGGGTAGATTATGTCCAATATTTTTTCCCATACTCTCAATTGATTTTTAGCTATGACCTCAGCTCTATCTTCATCTAGTAGATAGTTATAAAGTTTATCTAGAACTTTTTTTTCCCTTACCATCAAAATTTTGTCCAATCCATTATATCCTAATTCTAAACCATATTCTTCCTTATCTTTCTGATATCTTGATTTTATTTGTAGATAGGTCCACCAATTTAAATTTATGCCTTGGTCTCTCAGATCTTCATTTGATTTAAGATTTCCTCCTCCATCTAAAATATCATTATATCTACATATTTTCTCCATTCCCCATCTGTTTGGATGGATCAGGTCCTCCATTGTGGAGAGCCATTTTGGAACTTTATTGTAATATCTCTGTCTAATTTCAATCCACGTTTGTATTAATGAGTCCCTAATTTTATGTCTACGGAAGTGTGTTCTCTTTTTCGTATCTGTATCCCATTAAGTATGAGTGCCACCCTTTCTGTAAGTCGTGACCTTCTAACGTTAAAATTCTCTTATTTTCCAGAGTGGCCCACTCCCTTATCCATACTAACTTGGCAGCCCTATAGTATGTTTCCCAATCCAGGAGGCCAAATCCTCCCATATTCCTTTTTCCCTGTAACACTTTAAGTGAAATCCTCGACTTTTCCCCCTCCCATACAAATTCCAAATTCCAAATAATGTTTTTATTTAATTCTGAGAAATTTTTTTTTAATCTAAGTTCACTGGTATATTTTGGTATAAGAATAAAATTTTGGGGATAAAATTATAAAAACTTAATAAAGTATAATTTAAAAAAAAACAAAAAAAAATCAGGGTAGAGCTGGAAGAGACCTTGGAGGTCTTCTAGTCCAGCCCCCTACTGAAGCAGGAGAACCTATACCATTTCAGACAAATGACTGTCCAATCTCTTCCTAAAAGCCTCCAAGGATGAAGCACCCACACCTTCTGGAGGCCAGCTGTTCCACTGGTTAATTGTCCTCACTGTTAGGACGTTTCTCCCCAATTCCAGGTTGCTTCTCTCTTTGGTTAGTTTCCATCCATTGTTTCTTGTCTTGCCTTCTGGTCCTTTGGGAAATAGGTTGACTCCCTCTTCTTTGTGGTAGCCCCTTGGGTGGGATTCAGTCGGTTCAGACCATTTGGGCGAACCGGATGCTAATTTTACATCTGGTTTGCCGAACTAGCAATTGCAAGGACTGGTTGTCCCTGCCCAACCCACCCCGCTTCTCCTGGGAGTTTCCACAAGGTAAGGATGCCAGGTAAGTGCAGGGCCCACGTGGAGGCTCTGAGAGGGTGAAAAATGGGTGTCCCGGAAGTTCCAGAAGTCCGGAAACGGGTCTGCTTCCGGCCTTCGGAGGGCCTCTGCAGCCTAGGGGAGGCCGTTTTTGCCTTCCCGGAGGCTCAAGGAAAGCCTGCAGAGCCTGGGGAGGGTGAAAATGCACCCCCCACCATGATGCAGAAGGCTGAGTAGGCCACACCCACCATGGCCACACCCACCCAGCAACCGAGCAGAGAACTGGTTGCTAATTTTTTTTTCATTTGATTTATATGCCGCCCTTCTCCGGAGACTCAGGGCGGCTTACAATGCATTAAGCAATAGCCTTCATACTTTTGTATATTTTTTATACGAAGTCATCTTATTGCCCCCACAAACTGGGTCCTCAATTGACCTACCTTAGAAAGGATGGAAGGCTGAGTCAACCTTGACCCTGGTGAGATTCGAACTTACAGTAATTGCAGACAGCTTGCGTTAATCACAATGCATTAGTCTGCTGAGCCTCCAGGCCCGATTTGATTGCTTATTTGTTCCCTATGACTATCATTAAGTGTTGTACCTTATGATTCTTGATGAATGTATCTTTTCTTTTATGCACACTGAGAGCCTATGCACCAAAGACAAATTCCTTGTGTGTCCAATCACACTTGGCCAATACAAAATTCTATTCTATTGTCATCTTATTGCCCCCACAAACTGGGTCCTCAATTGACCTACCTTAGAAAGGATGGAAGGTTGAGTCAGCCTTGAGCCTGGGGAGATTCGGACTTAACAGTAATTGCAGACTGCTGGATGTTAATTAGGGTGCTTAGTCTGCAGAGCTATTCAGGCTCCTCTTTTGAATCCCCTTAAATACTGGAAGACTGCTATCATGTCACCCCTAGTCCTTCTTTTCTCTAGACTAGCCAAACCTAATTCTTGTAACCGTTTGTCACATGTTTTAGTCTCCTGCCCCTAATCATCTTAGTTGCTCTTCTCTGCACTTTTTCCAAAGCCTCAACGTCTTTTTTCGTAATGTGGTAACCAAAACTGGCTGCGGTATTCCAGGTGTGGCCTTACTAAGGTTTTATAAAGCGCTACTAATACTTCACGTGATTTAGATTCAACGCCTCTGTTTATACAATCAAGGATTGTATTCAGGGGTGGGCGGCTGGGGGTTCGCAGGGGTTCAGGAGAACCTCTAACTAAGAATCTGTTCAGTTCGGAGAACCCCTAAATCCCACTCCTGGCTGGCCCTGCTCACTCTGCCCTGCCGCACCCCTCCCAGGAGTCCCCATGCAGCCCATTTTGGATGCAGGTAAGTGCAGGCCGCATGCAGGGGCTCGGGGAGGGCGAAAAACAGGCCTACTGCAAGTTCAGGAAGGCTGGAAATAGGCCCATTTCCAGCCTCCAGAAGGCCCCCAGAGCTGGGAACGCCATTTTCACCTTTCTGGAGGCTCAAGGAAAGCCTCCGGAGCCTGGGGAGGGCAAAAATGTTTCCCCCACCTGCACCAGTGCAGGAGGCTGACTAGGCCACGCCCACCATGGCCACGCCCACCCAGCACCAGGCAGAGAACCCCTTGCTAAAATTTCTAAAGCCTACCCCTGATTGTATTAGCTTTTTTGACTGCTGTAGCACACTGCCTCTTGATACGCTTAATATGCTTCTTCTTGGCCCTTACAAACTTTGATGCATTGTTCTAACACTTTCATTCCAGAAATACAAGATGATCTGTTTTTTAAGCCTCATTCACTGGAGATGGGCCTTTCAGAATAATATCTATTAAACTTAACATAGAGAGGCGGAGATCTCTGCGGGCAAGCTGATCTTTTTAACAGATCCGGAATGGTTTAGCATAACTCATGTGACCTGCAAAGGGATCATTATCTTCACTTGAAACGGTTATATCAGTAAATAGTCAAAATGAGTCATCAAATGCACTCCCTCGTTGGGAATGCTCGGAGCATAATAACGCGAGGGAGAAATGGAACTTGCTGAATTGAATAAGTGACTGGGGGAAAAAAAAGCTCTAATGGAAAAACTAATAATATTGATTTGAACTGTGTACACAAGAGACAAAAAAAATGCTCATCATAACTTTCCTTATTTACCAACCAATTTTACCCTACAAAATTGGAAAGAGAAAACAAAAGTAGGAGAAAAGTTGTAGGCCCTTTTTCCCTGCTGTAAGAAACTGCCTGGGAGTTGATGGGACAGAGGAAATGAGGAGAGGTGATTAAAACGTCTCATCTTTCACAAAGCCAATTGTCAACAGAAGGACTGCGCAGTGCCCGAGCAATTGTTAGACCCAAGAAACAACAAAAAAGTAACATTGAGTTACTTCTGAATAGTTCCTTTATTAATGCTTGCCTGCATACAGACTCTTGCCAGACTAAAGCGGTATCTGCAATAATTATAGATATATTCTCTGTGAACTGACCTTGCTCTCTCCCTACCCATCATTCTCCTTCTTCTCCTCCTTCCCCACATCCCACTTCAGCTTCTTCACCTCTCCTTCTCCTCCTCCCGTTTTCCTTCTTTACCTCTCCTCCTCCACCTCTCCTTCTCCTCCTCCCCCTCCCCTCCCCTCCCCTTCACCTTCTTCACCTCTCCTCCTCCTGCTCCTTCTCTTCCTCCCCTTCTCCTTCTTTATCTCTTCTCCTCCTCTTCCTCCTCTTCTTCACTTCTCCTCCTCCTCCCCCTCCCCTCCCCTTCACCTTCTTCACCTCTCCTCCTCCTGCTCCTTCTCCTCCTCCCCTTCTCCTTCTTTATTTCTCCTCCTCTTCTCCTCTTCTTCCTCCTCCTCCTCCTTCTTTACCTTTCCTCCTCCTCCTCCTTCTCGTCTTCCTCCTCTTCCTTCATCTCTCCTCCTCCTTCCCTTCCCCCTTCCTCACCTCTCCTTCTCCTCCCCTTCTCCTTCTTTACCTCTCCTCCTCCTCCACATCTCCTCCTTCTCCTTCTCCTCCCCTTCTCCTTCTTTACCTTTCCTCCTCCTCTTCCTTCTCTTCTCCTCTTCCTCTTCCTCCTTCTCCTTCACCTCTCCTCCTCCTCCTCCTCCTCCTCTCCCTCCCCACTCTTCACCTCTCCTAGTCCTCCTTTCTGTGAAGCCCATAGCCTCCCACATGGTGGCCCCTCTTAACTTAGGTTTGGAGAGACCATGATCAGCTCTGTGTTGCCATCTAGCTGGGCTCCTGTGACTTTCGACACATATTTTGGATCTCCCGAAGGACTGTGCTCTGCAAATGCAACCTGGGGAAAGATTTTGAACCCAGTCAGTCTCCTGAAAGAACACTCCTATTTAGTGGGAAATTCTTCTGTCGTTGTCTACAAGCAATGTTCTTTTCTCCACAACCCACATGAGGAGGTCAATCATTTCCCCCCACACCCCTGATTCAAAGCCACCATTTCTTGCTTTAGATTACATTGCCTCTGTGATCATAAATATGTCTTCTTTCTTCCTTTTTCTTTGTTAGTGGGAAAGCACTACGAAGTAAACTCACCAATCCCTCCCTGCCTGTCTTTACTTTTTTAAAAAAACTTTTTCTCCCTTGTTTGTTTTCATTTTTCACTAGCTTTCCTAAGGCTGTAAAATATACGTTTGGAGATATTTATTACTTTCTGACCGGATTATCTCGACTCGAGAATGAGAACAGACCTCGCTAGTTTTGGGCAAGAAGGAATGAAAGCTAAACTTTGGGAAAGATTAGAAAGTTAGAAGGTTGAGTATTTTTCCGCCGAGGCTCATCTGAAATTAAGGACCATCGCCTCTGAAGAATTAAGTCATAGCTTGTGATCTTAAATCCACACAAAATGGGAAAATAAAAATAGCAGTCATGTTTCAAGTGTTTGCCTGTCTTTGGGAAATCAGCTCTAAAGAAAATGGTGCTGATAAAATATGAAGTTTGTTTTTTAGGTGTTTGTTTCTTTAAAAAGGTCTTTGTCTATAACTAGGTTTTTCTTTCTTTCTTTATCTCTAATCTATCTACTATTTCTCTCTCTCTCTCTCTCTCTCTCTCTCTCTCTCTCTCATCTATTGATCGATGTATGTATGTATGTATGTATGTATGTATCTATCTATCTATCTATCTATCTATCTATCTATCTATCATCTATCTATCTATCTATCTATCTATCTATCTATCTATCTATCTATCTATCTATCATCTATCTATCTATCATCTATCTATCTATCTATCATCTATCTATCTATCTACCGACCCACCTACCATCTATCTCTTTCCCTCTTCCTCTCTCTCTCTCTCTCTCTTTCTCTCTCCATCTATCTAATCTATCTGTCCATCTCCTTCCCTCCTCCCTCTCCCTCTTCCTCTTTCTCTCCCTCTCATTCTCATCTCTATTTAAGAGATAAGGCTTACTAAGGCTTTATAAAATGGAATTCAAACCACTTTATAATGCCTTAATAAGACCACATTTAGAATTCTGAGGGATGCGGTGGCTCAGTGGCTAAGATGCTGAGCTTGTTGATCGAAAGGTCAGCAGTTCAGCAGTTCGAATCCCTAGCGCCACGTAACGGGGTGAGCTCCCGTTACTTGTCGCAGCTTCTGCCAACCTAGCAATTCGAAAGCACTTAAAAAATGCAAGTAGAAAAATAGGGACCACCTTTGATGGGAAGATTCAATGTGCCTTTGGCATTTAGTCATGTCAGCGACATGACTACGCAGACGTCTTCAGACAGTGCTGGCTCTTCAGCTTTGAAATGGAATGAAATAAATAAATAAATAAGTGTTCCAATATTTGAGGGCTGCTACAAAGTAGAGGAGGGTCAACTTATTTTTCCAAAGCACCTGAGGGCAGGACAAGAAGCAACAGATGGAAACCCATCAAGGAGAGAAGCAACCTGGAATTAAGGAGAAACTTCCTAAGAGTGAGGACAATTAACCAGTGGGACAGCTGGCCTCCAGAAGTTATGAGTGTTCCAACACCGGAGATTTTTAATAAGTGACTTGACAACCTTATCTGAAATGGTATGGAGCCTTCTCCTTGTACAGAAGGTTGGAGACAATGGTAATCATAAGTTGAGGACTATCTGTACCCATCCAAAAGCCAAGGGAGATCAAAGTTGGAGCTTTGGATCATGCCATTTCACGATAACAGTCCTGGCTGAGTTCCAGAAAAGTACTACGTATGAGCAACTCTGTTAGGATAAAAGGAAAATAACTGTGTTGAGCATGGCATGACATCTGAAAAACAAATCTATATTAATGAGACACACTTTGTAAAGTAAAACATTCATCGTGCCTGTAATTGCAAAATGTATATTAATTAGAGGTGGCTATTTTCTGAATTATGACAACTGTAGCTCCCTATCAATTAGTGCAATTAGACTGAACTAAGTGGTCTGTAATTACTCCTTGCAGTGTTGTCTAAGCATTAATTTAATGGAAAAGTTAGATTTACAGTTAACTGCTAATTGTTTAAACTCAGGTTCCAAAGAGAAAAACGGGCCTCCAGCAATATTTGGGGTGAATGAATAATGATTCTAACATCCGAAGCTTGGTGTCACAGTAATTGGTAAGGTAAAAAGTAAAGGTTCCCCTCACACATATGTGCTAGTCGTTCCTGACACTAGGGGGCAGTGCTCATCTCCATTTCAAAGCCGAAGAGCCAGCGCTGTCCGAAGACGTCTCCATGGTCATGTGACCAGCATGCTTAAATGCCAAAGGCGCACGGAATGCTGTTCCCTTCCCACCAGAGGCGGTCCCTATTTTTCTACTTGCATTTTTTACATGCTTTTGAACTGCTAGGTTAGCAGAAGCTGGGACAAGTAACGGGAGCTCACCCCGTCATGCGGCACTAGGGACTCAAACCGCTGAACTGCCGACCTTTCGATCGACAAGCTCAGCATCTTAGCCACTGACCTGCCGTGTCCCTCAGAATTCTAAATGTGGTCTTATTAAGGCATTCATTGGTAAGCAGGAATAAAAATAGTGTGGTCACCATGACCTTATTTATTTATTTATTGAATTTATATCGCCGCCTATTCACACTTGGCGACTCAAGGCAGTTTACAGAATATAAAACCTCATTTAAAATAATAAAACTAATAAAAAAAGAATCCAATAAATTAATATAATATAATAAAATCACCCACCCACCCACCACCCGGGTGACAGCAAATCACACAAGCCATTTAATGGCCTCCATCCCGCTCTGGGTTCCCCAGGCCCGCTGGCAGAACCAGGTCTTCAGTGCCTTCCGGAAGAGTGGGGACCATTCTAATCTCTTGGGGAATAATGTTCCAGAGAGAGGGAGCCACCATGGAGAAGGCCCTTCTTCTGGGTTCTACCAGGTATATTTCCCTTGGGGATGGGACCCGCAACATTCCCTGCCATTACACGAGATTACTCCAGTTACTTTACAATTTAGGCATAGGAGATGGCCAGGCTGAGCCTGAGGGAGGGTGTTCTGTCCCCGTCCCACACACACACACACTCAGACAGTCGGGGGTTAAATAAACTGGTAGGCAACCAATTAGTCTGATAAGACGCTTGGCAGCAATTCCAGCAACTGCTTGCCAAGACCTTTTATCAAATTAGAAGAAAATACACACCACAACAATTGTCCAGGAATAAATCTGAAGCCGAGATGCAAAGTGACTCCAAGGAATTAGTTAGTTTTGTCCGTCACAGAGTCTGAATGCTTAACTCACTCCCTTTTATAGCCTGTGGGGTGTGGTCCAGTGAGTCAGCTAATCACGGGCACACCTTTTCTTCTGTTGCGCGCGCCTGTCTCTGCGACGCTGGCGGGGGTCCAGCCAAGACTCATTACCCTCATCACTGTCCTCCTGTGGCTGCGGGGACGTGCTTAGCTCTGGGCCTATCTCTTGCCCTTCGGTGTCCTCCGGAGGCATTGCCAGAGAGGAAGGTCCTGAAAAGGAGACCTTGCCAACTCCTCTCCCTCACTCTCAGAGTCCTCTCCTGCCGATGACACAGGCTCAGGCAACGGAGCCACAACAGAGGGATTAAGGAAGTCATTAGTTTAGAATCCCTTCGCACCCATGAGAAAGCTAAATCCAACCCCTCTTGCTTGCTTGCTTTCATGTTGGAAGCACCAAGGCATTTATGGGCTGAAAAGATTAGCCGGTGATATCACCATTGCCTAGGGATGCTCAGTGGGGGCTCCTTTCATGTCCCCATTAAGTTGCTCATTGAAGTGGTACCCATTTATCTGATTGCAGTCACTTACTTTCAAACTTTGGGGTCAGCATGAGCTGGAATGAGTGGTGGGAGCTCACCAGTGGAGAAATGCTTCAAACTCTGCTACCGGTTCGTTGCAAGCATGCATGTGTGGTGTGTGCCAAATGCACACTTTGTGCACATGCTCACTGCAGGCACTACCACATAGCACTGAAAACGGAGGCTTAAGAAGCCTTTTCTAAGGTAAGTAAAACAGTGAGGGGGGGGGAATAGCTGTACCGCATGATTTAGATTCACTATTTTCTGCTTTCTAGCAAATATAACTCACGTGGCACAGTTGATCATTGGATATACTGATTCATCCAAACCAGTAGTATTTTTTTACTACCGGTTCACTCAAACCAGTAGCTTTTATTACTATCGGTTCAGGCAAACCAGTCTGAACCGGTAGCATTTCACCCCTGGAGCTCACCCCACCACACAGCAGCACTCGGGTCTCAAACACGGGCTTGCTGATCATCAACCCAGTATCCCAACCACATGAGCCACCACATTCCCATCCCTCCCTCTTGAAATCAGGACCAGAATCGGGCTGGAAGGGACCTTGGAGGTCTTCTAGTCCAGCTCCCTTCTCAAGCAGGAGATTCTATAACATTTCAGACAAGTGACTGTCCAGTCTCTTCTTAAAAACCTCCAGTGGTGAAGCACCTACATCTTCTGGAGGCAAGCTGTTCCGCTGGTTAATTGTCCTCACTGTTAGGAAGTTTCTCCTGAAATTACGGGTTGCTTCACTCCTTGATTTCCATCCATTATTTCTTGTCCTGAATTCTCTTATCTACCACCAATTTGCCTTGATTGTTAGTAGTTCAGCTTCTTGTTTAGCATGGAATAAACTCATCTTCATTTGGACAACCCTGGCTTCAAATTTCTTGCATCGGATATTATTTTAAACCAACTTGGTGCCAACTACTGAGAGTGAACTAAGCATCCACAGTAGACAAGAGAGGGTAAAATTCCAAACTGGTCAGTCACAGAGACCAGAGGTTTAGACTTCTAAACTTTCTAAGAAATGTTGGATCCCATCCTCAAGGAAATTCTCTCTACTAGAATCTGGGTTTTGGGCTATTCTATGCATACTGTCTATGGGGTGTGTGGTTTTTTTGGTTCTTGATTGGGATGATTGATGGGCAGCTATTAAGTCATTGGCTGTTGTTTCCTTGTGCTACCAAGTTCTTAACTCCTAAGTATCTGATAAACTGGATCCTGATGAGATTGAATCCTACAACATTATCTTGGGTCACATATATTTGCCTTCATTCATAAGAAAGAATAATGACAACATTCTGGCTCTTTCTGTGCATAGTCACAAAACAAGAACTTTGTGTGGCAAAGTCACAGGGGTTGTCATTTTGGCATCATCATCATGGTTGAATGGAAGCTTCTGTCTCTCATCTTCTCAGAGAAAAAGGTACAGACAAATATACAAACAGTATCACACAGTTGAAGAGTAACCTTAGACAACCCTAGGCTGTAGAATACAATAGTATGAATTCTCATCTTTTAATTTTTTTATAGAAATGGTTACGGAAAGGATTGCAATTGGAGAAAATTAAATAATAGTCCTCTACCAAGAGTCTTGCTCCCAACGTCCTTCTGAATCTATTCATCGCCTTTGGAAATCTAATTGTGGGAGTAGGCTAAGACAATTCAACAAATGTTACAAGGACTCCCACAGCATTTGTTGAAGATCTCCAACCTGGAAATATGTTGGCCAGTGCTATTAACTACTTTCCTTTGGCCTTTCAACTAATTAAATCTTTCAGATCTTCCCAAAGTAAATTAATTGTGATTTATGCAGATGTAGAAGCACCTCATACTCCTTCTCCCCCCTCCATCTCCATCTCCATCTCCATCTCCATCTCCATCATTTCTGTCTATCTCCTCCTCCTCCTCCTCCTCCTCCTCCTCCTCCTCCTCCTCCTCCTCCTCCTCCTCCTTATAATGTTCTAAGATCATGTCCCATTTTCTTTGGTCTCAGAAATGTTACATTCTGTTTGATCATATGAAAAATCCCTGACATTCCTATAGATCCATGATGGCGAACTTAGGGCATGCGTGCCATATCTGTGGGCACATGAGTATTGCCCTTGCTCAACTCTGGCATGCATGCATGCACCAGCCAGGTGATTTTCGGGCCTTCCAGGCCCACCGGAAGTTGGGAAACAGGCTGTTTCCGGCCTCCGGAGGACCTATGGAGGGGTGGGGAAGACTGTTTTCGCCCATCCCAGGCTCCAAGAAAGCCTCTGGAGCCTGGGGAGGGCGAAAAATGAGCCTACCATGCTAACTGTGCCATCCCATGCCAAAAGCAGTGGGGGGGGGCGTGCGTACATATGTGTGGGGGGGTGCTCCTCCTGCTTTTGGCACATGACAGTAAAAAGGTTAGCCATCACTGCTATAGATGATAGATGATAAATGATAGTTGATAGATGATAGATGATAGATGATAGATGATAGATGATAGATGATAGATGGTAGATGGTAGATGGTAGATGGTAGATGGTAGATGGTAGATGATAGATGGAAATGATAGATGATAGATGATAGATGATAGATGATAGATGGTAGATGGTAGATGGTAGATGGTAGATGGTAGATGATAGATGGAAATGATAGATGATAGATGATAGTTGATAGATGATAGATGATAGATGATAGTTGATAGATGATAGATGGTAAATGATAGATGATAGATGGTAGATGGTAGATGGTAGATGGTAGATGGTAGATGGTGATAGATGATAGATGATAGATGATAGATGATAAATGATACTTGATAGATGATAGATGGTAGATGGTAGATGGTAGATGATAGATGATAGTTGATAGATGGTAGATGGTAGATGATAGATGATAGATGATAGTTGATAGTTGATAGTTGATAGTTGATCTAGATGATAGATAAATAAGTAGATAGATGATGACAGAGGATAGAGAGATCACTTCACGTTCTGTGGTAAGAGATAATTAATATTACATTTGTATGAACAGTTGATTTTAAAATTGCCTAGGAAGATATATTCATATTTTTCATTGGGCATCTTGGAACTTTGCATACTGTAGAATTTAAACATGCAAATAATAGATTGGTTGAACTTTATTTCATGAATCTGACAAAGTTATTGGGCCTGAAATAAAACTATTGGCTCTCTTCCTTTTAGATATTTAAGAAAACATAGAAATATTAATCATAGCAGATGATAGCATCTAAGTGATCTTGGCTGTTTGGAAGAATTAAGTGGGATTAGAGTTCAGTAGCAACTGAATAGGAGACTTCTAGAAAATTCCAGGAATTGAGTTGACCAAGAATTCAAAACTGTACCATGAAAAAAGACAATGACAAACTGTTGATTTATTGCCCAAACTAACAAAGAAATAAACAAACCCAACATTGGTTGTAGCCACCAGGAGACTGACCCAGAAGAGACTTGTATGCTTGTTGCTTGTATCTTTACAACTTATATAGTCTTTATTGTTTCCTAGTATAATTTGATTGCTTATTAGTATCCTATGACTATCACTAAGTGTTGTATCTTGATGAACATATCTTTTCTTTTTGATGTACACTGAGAGTGTATGCACCAAGACAAATTCCTTGTGTGTCCAATCACACTTGGCCAATAAAGAATTCTATTCTATTCTATTCTATTCTATTCTATTCTATTCTATTCTATTCTATTCTATTCTATTCTATTCTATTCTATTCTATTCTATTCTATTCTATTCCATTCCATTCCATTCCATTCCATTCCATTCCATTCCATATTTCTCTTCTCTTCTCTTCTCTTCTCTTCTCTTCTCTTCTCTTCTCTTCTCTTCTCTTCTCTTCTCTTCTCTTCTCTTCTCTTCTCTTCTCTTCTCTTCTCTTCTCCATTCCATTCCATTCCATTCCATTCCATTCCATTCCATTCCATTCCATTCAGCTTTATCCATAGAAATATTCATAAACCATATCTTCAGCATAATGAATTAGTTAAGACAAAATGATATCATGGCTTGTTTGAAACAAGTTGAAACATTTTGGTTGTAAGTAACCAGAAATATAATTGAGTTTTCAGGAGGGACATTCATAACACGTTGCTCCACAAGGCAGAACTACAAATGGCATCAGGTGAAATGAATTCAGTAATGTTGGATCAACATGGAAAATGTCATGTAGATTTTCAAATTAGGTCATCTCTCTCCCTCTCCTTTCCTCTCCCTCCCTCTCCTCCCCCTCTCTCTCCCTCCTTCTAATCCACATGTGGGCGGTCGTTTGCTGACTCACCAACCCAAACACAATTCTATGGAGTCCCTCTCCCTCCCTCCCTCTCTCTCTCCTCTCCCTCCCTCCCTCCCTCTCTCCCTCCTGTTCTCTCTCTCCAAATATAAGCTGCAAAGGGCAATCAACTCATTCTTCTTAAAGTATGGAGTCTCCTTCCGTATAAGAAGGAAAAACAAAATATTAGTTCTTGGATAGATAGATGCCTGAAGCTGTCAATTACTGCTGTCAATTACCGAGTCTGCAAAAATCCATCCACCTGAATTGGATGCTAATCCATATTCTTGCCATTGGTAGTCCTTACTATTTCTCTTAGGAGACATTACCAAAAGGAGATGCATGGTGCCTATTAGATTTTATGAGCTTAAAAATTACTTTTTGGTGATAACATCTAGATTACCTTTCCTGAGTTGGCCTGCGAAAAAGGGAAAAAAATGCTGGACTCTAATCGGCACTCCGTGTCCAAGTAAATTTCCCTGATATTATAACATTAAAAGAAAGAAAACCTGCATTTTTATTAGCGAGCTGTTTGTTAGAGAGATGGGGGAAGGAACAAGGCTTCCTATTAGAAGTCTCTGTCTTGCTTTGCTATCTTCCTGCGTCAAGGAAGCTTTAAACAATGTTCACATACAAGCATTGGATGGGTAACTCTAAAGCCACTCCGCAAATTGGGGATCGTAGAACTTAATACGGAGAACTTTTTTGTCCGTAGAAAATTTGTATGGCGGCAACTAAGATGATTAAAGACCTGGAGGCAAAAGCATCCAGGAGGTTGCAGGATTTGGATTTGGCTAGCAATAGCAATAATATTTAGACTTATATATACCACTTTACAGTGCTTTACAGCCCTCTCTAATCGGCTTACCGAGTCAGCATATAGAATAGAACAACAGAGTTGGAAGGGACCTTGGAGGTCTTCTAGTCCAACCCCCTGCTTAGGCAGGAAACCCTACACCACTTCAGACAAATGGTTAACCAACCTCTTCTTAAAAACTTCCAGTGTTGGAGCATTCACAACTTCTGGAGGCAAGTCGTTCCACTGGTGAATTGTTCTCACTGTCAGGAAATTTCTCCTTAGTTCTAAATTGCTTCTCTCTTTGATTAGTTTCCACCCGTTGCTTCTTGTTCTGCCCTCAGGGGCTTTGGAGAATAGTTGCCTCCCTCTTCTTTGGGGCAGCCCCTGAGATATTGGGAGATTGCTATCATGTCTCCCCTGGTCCTTCTTTTCATTAAACTAGACATACCCAGTTCCTGCAACCGTTCTTCATATGTTTTGGTGCAATCCAATCCAATTGACATCTGATCTTCCTCTGATCTTTCACTGGAATTGTTCACCAAGGTGATTTTAGTTTTGGCTTGTGCGAATGTACATGAGGTTTCCTGCTGCAGAATCCTACTTCTCATTTCTCTCTTTATTAAAACGAATTTTTCTGGAGCCCAAGATATGTAGCTTTAATTTTATCGACTCTCAAGAATTCCAACCTCATAAGCTAAGATGGAATATTCAATTATTTTTCCCCCCAAAAAAATCATGCTCTAAAAAGTATTTGGTAATGTTCTTGAGTTGAGAATTGTGTTAATGGCACGTACATATGAAACCGAGGGGGATGGCAGGATTGCAAGCAAACTCTGCCCATAGCCAGGAGTTCAATCCTGAGCGGCTCAAGGTTGACTCAGCCTTCCATCTTTCTGCGGTTTGTAAAATGAGGGCCCACATTGTTGGGGGCCGGCTCTGTAAACCACTTAGAGAGGGCTGTAAAAGTATTACCCGTGTTTTCCCGAAAATAAGACCCTGTCTTATATATTTTTTGAAAATTATATGGGCCTTATTGTTGGGGAGGTCTTATTATTTTGGGGCGTGTGGAGCAAGACGGGGCTCTTCTTGCCATCTTACCTGATTTCCAGTTCTGTCTCCCTAACCCTAACCAGAGGAAATGGCGGGGACCGGCTGCACATACGTTTAAATATTTTCAGGGAGGGCTTATTTTCAGGGGGGGGGGCTTATTTTAGCGCATGCGCTCAAAAGCCCGATTGGGCTTATTATCAGAGGATGTCTTATTTTGGGGGAAACAAGGTATGAAGTGGCATATAAGTCTAAGTACTATTGCTATTGCTATAAGCTGCACACTCTCATATGAATTACTATACAAATTGGACTGCTATCTATTGCCATGTCAACTAACGGATACATTAACTTCCCATTTGGCTATGACCATATTCACAATTTGAATGTGCATCACCTTTTATTTCTTCTTAGTGTTTTCTTCACATCCTGTGAGTCTCTTTGTGATCCTGAGAATGCTGTATGCAATGAAATTTCATTTTAATGTATGCCGATTAGTGTACATTTAAAGTGACAATAAAGTTATTCTATTCTATTCTATTCTATTCTATTCTATTCTATTCTATTCTATTCTATTCTATTCTATTCTATTCTATTCTATTCTATTCCATTCCACTCCACTCCACTCCACTCCAGTCTCTATTCTTTCATTCCATTCTGTTCCATTCCATTCCATTCCATTCTCTATTCTTCATATGTTTTAGTCTCCAGTCCTCTAATCATCTTTGTTGCTCTTCTCTGCTCTCTTTCTAGAGTCTCAACATCTTTTTTTACATTGTGGCGACCAAAACTGGATGCAGTATTCCAAGCACATCGAACGAATCCAATGAATGTCTTCATAAATCTTGTCCATATTCATAAACTAGCATCCCTTCTGCAAATCTTTCCTTCTTTTGCTTTCTCTTTTTTGATCCTCTCTGATTAGAATCCCCTCCCCAAAAATCCCCTGCATTTTAATTTATTTATTTTTTTACGGTTGGCAAATGGAGGCAAACCAACAACAGCAAATTTAACTTTATGCATTGGCCAAACGCTGAACTTCAATTATCCTCAATATACTGTCATCACAAAAAGGATTAAATCGGCTTTCTTTCTTCATGCAATTAATCCTTTTTAATAAAATTGTAGATATGAGGAATTGGTTTGGGAGGATGTTTACTCTCTCTCACGCATACAGGCACACACACCTAGCCCCAGTTTCTAGTAGTTTTATTATTTAGGAGCGATGATTGTTTAATTACTTCAATGAGTTGTAAAAGCTGAGCAGATGTGCTACTCCATCTGTTTTTGTTAATTTCTTGAAACAATGCCATTCAAGAAAGAGGCAGAGTTAAGGAAAGAATGGCATCCATTTTTTTGTCAGCCATTCTGCCATTTGGGTGGTGAAAAGAACATTTAAACAGTGAAATACAGCATAAAATGGGGAAGTCCCACGTGAATAACTAACTATCTGCATGTCAGTTATCTTCCAGTTGTCCCATAGAGGGGAAGATTATGGGTTATTAGACATCATATCTCACTTGACATATCTTTATATGTCACTCAGAGTCAATCTGGATAGTCAGATGGGTGGCATATAAATTTAATATGCCAGGAGCCATGGTGGTGCAGTGGTTAGAATTCAGTATCTCAGGCTAATTTATTGCTCACTCCAGGAGTTTGACCCTGACTGGCTCAAGGTTGATTCAGCCTTCCATTCTTCCGAGGTGAGTAAAATAAGGACCCAGATTGTTGGGGGGCAATAGGCTGACTCTGTAAACCACTTAGAGAGGGCTACAAAGTACTGTGAAGCAGTATGTAAGTCTAAGGCCTATTGCTGTTGCCTGCCTTCCTTCCTTCCTTCCTTCCTTCCTTCCTTCCTTCCTTCCTTCCTTCCTTCCTTCCTTCCTTCCTTCCTTCCTTCCTTCCTTCCTCTCTTAATTTCCATCATTCTCCTTCCTGGTGGCACAGTGGTTAGAATGCAGTATTGCAGACAAACTCTGCCCACAGTCTGGAGTTCGATCAAAGTTAACTCAGCCTTCCATCCTTCCAAGGTCAGTAAAATGTGGGCCCAGATTGTTGGGGACAGTATGCTGACACCCAGAGAGTGCTATAAAGTAGTATAGGGCATCATTACAAATTTAAGTACTATTGCTATTTGGTGTGTCCCAGGAGAATTACCTTCTCTGCTGTGGTATCCCATGTTATAGGTATCCTTCCTTCACCTCGCAAACAATTAGATTGGCCTCATCCCTTTTGATATTCCTACCCAAGGACTTGAGATAGGCAGATCTTGTTCCTTCATGGTGTGAAGGGTATTGTTGCAGGATGTAAGCTGTTCCAAGCAAAGCTGCCTCTTGCAATTGACTGATGTGGAGTTTGTCAATGCCCACAGTGTTTCAAGCCGTGTTCCAGATGTCACTATTGTGTTATCTGCACAAAGCCAGTTCTATTTAGGCATTACTAATAAAGGCACGCTGCTGTTGAATACTATAAATTCAGGGCTCTTTCCATTAATCAGAAGTCAAGCCATTTAATTAGCTCACGTGTTATCTGAACTGGGGAAAAAAAAAACACACTCAGGATGATGACAGCTATTTCTCCCTTCTGGTCCCCCAAAATACACATTGTGTCATGCGCTCCTAATCTGTGATTTATAGCTCTCTGCAAAAAATCCGAGCTGGGTAGCAATTGGAGGCAGGGAATTCCCAAAATCATTTGTTTAGCGCTAATGAAGCAGGTTATTTACCTTCACTGCAGCAATGGCAAATGCAGCCTGGTTGATGAACATCCCAGAAATAATACTGTTCCAGCTGTTTGAACAAAGACAAAGACATTACATTTCAGCATAAGCTGAATCTCATTATTTAAACAGGATTAGGAAGCAAAAACGATCAGGGGACTGAAGGCTAAAACATATGAAGAATGGTTGCAAGAATTGGGCACGTCTAGTCTTATGAGAGAAGGACCAGGGGAAACATGATAGCAGTCTTCCAATATCTCAGGGGCTGCCCCAAAGAAGAGGGAGTCAAGCTATTCTCCAAAGCACCTGAGGGCAGGACAAGAAGCAATGGGTGGAAACTAATCAAGGAGAGAAGCAACCTGGAATTAAGGAGAAATGTCATGACGCTTAGAACAATAAACCAATGGGAACGACTTGACTCCAGAACTTCTATTCTATGTTCTACAATCTTTTCTGCAAAGAGCTCCCAATATATCTAAAGCATGAAGGCATCCCTTCATTATCATCCTTATTGTTTCATCCCCCAAACGTAGCTTCCTTCACTATTCTCCACTCTGGGTGTCTCTCAGATGTGTCCACTTCAATTCTCAGAATTGAAAATTCCCAGTCCTGGCAATTTTTTCAAAAAATTTGATTTATATGCCGCCCTTCTTTGGAGACTCAGGGCAGCTTACAATGCGTTAAGCAATAGCTTTCATACTTTTGTATATTTATACAAAGTCAGCTTATTGCCCCCACAAACTGGGTCCTCAATTTACCTACCTTAGAAAGGATGGAAGGCTGAGTCAACCTTGAGCCTGGTGAGATTCCAACTTACAGTAATTGCAGACAGCTGGAGTTAATTACAATGCATTAGTCTGCTGAGCTATCCAGGCTCGTTAACAATTCTGTTAGCAATTGCTTACCACACAAAAGCAAGATTTTCACCAAGGCTTTTTTAAAAAAACTAGATTTATTGAAAGAGACTAAAAAAGCAGAGCAGTGGCCTAGAGGTGAAGATACTCACCAAACACTTAGGAGGCTGAGAGTTCAATCCTAGGCAGGGAAAGACGTTTCTCTATTAGGGCACAAAGAGAAAGTATTTGCTGTGAACTTTTTGAAGGCATCAGGAAGGGCATTTGGCCAGTAAATGCTCAGCTTCGTTCAATTGCCCTGATTCCACCCCGATTGAAGGATTACAGGGTTGTCAAAAGAAAAAAAAAAATGAAAGAGAATAGAAAGTAGAGTATACATTTTTTTCTAATTAATATGTTTTATTTGCCACAATTTTTTTTTTCTAAATTTATAACAATGGAGCTTTCTTGAACTTGATGGAACTGGCCAAGATGCTGAAATTGAGTAAAGAATTAAAGAAAATACTTTGTCTATTTGATTAAAGATTAAAGAAAATACTTTTAGTTCTGTTTCTACTTCTACTTTGTAAGGTTTAGCCCAGTGGTAATAATATTGCCTTAACATGTCTTATTCTCTTGTTACAGGTAGTCTGACACTTGAAACCACAATTAAGCCCAAAATTTCTGTTGCTAAGCGAGGCAGTTGTTAAGTGAATTTTGCCCTGTTTTATGACCTTTCCGCCATGGTTTTTCATTGACTCACCAGTTGTTAAGTTAATAACATGGTTGCTAAGTGAATCTGACTACCCCACTGACTATCAGAAGATCACAAAATGAAAGACACCGGAAGCATGGAGATTGCTTGGAAAGATGGTTTTAATGGTGGTCAGGACCACGTGCTTTGAAGTCCTGGGTAGCTGACTACATGGAGTGGAGAATGAGATATATTTATACCCTCTGTTGGGTTTTGAACTTGCTTCCTGTTCCTGTGGCAAGATATGTATCCTGACTGGTTGTCAGACTCCCATGGGGCCATGCAGGGGCAACTTTGTAGGTTGTCTTGAGTCCCAGCCTTGGTTGAACCTTGCTGGGTGATGCGATCTTCCCAGGTGCCATGTGGTGAGATGGGTAAGAGGGCTAATCCTATTATGACCTGAGGGTGAAAGTCTTTTGTGTTGTAGATAAGCTGGCTCAGTCTTTTGTCTTGTAAATAACCAAAGTATCTGCTTGAAGGCAGGGAGCTGGGTTTCTGAGTTTCTGTTTAAAGATTCCTATTTCTCTTTTAGGGGAAGTATTCTGCCTTTTTAATATTTCCTAGAATATTTCATTTTTCTTGGGAAGGAGTGGGTGCAATGTGAGTTGCTCCCGGTTCAGTCCTGTTCTATAGAACTGGTAGTAAAACTGGCGGGAGGCTTGGACCATGATGGTCCAAGCCATGATGTCATCATGGGTGATCTACACATGTGCAAAAGCTTCTGCGCATGTGCAGAAGCACGCACGCATGCCGAGCAAAGCGACCATGCATGCACAGTCCCATTACGAACTGGTAGTAAAGGTAGGTAGAACCCACCCCTTGGTGGGTGCTAACTTCCTACAGTGTTTTATATGATCTACCTCAACTGTCTGAACAATAGCTAGAGGAAGGAATAATGTACCTCTGGGCTACAGTGAAGAAGCATCATATCCAAGGTAAAGAAAGCATGGAGCTTGGCTTGTGATAACCACCAAAAATGAAACCCTTTTTCTCTAAATTCAAGTTTCCAACAATCCTCTGAATTCTCCCAAACGGTTAATTTCAAGGAACAGTTCCCACTTCCTGGATGTCCTCCAGCACTTAAATCATGCATAATGCACCTCAAGTGTCAGATTGAGACCGTCAAGGTCTTGACCTCTCTTCTTGTTAATGTGCACCGAACCGTGTTAATGTTCATGTTAATATGCATGCTAATGTTCATGCTAACATTCATTAACCTTTACCAGGCGTATTTAGGTCTGGCCCACTTTCCAGGAAATTCCTTTTATAGTTTCTCCATGAAGGTTTCTTATTTAGTGTCATGCCTTACTTTGGAACGGGGAGGCGTGATGGCTCAGCAGCTAAAGACATTGAGCTGATCAGCTGGAAAGCTGGCAGCCCAAGTTCGAGACCCGAGCACTGCATGACGGGGTGAGCTCCCAATACTTGCTCCAGCTCCTGCCCACTTAGCAGTTCGAAGGCATGAAAATGCGAGTAGATAAAGAGGTACCAAAAAAAAGAGAGATAAAATGATTAATAGAATAACACAGCTGAAAGGGACCTTGGAGGTCTTCTAGTCCAACCCTAATCCTAATCCTAACCCCGTTCAAGCAGGAAATCTTATACTATTTCAGACAAATTGTTGCCCATTCTCTTCTTAAAAACCTCCGGTGTTGGAGCACCCAGAACTTGTGGTGGCAAGTAGTTGATGGTTAATTGTTTTGTCAGGAATTTTCTCAGTAGTTCTAGGTTGCTTCTCTCCTTGATTAGTTTCCATCCATTGCTTCTTGTCCTGCCTTCAGGTGTTTTGGAGAATATGTTGACTCTCTCTTTGTAGCAACCGCTTAGATATTGGAAACTCTGTTGACTATACTCACCAATGTGAACAGAGGGGTGGGATTCACTTACCTTCACTACCAATTCACAAATGTGAGTGCATGTGTGAGAGCACTAGCCCTCACTTGCGCATGCTCTTTATTTACTTTATTTATTTATTAATTAGACTTATATACCGCCCTTCTCCTTGCGGACTCAGGGCGGTGAACAGCCGAATAAAAACCAGTAGACAAAAGTTAAAATATTATAAAAACAAATATAAATTTGGCTGAGAATTAAAACAGCTAAATATTAAAATGAATATCAAACTCTAAATTTTTTTTAAAAATTTAGCAGGGATCAGGCTAAGCCGGCGAGCTGAAAGAGGTAAGTTTTCAAGGCCCGACGAAAAGTCCGGAGGTCGGAGATCGTTCTCAGTTCTGGAGGAAGATCGTTCCAGAGGGTGGGGGCTGCCACAGAGAAGGCTCTCCCCCTGGGGGTCGCCAGCCGGCATTGTCTGGCTGACGGCACCCTGAGGAGGCCCTCTCTGTGGGAGCGAACCGGCCGGTGGGAGGCAATTGGTGGCAGAAGGCGGTCCCGTAAGTACCCTGGTCCTAAGCCATGGAGCGCTTTAAAGGTGATTACCAACACCTTGAAACGCACCCGGAAGTCCACCGGCAGCCAATGCAGCTCACGCAGGAGAGGTGTCACGTGGGAGCGCCCCGTCGCTCCCATAATCCCCCGCGCGGCCGCATTTTGCACTGGTTGGAGCCTCCGGGTGCACCCCGGAGATCTTTGCCTTCCATGCATGCACTTGGCCTTGAAAACATGGCTAAATAGGACGGCATTATGTCCGGGCAGATGGGCGGAGCCTACCTCAGTCACCGCTACCCGTTTACCCAAACCGGACAGAACCGGCTGAATCCCACCGCTGAATGTGAACCTACCAATAGAGATGTTTGGAGATGGGCCAAAAAGGTTAATATGGCAGCCACAACAACACAATAAGAACAACGTCTTTCTTTATGAGTACCGTGCAGCTGTGACCACCATCACAAGATCTGAATACACACACCCTTCTTTTCTTAGGGGCTCGGTGGCCTAATGGTTAAGACACGGGGCTACCAACCAGAAAGTTGGCAATTTCCAAGACCCAAGTACCATGGCTTAGGACCGGGGTACTTACGAGACCGCCTTCTGCTACCGATAGCCTCCCACCGGCCAATACGCTCCCACAGAGAGGGACTCCTCAGGGTGCCGTCGGATACATGGGTATTTCCAGAGATATTATGAAAGGAATGCTTTGCTAACAGCCTGGGAGAGAGCCTGGGAGAGAGTGAACTTCTGAAGACAAACTGTTCCACTGGTCAATTGTTTTCACTGTCAGAAAACAATTAAGGAGGAATTCCTCCTTAGTTCTAGGTTGCTTCCCTCCTTGGTTAGTTTCCACCCGTTGCTTCTTCTGCCTTGAGGTGCTTTGGAGAATAGCTTGACCCACTCTTCTTTGTGGCAACCCCTGAGATGTTGGAAGACTGCTATCATGTCTCCCCTAGTCCTTCTTTTCATTAAACTAGACATACCCAGTTCCTTCATATGTTTTAGCCTCCAGCCCCTAATCATCTTGGTTGCTCTTCTCTGCACTCTTTCCAGCTTTATAAAACTTCTGAAAATCATCTGGCATTAAACTGGGCTGGAGGCTAAACCTGTGACAGGAACTGGGTATGTCTAGTCTAACAAAGAGAAGGATTAGAAGTGAGATAGAAGTGAGATAGATACCAGCAATAGCCTCCCACCAGCCAGTACGCTCCCATAGAGAGGGGCTCCTCCGGGTGCTGTCGGCCAAACAATGTCGACTGGCGGCCCCCGGGGGAGAGCCTTCTCTGTGGGAGCACCTACCATCTGGAACGAACTCCCCCCGGAGATACGGAGGATCCCGGATCTGCGCACCTTCCGTCGCGCACTCAAGACTCATTTGTTCCATCAAGCCGGACCCGACCTAAGTCCGTCCCCTTTTTAAATGGAAATTTTAATTTGTTTTAAATTATGAGGGTTTTAAATTTGTCTCAGCCAAATTATTTAATTCGTTTTTATTCTATTTTAATTTTTGTATTTATGTGTTATCTTAAGGCTGTTCACCGCCCTGAGTCCTTCAGGAGTAGGGCGGTATATAAATCTAATGAAATGAAATGAAATGAAATGAAATGAAAAAGAATAGAATAACAGAATTGGAAGAGACCTTGGGGGGTCTTTTAATCCAACCCCCTGCTCAATCAGGAACCCTCATACCATTTTAAACAAATGGTTGTCCAGTCTCTTATTGAAAGCTTCCAATGATGGATCACCCACAACTTCTGGAAGCAAGTCATTCAACTGGTTAATTGTTCTCATTATCAGGAAATGTCTTCTTAGTTCTAGGTTGCTTCTCTCCTTGATTAGCTTCCACCCATTGCTTCTTCTCCTGCCCTCAGCTGCTTTGGAGAGTAGATTGACCCCCATCATCTTTATAGGAGCCCCACAAATATTGGAACACTGCTATCATGCCACCCCTAGCCCTTTTCATTAGACTAGATTCCTATAAATTCAAGCAATGTGGAACTTGAAAATGAATAATAATAATAAAAAAGAACATGGAATGGGAACGTGTGTTAAAAAGCCTATTAATATTCATATTTGCATTTTACGATATGCCTTTGAGGCTTTTTCTTTTTTTCAATGTCATAAAATACACCTGGACTGCTTTAAACTGACGACTGTCTTTTTATAGCCGAGTCTTGATTAGTCAATAATGACAAACTACAGTTGGCACTCAAATTAGATTAAAGAATAGTCAGCAGGCAAAATATGCTTCCTTTGTCACATTCATACTCTCAGAGTTTGGGTACAATCGTTAGAAAAATGGTCTTTTAATGAGTTTTTGGGGAGGTTTGAGAGAGAGCGGGAGGGAAAGGGGGAGAGGGGGATAGAGAGGGAAAGAGAGAGGGGAGAGAGAGAGGGAGAGAGAGGGAGGGAGAGAAGACAGAGGGAGGGAGGAAGAGAAGAAAGAGGGAGAGAAGGAGAGAGTGAGGGAGAGGGAGAGAGAGAGAAAGAGAGAGGGAGGGAGGGAAAGAGAGGGGGGAGAGAGGGGGGGAAGGAGGGAGGGAGGGAGAGAATATATACCTATATACCAAACAGTTCCTCTTAATTTTCCACCAGATAGTTTGTTTTCCAGTAAGTAATTTTTTTCTAATCTTTCAATCATCCTCGGGAATGTCTCCTCTTTTATTATTTCCCCCATAACCTATTTGATTGCATTCTCTGCTATTATTTTATTTTTCTTTACTTTCATAAACAGCCTTTAAAAAAAAAACACAGAGACCCATGCACAATGAAATTGAGTTAGGATATAATAATGTCCCCAAGTATTTCATTGTTGTATTCATTTTCTGTCCTGTGGAAATGCTCTAAATATTAATTTGTTTTATTTCATTTTAGATTTTACTTCTATCGCTTTGTTATTTTTATAAATATCTCAAGGTGGCAAATATAGCTAACATTCTTTCTCCTCCTCTTTCTCCCACAACAACCGCCCTGTGAGATTGGTTGG
Organism: Masticophis lateralis; assembly: GCA_030761175.1. NCBI lineage: Eukaryota > Metazoa > Chordata > Lepidosauria > Squamata > Colubridae > Masticophis > Masticophis lateralis. Next base: position 79,544,096 of record JAUDYJ010000007.1, on the reverse strand, counting down.
GCTGAGAGAGAATGACTGGCCCAAAGTCACCCAGCCAGCTTTCATGCCTAAATGGGACTAGAACTCACAGTCTCTGTTCTGCCCCAGCTATGGACCCCAAAGAATGCAGCACACACAAACCTTCAAACCTTAGTTTACTAAAATAAAATCAGGGTTTTTTTTTCAAACAAAGGATGTTAATTAACTTTCTTAACAGCCTGCGAGAATCTAAAGAATAAATAATCTTAATCTTACTATGGTTAGCAGAAAGCCCAGAAGCAATTTGCAGAAAACTAAGATCAAGGCACGAAGGAGAGTGAACAAGGTTGTTCCCTGCAAATTGCTTCAGTCGGCGTTCCTCCTTAAATAGGCTAAGGGAGTGGTCAATTAGCCCCAAGCCTTACTCTCAAGGGGACCTCCTTCTGAGGAGACACTCCTGCCTTTGCGCGCCTGTGCATCGAGAAGAGGCTCCTCCTCTTCGTCCTCTTCACTTAAGGGAGCTTCTGGAGGTTCTGAAGGCCCTGGCTGAATCCCCGCCTCTGGCACCACATCTTCTCTAGTCTCCTCATTGTCTGACTCGAGTGCCAGCTGCACGGGCTGCTGGCACAGCACCATGCCAGCTGATTCCTCCTCGCTGTCGGAATCAGCTACTAACTGCACAGGCCGCTGACAGGCCACAACAGTCTCCTGGTAATTGTCCCAAAGTCACCCAGCTGGCTTTCATGGCCAAGGTGGAACTAGAACTCACAGTCTCCTGGTGTTTATCCCAAAGTCATCCATCCAGCTTTCATGCCTAATGTGGACTAGAACTCAGTCTCCTGGTTATTGTCCCAAAGTCACCCAGCTGGCTTTCCTGCCTAAGGGGAACTAGAACTCACAGTCTCCTAGTGATTGTCCAAAGACATCTAGCTGGCTTTCCTGCCTAATGCAGGATTAGAATTCATAGTCTCCTGGTGTTCATCCCAAAGTCACCCAGCTGGCTTTCCTGCATAAAGCGTAATTTCTAGCCTAATTCCTTAACCATTAGTCCAAACTGGCACCCTAGACTAAAGCTATGCTTATCGTTTATAGATTGTAAATATTTTTCACCAGAAAGTAGACATTCCTTCCCTCTTCTTTTTTTTTAAAATAAATCTATTTCTTTTCAAACATGCCCCTTCCCAATAGCTTAGATACGGTATAAGCTTGGAGATTTTTACACATACTATTTTTGATAGGGATATTATTTTAAAAAAGGCAAGGATGTTGACTTTAATATTTTCTGGCATTTAAAATCTGTTGCATTGAAAAAGAAATCAAATGAATGCTGTTCATTTTGGCAGGGTAGAGAAGATGTTCACATCATGGGCTCTACTCTAATTTGATCTCCAGTAACAACAGTTAATTCTATTAATCTCATGTAATTATAAATGCCCTGGTGTGTGTTCAGATACAGAGGTGGAATTGGTAACTCATGTACTGCTTAAATTATCTATTGTACCATTTGTGGCATTGGAGTCTCAAAAAAAGGTCTTTGATCAAGAAGTTATCAACTTCCTTCTGTGAGAATGACCAAACATGGGCAAGTAGTTAGGCTAGTGGGTATAGCTAGGGCCCTGAAGAAGTAACTTGATACCCACTCATTCTACCTGTTAGATATGGATGGATGGATGGATGGATGGATGGATGGATGGAGATATATAGATGATAGATAGATAGATAGATAGATAGATAGATAGATAGATAGATAGATAGATAGATAGATAATAATGAATGGTAGATGGTAGATGGTAGATGGTAGATGGTAGATGATAGATGATAGATGATAGATGATAGATGATAGATGATAGATAGATAGAAATAGATAGATGATAGATAGATAGATAGATAGATAGATGATAGATAGATAGATAGATAGATAGATAGATAGATAGATAGATAGATAGATAGATATAGACTGACTATGACAGACAGTCAGATGGACAGACAGATAGATATGGTTGGATGGATGGATGGATGGATGGCCGGATGGATGGACGGATAGGGAAACAGACAGATAGAGGCCTCTTGCTAAGCACTAAAGGATTATTCACTAATACAAATGAATTCAGCTGTGGAAGTACAAGGTTAGAACAATATTCTCATGCAAAGGCTGGCAATCAGAAAACAGTTTTTTTTTAAAAAAAACACAAGAAATAACATACAAGCATTTCAAAATCATTGATTTACCTGGTAATATTGAAGGTTTAGATTCCTGGACTGATTTCTGGGGAGAATAATAGCAAGATTCTCTTCTCTCTTCAGATTTTGATTTGTAAGATGCTTCCTACATATGCAAAAAAGTTAACAATCCGATAAATATGTTTGCAAGAATAGCCTGTCTTTCTTTCTTTCTTTCTTTCTTTCTTTCTTTCTTTCTTTCTTTCTTTCTTTCTTTCTTTCTTTCTTTCTTTCTTTCTTTCTTTCTTTCTTTCTTTCCCTTCCTTCCTTCCTTCCTTCCTTCCTTCCTTCCTTCCTTCCTTCCTTCCTTCCTTCCTTCCTTCTTTTTCTTTCTTCCTTCTCATATATTTCATTTCAACCTTCATTTTAATTTATGAATTGCTATATATGTTTGTGATTTTGCTTTGATTATTAGGCATTAATTAGGATGACGTGATTTTGTAGGTATTGTTTACGAACCAAAGTATTGTGCTCTTATTTGGAGGTTGATATGGAAATATTTTTGGAGACATTATTTGGTGGTATTGATTAAGGATGAATCAAACTGAATTTATTTTCATTTTTCATTATATTTTACTTTTGACATTTTTTTTCCAGAATTGTTTGGTTTCTGTAATAATGTTGATATTTGTTTGTCTAATGAAACTAGAGAAGGAGGGATCAGTGAATAAATTCAGATTATTGCTGATTATGTTAAAGTTGGACTTGTTTGTTTAAAATTGTATTTTTATGTTTTCTATATCTCTGTGTTATTAATTCTCTCAAGTATATCAGTTATAACAGTTTGATTGGTCAAAATGTTTATATCTATGTCTGTTTTATATTTTGCCATTAAGGGAAGCTTTCAATAAGGTTTATATTTCTGAGATTTATTTTTATTACGCTTTAATGCTTAGGCTATTAAGCTGGAACATTAATGGTATAAATAATATTGTTAAACACAAAAATGTGTTTCAAATCTACACAGGGACAATGTTGAAGCTATATTTTTATAAGTGACCCATAATCTATGTAATGAAAAGTCTAATTTCTCTCTGAAATTGGTTGGCTGGGCTTGTCATGTTATAAATTAGTGAAAATAGCACTAGGACTGCTGAGGTCATGGCTTATCTAATCGATATATATAAAAGCGAAAACCACTCACGCATTAATCACAAAATCTCCAGAACCGTAAAGCCTACAAACTTGAAATTTGCCACGTATGTTCCTCTTGGCTTCTAGGTTCTCGCTAAGAAAGGATTTTTCGAAATAACCATCAGAGCATTAGTATTTTCTATATTATTATAACACGCTCTGATGCTAAGGAGTTCTACTCCCCCTCCCCACCTGAAAAGAAATCTGTTCCAAATGCAAAACACAAGCAGAGGAGAGGAGTTTCACTTTCAGCTTTACTTTCAACACAGCAGTTGAGCTAAGCCATGCCCAGCCTCCTTCTTGTCTCCCTCTTGCTCACACAGCAAATATTGTTTGAGTTTCCAAACAGCCCTCAATTCTCTCATACATTGACACGATGCTAGCCAGATGAATACCGATGGATGCTGCAGGCTGGGACATTTTGCTCCCACACTGTTCCAACTGCCAGTTGCATTATATTAACACACTCTGATGCTATGGAGTTACACATTCTACATTAAGTTTCAGGCTGTAAGTGTCAATTTATCAAGCCTGAGCACATAGTTTCGTAGCGAAGCACAGGCATCCAGCTAGTAAGTTTATAAACAATAGTTACTATTAAGAGTATATAGATTATGAAGGAAACTTTTATTCTGTGTCTGACACACTTGATTTCAACAGATACTTTTCAAAATTGTTTTGATCATTGAATCAATGGTGACGATATATATCCTGTTTAAAGAGGATAAAAAGTATTCCTGAACGAAATTACAATTACAAAAACTGTAATCAAAACTGAAATGTGATGCAAATTTCCACTTCACAAAACTTACTTAACAACTTAAGTGAGTTAAGATTCAATTAACAACTGTGGGAAGGAAGCTCATAACATGGGGCAGAATTCAGTGTACTGCTGTCTCTCTTAGCAACAGATATTTTGGGCTCGATTATGGTCATATACTGGTAGTTGAGGACTACCTGTATACCACAATCAGCCAGAGGTTAAGATGGAATTTGGCTTTTTTGTTTGTTTGTTTTTTTGTCCACTTAGAATAGCTGCCAAAATTGTGGAAACCTTTTGGGAAAAGTGTATTTTTGAGATTTGATAGCTAATAACACCACTTTTTTGAGGAATTTCAAGATAATCCTATTCCACTGCTGGAATGGCCTGGGAATAGCCCAGACCTTCACCCAATTGAAAATCTACAGAGCCAACTAAAGAAACTTGTTAGTCAGAAGTGACCCAACAATAAAACCCAGTTAATAGAAGCCATCATTCCATCTTGGTTTCATATTATAATAACAGCTGCAGAACTAAAAGACTTGGTTCACTCCATGGAAAGACATTGTAAGGCTGTAATTCATGCTAAAGATTACCCAACTAAGTATTAACTGACGTGATAATTTTTGTACCGTATATCTCGTTTTTTCTACATGTTTCACTTTTCTTCTTTATACTGTAACTGCGATTCTAATAGCAAATCCTTCATAAAAGTTATGGCATTACCTTCTTGATTAAATTATCTTTCCAGTGATGTATAATTTTATGGTATTCCTCCCCCCCCCCCCAAAAAAAAGTAGTGTTATTAGCTAGTTTTAGAAAATACACTTTTCCCAAAAGGTTTCCACAGTTTTGGCCATTACTGTATCAAGTCCTTCCCAAAGACTCGGGATATTTGATGGTCTTATCGCTATTGTCTCAGGAAAAATCCCCGAAAAACGATAGCAAAATTCTGTCACATTCTTAATTCTGTCCTTAGCTCTTGACTCCATTTCATGGTCTATTTTTCATGGCCTGTTTGGCTACCTCCTTTGCAGTGATGAGAGTCCCTCTGTAATTATTTCTTTTTTTCTTTTTCTGTGTGTCAAAATGAATAGGAGCAATCGTACTATTAAACTAATGACCCATGTCAATCCTTTGTCATAAATGCAAATGACTAACACGATACTCCAAAAACATATGCCATTGTTCTAATTTTTTTTTTTTAAAAAAAAGCACCAACCCATAATTAGGCAAAAGCGATGGCTTTGTCCTTAATTCCAACTCTAGAGAAATCTATTGAATTTGAATGTTCACCCCTTCCCACCTGGTGTTTTCAGCCGTCCGCCCGATGTTTTCCAAGGCAGACAATTCTGGCTTTTCAAGTAGAAAAATCTTCTGTAACCCAAAAGCTCTGAACGTCTCAGCAATTAGGACATTTTTCAATCAGACCAGAGCCCCTAATTTGGTTCCGGTGACTTTTAAAGAGTGACACATAGCCCAAATCACCCATTGCCCTGTATTATTATTCCTAATGCTACGAGCTTTAATTGGTTTAATCAGTACAATTATCAACGATCGCTTTAACTGCAGATTAAAATTGCCCCTGACCTCATTTAATTGGTGGGGTTGAGATTAAAGGACATGGACATTTATTCTCTCTCTCTGTCTCGCTCACACACACAAACACACACACTGTCAGAAACAAGCCCAAGGACAATACAGTGAAATACAATTGAATCAGGGGTGAAATCCAGCAGGTTCTGGAGAACTGGTAGCGGAAATTTTGAGTAGTTCGGAGAACCGGTAGCGGAAATTTTGAATAGTTCAGAGAACTGGCAAATATCACCTCTGGCTGGTCCCAGAGTGGGGTGGGAATGGGGAGTTTGCAGTATCCTTCCCCTGCCACGCCCACCAAGCCACACCACACCATGCCCACCAAGCCACACCCACAGAACTGGTAGTAAAAAAAAATCCATTTTTTAATTTGTTTGTACTTAAAAAAAAGAGGGGGCATGGTGACCTAGCGGTTAAAACACTGGGCTTTTTGATCAGAAGGTCAGTGTTTGTGACCCCAGCACTATGTGATGGGGTGAGTTCCCATTCTTGCCTCAGCTCCTGCCAACCTAGGAGTTCAAAAGCATGTAATGCAAGTAGATAAATAGGTACCACCTCAATTGGAAGGTATCAGCATTCCATGTACCTTGGCGTATAGCCATGCTGGATATATGATCCTGGAAAATGTCTTCGGCCAACGCCTGGTCCCTTGGTTTGGAAACAAGATGAATAGGGGTCAAGCTATTTTCCAAAGCACCTGAAGGCCAGACAAAGAATAATGGATGGAAACTGACCAAGGAGAGATTCAACCTAGAAATGAGGAGGAACTTTCTGACAGTGAGAACAATCAACCCATGGAACAGAAGTTGCCTTCGGAAGTTGTGGGAGCTTCATCCATGAGACTTTCAGGAAGAGATTGGACTGGCATTTGTCAGAAATGGTGTAGAGTCTCTTGCTGAGCAGGGGGTTGGAATAGATGATGTATAAAGTCCCTTCCAATTTTGTTAATCTGTAATCTGTAATCTGAGTACTGCCCTGTAAAGTTAGACATAACTAGACAGGAAAAATTCTATCTATTAAGGTACAGGTAAAAGAAAAGTCGAGAAATGGGCCCAAACTCCCTGAATAACTGTCTCGCTTAGCAACGGACATGCAAGGCTCAATTGTGGTCATATACCGAGGACTATCTGTATCCATACATGCTGAACTTAAATTTGACCAGTGGAGGAAGTAGATTAAAAATATCTCTTTTTTGCTTGTAATTTGCAAAGACACATTTTGCTACTACTAATAAGGGGATCCCTTAGCCCCCTTATAAATTCGAGTAATGTAGTTTTATTCCTACAGTACGGGTTATATAATCTCACCCCTCCCAGCCTTAATTCGATGAAACTTGTTTACAGCTCATACCTCACCCCTGCATTTTTCTACAATTTACTCCTTTCTTCTTGATAGAAAGTATTACCGAAGAGATGGTATTACAGAGGAGATCACCAAAGGCCAGTGAGAGCGATAAAAATCAATACTTATTTCTCAAGAAGTACCATATTCTAGAAGGACTCATTTCACACCATGAGTCATTGGGAAAAAAAAACCCTCTGTATTTGGCATTTTAAAAATAAATTGTTTTGATAGTATTTATATTAATAACAATTGACTCTGCATAAGGCAAAATAGACAAGCGATTTGAACATTACATCTTAACTTTAGACATAAAATTAGAATTCTACCGTCAAAGATGCTTCTGTATAGATAACACAGGCAGAAGAAACAATATTTTCTTCTTTTTAGACCCCTGCTTTAAAAGAAAAGAAAGAAGAAGAAGAAGAAGAAGAAGAAGAAGAAGAAGAAGAAGAAGAAGAAGAAGAAGAAGAAGAAGAAGAAGAAGAAGAAGAAGAAAGCCAGACAGAAATGATGGCTATGATTTGGGGGTCTATTTCTTAAATTACCGTACAAATGACTATTATCTTTCATTATTTTGATAAAACAAAATGTTGATCCATGCTTTCGTTCTGTGAATTGCAATCCTGATTAAACTGTCAGGACTTTGATCTGCCATGATGGTAAAAAAGACAAATTGCTTAAGAGATAAAGCTTGATTTATTCGATCTCTATTTTTTTCTATATCTATCTATCTATCTATCTATCTATCTATCTATCTATCTATCTATCTATATCTATCATCTCTGTCTGTCTGTCTGTCTGTCTCTCTCTCTCTCTCTCTCTGTCTCTCTCTGTCTCTCTCTCTCGATTAGAGCATTCACAACTTCTGGAGGCAAGTTGTTCCATTGATTAATTGTTCTAACTGTCAGGAGATTTCTCCTTACTTCTAGGTTGCTTCTCTCCTTGATTAGTTTCCATCAGGTGCTTTGGAGAATAGCTTGACTCCCTCTTCTTTGTGGCAGCTCCTGAGATATTAGAAGACTGCTATCATGTCTCCCCTAGTCCTTCTTTTCATTAAATTAGACATACCCAGTTCCTGCAACTGTTTTTCATATGTTTTGGTCTCCAGTCCCCTAATCATCTTGGTTGCTCTTCTCTGCACTCTTTCTAGAGTCTCCACAACTTTTTTGCATTGTGATGACCAAAACTGTTTGCAGTACTCCAAGTGTGGCCTTACCAAGGCATTATAAAGTGGTATTAACCCTTCACGTGATCTGGATACTATCCCTCTGTTTATGCAGCCTAGAACTGTGTTGGCTTTTTTAGCAGCTCCTGCACACGGCTGGTTCATATTTAAATGGTTGTCCAAGATCCCTGTCAAAGTTACTACTATTGAGCAAGGTACCGCATATACTGTATGTGTGCATTTTGTTTTTCTTGCCCAAATGTTCTTGCATAGGAACAGGAAGCTCAAATACAAAGCCCAAAGAAGGTATAAAAATTCACCCACTCTCAACTCCGTTTGGTCAGCTGCCCCAGAACCACATGCTGTTGGTGGTTCCGTTCATCAATAAACAGAATCTTTCTTTCCAATCAGCCTCCACCTTCCATTTTATTTATTTCCAGCGTCTTTCTCCCAGCTTGGAATGGAACCAGAGGGATTTTTCCTTCCAATAATCTCTTTCATTTGCCTCTTCCGCCAGCAAGTGAACAACTTAGTTATGGCTAACAATTTCTCTGCCTGCTTCTTTGATGGAACTGCTAGAATTTCAGAATCCGATTTTGAAGGGATGTGTGTGTGGGGGAGACTTAATGAGGTTGCAAGACAGGCTAGAGATGTCCCACGGTTGCTAATTTTTGAATGTCAGCTCTCTGAAATGTGTCGTGGAGGAGGGGGTGTCAGCCTTTAAGGATTTTATTCGCTATTTTGGAAGAAAGTCACAACAGGAAAGTGGGAGAGAGATTGAAAGGACTCCCCCCGCCCAGATTTTTGTGCAATTCCATCCAACAAATGGACAACTATTAGTGTCTTGCTCATTTACTGATCTCTTGGATATTACATGCTTTTTAACCAACGTAGGCATTCATCTGCTAAGAATTTCACAATTTAGGCCTAGCCTAAAGGGTTTTAATGGGAATTTTTTGAATTTTTAAATTTTATAAACTTGGGGTTTTAAATTGGGAGGCCGTTGATTTAATTTGTTTTAGTTTCCTTAACTTTTGTATTATATGTATTTTTTTTAATTTTGGCTGTTCACCGCCCTGAGTCCCGTTGGGAGAAGGGCAGTATACAAATTTAATTAATTTAATAATAATAATAATAATAATAATAATAATAATAATAATAATAATAATAATAATGATGATGATGATGTTGTTGTTGTTGTTGTTGTTGTTGTTGTTGTTGTTGTTGTTCCCACTGGGAACATCAGGGTTGAGAAAGTTTTAGAGAATGAGAAACTCAAGATCTTGTGGGACTTTAGAATTCAGACTGACAGGCACTTGGTCCACAACACACTTGACATAACAATAGTTGAAAAGAAAAAAGTATGGTTCATTGACATTGCAATACCTGGTGATGCACGGATTGAAGATAAGCAGCAAGAAAAAATCACAAAGTACCGGGACTTGCAAATTGAAGTTGAGCGACTGTGGAAAAAGAAATCATGTGTTGTCCCAATTGTAATTGGAGCCTTTGGAGCAATACCCAAAGGGCTACTCCACTATTTAGCAATTCTAAATTTACCGGACTTGAACACTTTGACTCTACAAAAAACCACCTTACTCAGAACAGCTTACATCCTCCGACGATACCTTCACAGTTCCTAGGTCCTTGGTTAGGACTCGAGCTGCTGAGCTATTAACCGGCCTCAAAGGCTGTGCATCTCACTACAGATTAAATAATAATAATAATAATAATAATAATAATAATAATAATAATAATAATAATAATATAGAAAAAAGTCATTGTGGCTTTTTATACTTGCTTAATACTAAACAACTGATGTTCTATAATGAAACTCATTGCCATCAGTCCTAAGAATAAACCCACTAGTTAGTTCTTTTGGCTCAGTTTTCAAACTTAGTGATTATACAGTAAATAGAATACAGAATATTGAAAGGCAGAGTTGGAAGGGACCTTGGAGGTCCTCTAGTCCAACACCCTGCTCAGGCAGGAGAGATTATATCATTTCAGACAAATGGTTGTCTAATGTCTTCTTAAAAGCCTCCAGTGATGGAGTGCTCACAACTTCCAAAGGCAAGCTATGACACCGATTAATAATTCTCACTGGAGGAAATTTCTCCTTAGCTCTAAGTAAGATCTCTCCTTGTGTTGTGGCCCATCAGTGGCCTGTGAGGACTGTAGCTGACTCTGACAGTGAGGAGGCTGGTGTGGTGTTGCGCCAGCAGCCTGTGCATCTGGCACTCGAGTCGGACAGTGAGGAGGCTGGAGAAGATGTGGTGCCAGAGATGGGGATTCAGCCAGAGCCTTCAGAACCTCCAGAAGCTCCTTTAAGTGAGGAGGACAAAGAGGAGGAGCCTCTTCTTGATGCACGGGTGTGCAGAGCTGCCAAAAGGCAGGAGTGGCTCCTCAGGAGGCAGTCTCCTTGAGAGTAAGGCTTGGGGCTAATTGGCCACACCATTAGCCTATTTAAGGAGGAACGCTGACAGAAGCAATGTGTAGGGAACAACTTTAGTTCACTCTACTTCGCGTCTGGATTGTCTGCAAATTGCTTCTGGGCTTTCTGCCAATCTTCATAAGATTGTGATTACTTTATCTTTGGTTTCTTGTAGGCTGCTAACAAAGCTTATTAACAGCCTTTGTTTTGAAAAAGACTGAGTTATTTTAGTAAATTAAGTTTTGTACAAACTTAGTGTGTTATGTATTCTTTGGGGTCCGTAGTTGGGGCAGAACACCCTCTGATAAGTTTCCATCTATTGCTTCTTGTCAGCAGCACTGGCTGGGGGATTCTGGGAGTTGAAGTCCAGCCATCTTTAAGCTTCCAAGGTTGAGAAACACTGACCTAAAGTGTCCATCCTCTTATGGACCTGCTCCTTCAAAGTTCACAGGGAATAGCATCGCTTGCCCTGTTCTGGTCTTTGTAGGTACAGACACATCACAGCCTCTGAGCATCTTTCAGCGACCTGCCTAATAAATATGCTTGCGAGTAGCTTTTTAAAAGATGATAAAATGCAAAAGGAATATGTGGGTAGGATTACTAAAATAGTGCTCTACATTAATAAGAAAGCATGCAGCTACACATTTCCAAGGCGAAGATCTTTAAAAAGGATTAGATACCCATGCTTGCAGGTGGATTAGCTTGTCAGGAAGAGAAAATGTCATCTGTGTTTCTCATCACTAAAGTCACGTTGCTCTGCAAAGCTGGCTTAAAATTTAGGAGACCTAATGAAGCACCAGGATTGAAGCTCCCCACTACGTGCAAGCCTAAATTAATACTGCAGGTGAAATCTTGAGAAAATTATTTATTTATTAAGAAAATGAGGAGGAGGAGGAGGAGGAGAGGAAGGGGAAGGGGAAAGGGGGAGGAGGAAAAAGAGGAAGAGGAGGAAGAGGAGGAGGAGGAAGTGGGAGGAGGAGGAGAGGAAGGGGAAGGGGAAGGAAGAGGAGGAAATAGAGGAAGAGGAGGAGGAGGAAGTGGGAGGAGGAGGAGGAGGAGGAGGGGAAGGGGAAGGGGAAGGAGGAGGAGGAAAAAGAGGAAGAGGAGAAAGAGGAGGAGGAGGAAGTGGGAGGAGGAGGAGAGGAAGGGGAAGGAGGAGGAGGAAAAAGCGGAAGAGGAGGAAGAGGAGGAGGAGGAGGAAGTGGGAGGAGGAGGAGGAGGAGGAGGAGGAGAGGAAGGGGAAGGGGAAGGAGGAGGAGGAAAAAGAGGAAGAGGAGGAGGAGGAGGAAGTGGGAGGAGGATTGTTAAGGATATTATTGAGTTACACCTGAAGTTGTGGTTTATAAAGCAGAGTAAATACATTGGCTATAGAGCTCAGCCAATCAGGATGCAGAATGACTCAGCACAGTTCTTAAAGCTACATAATACGTTCACATAATACAAATATACAATGTTGGCTTATATATTTCCTGACCAACCAATTAGGCAATAATCATTTCCTAACAAGGATGTTATCCATTCAGTCATATCCAACTCCTAATGATTCTGAGTCCCTCCATATCTTTCAATCTTGCACTACTTCTTTGACTTGTTAAGAAAATGTACATGACTTCTCAACTAACCCAATTTACAAAGAAAAATCCCCAATACAAACTCCAATAAACTCATACAGAAACACCCCAACGACAGCAAACAGAGTAGCCATTGATGGGATTCCATATCACCCAGGGGTACCCAGACCAAGTGTCCTCAGGGCCTTGCAGAAGAACATCAAAGTGGGATCCAATCTTATTTACTCATCGATGATGTTCCACAGGGAGGAGGCTACCATGGAGCAGACTCTACTTCTTGGACCCACGGCATGGACCTCCTTAGGCAAGAGGACTCATAACTCTATCATTAGGTGTTGTACTTAATGATACATCACTTATGATTCTTGACAAATGTATCTTTTCTTTTTATGTACACTGAGAGCTTATGCACCAAGACAAATTCCTTGTGTGTTCAATCACACTTGGCCAATGAAGAATTCTATTCTATTCTATTCTATTCTATTCTATTCTATTCTATTCTATTCTATTCTATTCTATTCTATTCTATTCTATTCTATTCTATTCTATTCTATTCTACTCTACTCTACTCTACTCTACTCTACTCTACTCTACTCTACTCTACTCTACTCTATTCTCTATAACTTTCCCTGCCTCCCCATCTGGTACATCATGTAGATATAACTGGGAAAAGATGGTCCTTCAAATAACTGGTTTCAGGCCATGTAGGACTTTAAATGTGACAACCAGCATTTTGAATTGAACTCAGAAGCAAATTTGCAGCCAATGCAGCTCCCGCAGGACAGGTAACACATGTGTAAATTTAGGCTAGCATAAAAACATGTTGGCTGCCACATTGATCAAGATCATTTATTCAGCATCCAACCTCTTCTTAAAAACTTCCAGTGTTGGAGCATTCACAACTTCTGCAGGCAAGTTATTCCACTGATTAATTGTTCTAACTGTCAGGAAATTTCTCCTTAGTTCTAGGTTGCTTCTCTTCTTGATTAGTTTCCGTCTATTGCTTCTTGTCCTATCCTCAGGCGCTTTGGAGAATAGCTTGACTCTCTCTTCTTTGTGGCAGCCCCTGAGATATTGGAACACTGCTATCATGTCTCCCCTGGTCCTTCTTTTCATCAAATAGACAGACCCAGTTCCTGCAACCGTTCTTCATATGTTTTAGCCTCCAGTCCCCTAATCATCTTTGTTGCTCTTCTCTGGACTTTTTCTAGAGTCTCAACATCTTTTTTTACATCGTGGCGACCAAAATTGGATGCAGTATTCCAAGTGTGGCCTTACCAAGGCGTTATAAATTGATATTAACACTTCACGTGATCTTGATTCTATCCCTCTGTTTATGCATAACTATTGTTTTTTTCTGACAGCTGCTACATACGGCTGGCTCATATTTATGCATGTCTATAGAGATTCTCAATCATCCAGGTCACAGCTGAAGAAACTTCTTGGATGAGAAGCAAAGCATCTTCGAAGAAAAACAAGAAAGTCCAGTTTATTCAGAATAAACAAACCAGAAAGAAAAAACTGAAGCTCTATCTATAACGTGTATTCTAGAAATTCCCCTTCTTTAGAGAGACATACTTCCTAAGGAGGAAGAAAATGAAACAAGGATGATTAGAGAGCTGGAGGCTAAAACATACAAAGAACGGTGGTAGGAATTGGGTATGTCTAGTCTAGTGAACAGAAGGACTAGAAGAGACATGATAGCAGTGTTGCAATATTTGAGGGGCTTCTACAAAGAATAGGGGATTCAAACAGTGGTGAAATCCAAGTTTTTTTACTACCGGTTCTGTGGACATGGCTTGGTGGGTGTGGCAGGGGAAAGATATTGCAAAATCTCCATTCCCACCCCACTCTGGGACCAGCCACAGGTAGTATTTGCCGGTTCTTCGAACTACTCAAAATTTCCATTACTGGTTCTCCAGAACCTGTTAGAACCTGCTGGATTTCACCCCTGGATTTAAACTATTTTCCAAACCAACAGAAGGCAGGACAAGAAACCATGGATAGAAATTAACCAAGGAGAGAAGCAACCTAGAACCAAGGAGAAATTTCCTAATGGTGAGAGCAATCAACCAGTGGAATGGCTTGCTTTCAGAAGTTGTGGGTGCTCCATCATTGGAAGTTTTTAAGAAGAGTTTGGACAACCATTTGTTTGAAATGGTATAAGTTCTCCTGCTCGACCAGGAGAATTCGACCAGAAGACCTCCAAGGTCCTTTCTGACTCTGTTATTCCATGTTCTATGAAACAGTTTTTATTCTTGAAATGCTGTATTTCTTGCTTTCTGTCCTCCAAAGGTTGCTAGCAGTTAATTAGTATTCAAAGTGTAAGTTATATCTCCTCCAGCCTCAGTTCTCCCCAATGCAGTCAATCTTTCTTGACTGTCTGAAGATCTCAAATAGCTTTGTATTCATTTTGGCTTTGAGAGATTTCGCTCTGGTGCCGTTACCGAAAACAGGGATCCACGGGAGAATTCAACAGTTACATTTTAAAAGATGTAAGGGTGTATTTTCTTCAACTTATCCTCGAACACCCACAGACTGCCACAAAACTCCAGTAGTAATTACCTTGGCACAGACAGAAAAGCAAGGAACTCACAGAAAATTAACGTGAGATACCAATTATCTTAGTATTCATTGATTTATACCTTCTGTTTCCTGTTCTTCAGTCAGAATGGCTGAATGGCCTTTCGACCCCCAGCTTCTAATTTTACTCAGTTACTAACTTGCATAACCTCTCATTTGCAATTATTACATTTTCGTCCAATTTGCCTGCAGGATTCCAAGATTCCACTAATGAGGACACCTTTGCACGAGGGAGGAAGAAGGAATGTTGGATTCTGAGATACATTGAAGAGCTCCTACCTCCGGAGGACAATTATAAATTAAGAAAGAAAGCAGAAAGTGGGCGAGGGGTTGCGAATTCTGGAGGGGGCATTCCAAAATTGAGAGTAGAGAAGAAAATGTAAAATAATATTTATAATAGAGTACTACAGTATGTGCAGCTGTCTAGGATTTTTGGTTCCTGGATGAAAAAGAATGACGTTTTATGAAGACTGAATCATTACTGAGCCATCCCAGATATTCCAACAATACAAATGGATGAAAGAAAGTGGAAATATCTCTTTATTCACTTAGAACTTGAAATAAAATAGAATAGAAGGGTAGCAATAGAAGAGAATATCTGTAGCTCAGGGATCAGCTTTGGGGTCCTTGGTAATCTCTGAGCTTGGTTGTTTTCTTATGGAGATTTCAATACCCAGCTAGGTAACATCAGTCCTGTTAATGGATTATGTTACCTAGCTGGGTAAAGAAACATCTGAAAGAAAACATCTTAGCTCGGAGAGCACCAAGGACCTCACAATATAGAATGGTCACTAAGGTACTAAGAGGCGCAATGGCTTAATGATCCTGGAGATGGTCTCTGCTCCAGTGGCTCGAGTCCTGACACACAGGGTGGGAGCTCACCCTGTGTGTCAGGGTGAGCTCCCATCACTCACCTTAGCTTCTGCCCACTTAGGAATTCAAAAGCTATGCAAATAGATAAATAGGTATCGCTTTGATGGAGAGACGAGTTGGTGCTCCATGCAGGCAGTCAAATTGTCACTGGCTCTAAACCTTCCTGGTTGTGGCACCTGTTTGCGAGGTGGCACCAGGTGAGAGAAGGGGCCTAGGATGATGCTGCTCATCTTTTTCTCTGGTAGAAAGCCAGCTTATCATCCACTAGCACACCTTGGGAAGCACACGAACAATTCCTGCAACAGAGCTGGTATCCACTACTCTGTAATAATGTTTTGGTCTCCTGCTAATGTGGAGTCGTAGTGGCGCAGTGGTTAGAATGCAGTATTGCAGGCTGCCAGCAGTTCGACTGTCACCAGCTGAAGGTTGACTCAACCTTCCATCCTTCTGAGATTGGTAAAAATGAGGACCCAGATTGTTGGAGGCAATAGGCTGACTCTGTAAACCATTTAGAGAGGGCTGTAAGCAGTGGTGGTTTGCTACTGGTTTGCCCCTGTTTGGGTGAACTGGTAGCAATGGTGGCAGGAGGCTCTGTCTACCCACCTGGACACTTCTGTATATTGTTCTGTCCCCGCCCCACACACGCACCCCCATGGACGGCCAAGAGATAATAAGCCAGCACACAAAAGTTTCTTTGATGACCAAGTTGGCAACAACTCAGTACTGGCTGCCAATAGTCCTTTACTTACAACAGGAGGGTTTCTCCTCCATCCGAAAGATCAAAATACAATCACCGAAACTAAGAGATAAGTACAATAAGTCAGTCCAGACAATGCAAACACAAAATTCCAATGACACAGAGAGGCTTGTTCACTTCCAGTTTTTGCTCATCACAGAGCTTGAATGGCCACCAAACCCCCTTTTATACCCTGTGGGGTGTGGTCCAGTGACTCAGCCTAATCCCTGGCATGCCTCTTCCTTTGTTGCACGTGCTTATCTCTGCAATGCTGTCGAGGGTCCAGCCAAGACTCATCATCATCATTACTGTCCACCTGCGGCTGCGTGGAAGTGCTTGGCCCCAGGCCTATCTCTTGGCCTTCGGAAGACACTGAAGGCATTGCCAGAGAGGAGGGTACTGGAGAGGGAGGCCTTGCCAACTCCTCTTCTTCACTCTCAGAGTCCTCTCCTGCTGATAATACAGGCTTGAGAGTCGGAGCCACATGCCACATGTGCGAGCATACGTGTGCCCACGAGCAAACAGGTAGCGACGGGATTTGGAACTCGCCCCTGACTATAAAGCACTATAAAGTAGTATATAAGTCTAAATGCTATTTCTATCCTCATTTTGGCACTGCTACAGACCACTGACCAGCAGTCAGTACTATCTCCAGGGCTAAAACCCAACTGAAAAAAGGACTAGTTAATCCATTTTCTCTAGGACTCTTTCTAACTTGCACACATTCAAACTCTTCACCATCTCTTGTCATTTTGACATTTCCATTCTGCATGGTGATCGTGAGTTTGGTCTTCTTAAAGTTCAGACCAAGTGTCTCTCTTTCATCTTTAAATCATTTTGATCAGTTAATTTAGGCCTCTCTTTTTTTTTTGGTTTCTGAGAGGAGAGTTGTGTAGTCAGTATATCAAAGATTGTGGACATTCCTTCCACCAATCTTTTCTCCAATTTTTGATTGGTCAAGTTCCATCTTCCTCATGATCACATCGGCGTAGTCAGGTAGGCATAAGATCAGGTCCGCATACATGAAGGTTTAATTAAAGTGATTTGATGCTACTCGTGCCAATGTACAGGAATATTCTCAACGAACAGTTAGCACTTGCTTGGAGTCAGAAAAAGATGAATGGAATTCAAGGGAGGTTGGACTTCTCTAAGGGCTACATAGGGATTCTGGGCTGATTCCTCTTTTAACTCTGCCCTCAGGTTCTGCCACTCCTTCTTTTGCATGTATACAGGTTGAATAAAAAAAAGTAATTGTAAGCTGCCTAAAGTTACTCCTAGGAGAAATGGGCAGTCTATAATTAAATAGGAGAGAGAGAGAGAGAGAGAGAGAGAGAGAGAGAGAGAGAGAGAGAGAGACAGAGAGAGAGAGAGAGACAGAGAGAGAGAGAGACAGACAGACAGACAGACAGAGAGAGACAGAGAGAGAGAGGCAGAGAGAGAGAGAGAGAGACAGACAGAGAGACAAAGAGCGAGATAGAGACAGAGACAGAGCAAGAGAGACAGAGAGAGACAGACAGATAGAAAGACAGAGAGAGAGACAGAGAGAGACAAACAGAGAGTGTGTGAGAGAGACAGAGACAGAGAGAGAGAGAGACAGACAGAGAGAGACAGAGAGAGAGAGGCAGAGAGAGAGAGAGAGAGAGAGAGACAGAAAGACAGAGAGAGAGAGACAGAGAGAGACAGACAGAGAGTGTGTGAGAGAGACAGAGACAGAGACAGAGAGAGAGGGAGAGGGAGAGAGAGAGAGAGAGAAATGGTGTCTTGTTCTTCAGCAATTGGCTCATTGCCTACACGACGTCTTCCTGAAAGATGGATATTTTTGTTTCCTTTTCCTCATCATCCTTGGGAAGTTGGCTCTCTTTGTTTCTGGCACTCAACCCTTCTGTATATTCTTGCCATCTGTTCTTGACACCTTGTTGGACAGACAGTTCATTCTTTTTCTTGTTTCGATGATGTTTTTATGAGCCGTAAATGCTGTTTGGAGCCTTTTGATTGGCGCCAATGCGATCCTGCTGTGGAATGCATTCATGCAGTCTTCCTCAAGCTGCTTGCAAAACCGGTCCCTGTAAATTTGGTTGTCTTTTCTTGCTGCTCTTTGGAAACCTGTGTTCAATCTCTTTCCTGACTCCCATTTGCCTGCTGCTTTGCCTGCTTTTCTTCTGCTCAGCTATTCTGAAAGATTTCATCTGAGAGTCACTTGTGCCTTTTCTCTGCCTTCGTGTTATTTGTTTGTTTATTTGTATCCTGCCTTTTTTTTATTATCTTTTAACAAATAACTCAGGGTAGCCAACATATCCAACACAGCTTCCTCCCCCTGTTTTCCCCATGACAACAATCCTGTAAGGTGAGTTGGGCTGAGAGAGAGGAAGACTGGCCCAAGGTCCAGTTACGCACGGTCACTCACGTCCTTGTCACCTCATGCCTGGACTACTGCAATGCTCTCTACATGGGGCTCCCCTTAAGGAGCACCTGGAGGTTCCAACTGGTCCAGAATGTGGCCGCGCGGGTGGTGATGGGAGTGACGTGGCGCTCAAATGTGACCCACCTCCTGCGCGAGCTGCACTGGCTTCCAGTGGTGTTCCGGGTGCGCTTCAAGGTTTTGGTTACCACCTTTAGAGCGCTCCATGGCTTAGGACCAGGGTACTTACGAGACCACCTTCTGCCACCAGTAGCCTCTCACCGACCAGTCCGCTCCCATAGAGAGGGGCTCCTCAGGGTGCCGTCGGCCAAACAGTGTGGACTGACGGCCCCCAGGGGGAGAGCCTTCTCTGTGGGGGCACCTACCATCTGGAACGAGCTCCCCCTGGAGATAAGGAGGATTCAAGACTTACGTACTTTCCGCCGCGCCCTAAAAACGTTTTTATTCCAACAGGCCGGTCTGACCTAACTGTCCTTTTTTAAATTGGGTTTTAAATGTTTTAAATCTGTTTTTTGAGCCCAAATTATTTAATCTATTTTAATAGCCTTTAACTTTTGTATGTTATTTGTATTTTATCTTGGCTGTTCTCCACCTTGAGTCCCTCTGGGAGTAGAGCGGTATATAAATTCAATAAAATAAATAAATAAATAAATAAAGGTCACCCAGCCAACATTCATGGCTAAGGCAGGACTAGAATTCACGGTCATATGGTGATTGTCTCGAAGACACCCAGCTAGCATTTATGGCTAAGGTGGGACTACAATTCATTATCTCCTGGAGTTTGGCTCAAGACACCAGATGTGGTCTGCTGATGGCCTGTGGAGCTGGTAGCAGAGTCGGACAGTGAGGAGGCTGGGGAGTAAATTGGGCCAGTCCTGAAGGCTGGGGAAGGCCCGGATGAGGGCTCTGTGTCAGAGGCAGAGATGGGGCCGGGGCCATCTGGGAGTGATGCACGGACTCCGGAGCCCCCAGTGTCTGACGTCAGCGAGGCAGAGGAGCAGGGGGAGCATGTTTCCAGTGCACACAGGCACAGAGCTTCCAGAAGACAAGAACACCTATTTTATACTTTATTGTAGCCTTTTCTTCATGCCAGAACATTCTTTGAATATGATCACGCACAGAAATTCTCTTGCATTCCCAGTTTATACAGCTTTGGCAGATTCATAAAGGGTTCCAGAGTAATGAAATTGCACTGTCTGAGATAAAATATGAGCTCAGCCAAAGTCTATTGATGCCCCTCTTAAAACTAAACGGTATTCTTAATGCGTTTTGTTTTAAGAAGCAGATTGTTTTTTTTCCCGCTGTACAATATAAAAGATACTTTAAAGACATGAAAGCAATTTGTAAGTACAGAATGATCCATGAAAGTAGAATCCCCAGTGTGCAAGGAGCAGACGATACCGAATTATGATAATCAACCCTGAGCAGAGCACAACTGCAGTACAGCCAGGGTAGGAAGGCAGAATCTTGCAACATCCAGTTTGAACTAGTGGTTGAGGCCGGAATTCAGGAGACGGTGATTTCTAGACATGGACAAATATATACCAATCTTTGTTATCAATATAGTCTGGTCTTATTCCAAGCAAGTAGAGGTCTGGATAAAGGGGTCTCAACAGCGGCGAGAATGGCATTTGCCCAACTGTGGAAAGATGTAGATACGCCTCCCGATCATCTGAAAATAAACAAGATTCTCCGATGTGCTGAGATGGATAGATTAACGTATATTTTAAAAGACAAGAAAGATTCAATATATAATAGAAGTTGGGACAAATGCTTTGTCTGGCTCAAAAGAAGGTTAAACCTAGGAAAGGGGTGATAAGATCGTCTATTTAGATTAATTAGATATTTATTAGGCTATATGATTTCTTAAAATTTTGACAAAAACAGGCTAACTCTTTTGTAGATAGTTAGTAGAAATTGACTCTATTGAAATGATTGGTTTGGATGACACTAGTTATTATTAATTGGAGAGTGAGCTTAACTCTTGGTTAGTCATGTTTGTCATTTTGTTTTAGTCTTGTGTTTATGTGTTTCTACATTTCACCATTTATATTGTTTTTTAATGTTTATTTTGTGTTAATCTTAATGTAAAGATTTAATAAAGATTTAATTTTAAAAAAAGGAGACGGTGATTTCTAGTCTAGTTTTAGGCATAAAGCCAGCTGGGAGAACTTGGACCAGTCACTTTCTGTTAACCCTGGAAAGAAAGTAATGGCAAAACGCTCCTGGCGAAAAAGAAAAGCTTTGTCAAGAAAAGTAGAGGGACTTGTCCAGATGGTTCTAGAAAAATCAAACACGATGGGACAAAAGAAAAAAAAAATCCTAACTCACCTCTTCGTCTGTATTTAATTAATTAATTAATTAATTAATTGGATTTGTATACCGCCCTTCTCCCGAAGGACTCAGGGTAGTAGACAGCCAAGATTAAAATACATACAGTATAAAAGTTAAGATAGTTAAAGTAAATTAAATCATTCGGCCTCCCAATTTAAAACCCCTCATTGTTGTGGCCCCGTCCTCTGAGCCTATCCCTTTGGAGGAAGGCAGCTCTGAGCAGGAGGAAGAGGAGCCAGCCAGATCTCCCAGCCCTCCCCCTCTGGCACCGGCTCAGGTGCCAGCTGAAAGAGAGCCAAGTAGTGGGGAAACAGGTGTCTCAGATGAGAGTGAGGGAGAGACGTCATTCCTGGACGCACGCCAAAGAAGGCGAGAGAAAAGGGTACTGCAGCTGCGGCGTATGAGGAAATCCTGAGTCATTGGATTGGAGTCACAGGATCAATGACTCACTGGACCACACCCAGAAACATATCTATATAAGACAGTACGGTGGGTCACGAAGTTCGTGACGAACAAAGCTAAACAAACGGAGCAACCTCGTAGTCTTGGAAGCTGGATGAACGGCAAAGCTACGTAGGTGATTTTCTTGTTTGTGTAAACCAATAAAGTCCTTGGCAGACGGTGTGCATATCGCTGCCAAGGTTGAGATAAGAACTGCGGAGTGTGCCAAGTGATTCTTAACCCTCGGCTGGCTGTGTTTTTGTGGGTCTCTGAAGGGGGGGGACAGATCATCTTGTTCGTCACCCAAAACTCCATCGTTAACCCACGATGGACCAACAGCTGCAGCAGCAGGTACAGCAGATGCTGGAGGCCAATCAACTTCTGCAACAGCAAGTAGCACAGCTAACTGCACAACTTGCTTTGGGAAATGCTCCTGTAGCAGCTCCACCTGCTCCCCTTCCCCGTCCAAGATGCCCAGTGAACATGCCAGATAAGTTTTCTGGACAGCAGGAAATGTTCCCGGCCTTCTTGGGACAGTGCCAGCTGTACATGGCAATGCGGCCGGAGGATTTTCCGGATGACCGGGTTCGGGTGGCTTTTATTATCAGCTCCCTCTCTGGCACTGCCGCCCGATGGGCCACGCCCCTGTTGCTGCAAAACAGCCCCTTGCTTCTGGACTATCAGGGCTTTTTGCAACACCTGCGCACCATGTTTGAGGACCCCCTCCGGGTGCAGACGGCAGCGAGGCGCATCAAAGACCTCCGCCAAGGCAAGCGCCCCCTGCAGGACTATACTGCGGAGTTCCGATTGCTAGGCCAGGATTCGGCCTGGAATGAGGCGGCGCTGATGGATGCCTTCCAGGACGGCCTCTGCGATGAGATGCAGGACGAGCTGGTTTGGGTGGAAGCGCCACAGACCCTGGACGCGCTGGTGACCCAATGCCTGCGCATCGATGCCCGCCTACAACGGCGACGGCCCCGTAGGGCTCTTCCGGAACCACCGACAGTGCCGGCACCCCCGCGTTTCGTACCAACAGCGCCCCGGACCGTACCGCGTTTGGTGGCGACGGCTGAGGAGCCCATGGAGCTCGGAGCAGCCAGACCTCAACTGACGGCCCAGGAGCGGATGCGGAGACGCCAAGGGGGGTTGTGCCTCTATTGTGGCGAGGCTGGACATTTCGCCGCCTCGTGTCCCCGGAAGCGGAGTGGATCGCTCAAGCCTGTTCCGGAGCCTCGGCGTGACCAGCCGGGAAATGGGTCAGGCCTGGCTTAGGGGAAACTCTGGGTCAGGCAGGTGACCATGCCCCGCCGGAGGCGGCGGCTGTGGACTGTGAGCCCCCTCGGCACCTGATTTTGAACACCCGGGTGTTGTTGGCTAACCGGTCGGAGGAGCTCCAGGCGCACGCGCTGGTGGACTCGGGGGCCACCACAAACTTTATGGACCAGGCCTTTGTGGCCCATTACAAGGTTCCCTTGGTTCCAGTGGACCCTCCGTTGAGGGTCGAAACTATTGATGGGCGGGAACTTGTGGCGGGGCCCATCAACTTCGCTACTCAGCCCTTGCGCCTTGCCATTGGGAACCATGAGGAGGCGATCCAGTTTTATGTGACGGCGGACCTGCACTTCCCCTTGGTCCTGGGGATGGCCTGGCTTCGGGCGCACGACCCTCAGGTGGCGTGGTCGAGAAATGCCATCTCGTTCCCCAGCCTGCAGTGTGTCGACCACCTTCGCCACACCTGTGCCGGCCAGGACGTCTCTGCCCCGAACGTCTCCTTGCCTCCGGAGCTGACATCCTTCGCCAACGTGTTCAGCGAGAAGGAGGCGGATCGCTTGCCCCCGCACTGACCCTACGACTGCGCGGTGGACTTGATGCCCAACGCGCCCCTGCCCTCGGGACGCCTGTACTCCATGTCGGAGCCCGAGCTGGCCGCCTTACGGGACTTTCTGGACAAGAACCTGGCCCGTGGGTTCATCCGGCCTTCGACCTCCCCGCTCTCGGCCCCAGTCCTCTTCGTGAAAAAGAAGACGGGGGACTTGCGCCTGTGTTGCGACTACCGGCGCTTGAATGCCATCACGGTACGGAATCGCTATCCCCTGCCGCTGATCCCGGAGCTGATGGAGAGGTTGCGGGAGGCCTCGATTTTCACCAAGCTCGACCTCCGGGGAGCCTACAACCTGGTGCGGATGCGAGAGGGGGACGAGTGGAAGACGGCATTTGGCACCCGATACGGACACTTTGAATATACCGTCATGCCGTTCGGGTTGACCAACGCCCCCGCGGTTTTCCAGCACTTGATGAACGACGTGTTCCGGGACATGCTGGATCGGTTCGTGGTGATCTACCTGGATGATATTTTGATCTATTCCTGGACCCCGGAGAGTCACCTTCAGCATGTCTGCCAGGTCCTGCAGCACCTGCGGGAGCACCAGCTCTATGCGAAGTTGGAGAAATGTTACTTCTTCCAGACTTCCATAGAGTTCCTCGGGCACATCATCACCCCCGAGGGCATCGCGATGGACCCACACAAGGTGGCGGCCTTGCGCAGTTGGGAACCCCCGCATCGGGTGAAGGACGTCCAGCGTCTGTTGGGATCCGCCAACTACTACCGGACCTTCATTCCCGGGCTTTGCCACCCTGACTGTGCCGTTGACCCAGCTCCTTCGGAAGAAGGTTCCGTTCCAGTGGGGGCCCCCGCAGCAGCAGGCCTTCGAGGTTCTCAAGCAGGCCTTTGTCACGGAGCCGGTCCTGAGGCACCCCGATCCACACCGTCCATTCGTGGTTGAGACAGACGCGTCCAACGTGGCGATTGGAGCGGTGCTGCTACAGGCTCCGGTGGATGGCGGCACTCTTTTTCCCTGCGCTTACTACTCCCGGAAACTCACTCCTTCCGAGCGCAACTACACCATCTGGGAAAAGGAGTTGCTGGCTATCAAGGCCGCGTTCGAGGCTTGGCGACATCACCTCGTGGGGGCCCGACACCAGGTGGAGGTGCGGACGGACCATCGGAACCTGGAGCACCTCACCACGGCCAGGAATTTGAACCAGCGGCAGATCCGGTGGTCGTTGTTTTTCGCCCAGTTCAACTTCCACGTCACATACATTCCGAGCCACCTCAACCAGAGGGCGGATGCGCTATCCCGTAAGCCGGAATACTTTTGCCCCAAGGACTCCCTTTCCCCCCAGACGGTGCTGCCAGCGGACTCCTTGGCCGCGGTCCAGGAACCGGTGGACCTGCGGACTCAGGTGCTGGAAGCGCAGCGACGGGACGACTGGTCACAGCAGCGGAGAGCGGACGTCGGCCCCGCGTCCCCATGGACCGTGGAGGACGGCTTGCTCAGGCACCGGGGTCGGCTGTATGTGCCCACAAGTCCGCTCCGAGCCCTCGTCATGAACCAGTGCCATGACAACCCCGCGGCGGGGCACTTCGGCTTCTTTAAGACCTTGAATCTAGTGACGCGGACTTTTTGGTGGCCTCGGGTACGGCACGACGTGCACGCCTACGTGACGTCCTGTGTGCCATGCCGACAGGCCAAAGCCGCGTCCGGCCCCCCTCCTGGACTCCTCCAGCCGCTGCCGACACCAGAGAGACCGTGGGGAGCCATCTCCATGGACTTCCTGACTGACCTGCCCCTGTCCGCTACGTTCACGACCGTCCTCGTGGTGGTGGATGCGCTCACGAAGATGGCACATTTCATCCCGTGCCGCGGCCTGCCCTCGGCTCGTACCACGGCTCGCCTGTTCCTGCAACACATCTTCCGCCTCCACGGCCTGCCGGACCGGGTGGTTTCGGATCGCGGGGCCCAGTTCACGGCCCGCTTCTGGAAAAGCCTGATGGCTGCGCTGGAGGTGCAGGTGTGCCTGTCGTCGTCACACCATCCGGAGACTGACGGGGGCACGGAGAAGGTCATTGGCATACTGGAGCAGTACCTCCGCTGTTTTGTCAACCAGCAGCAGGACAACTGGGCCGAGTACCTTCCCCTGGCGGAGTTCGCTTTTAACAACTCCCAACATACCTCCACCCAGATGACACCGTTCCATGCCAACGTCGGGTACCATCCACGGTTTTTTCCGTTGACCATCATGGACTCCCCTGTTCCTGAGACCCGGGACTTCCTCTCGGAGCTGCAGGCGGTGCAGCAACTGGTGCGGCGGCAGCTGATCCGGGTGAAAGAGGACTATAAACGGTTCGCCGATCGCGGCCGCCGGGCGACGCCACTGCTGGAAGTTGGAGATCGGGTGTGGCTGTCCACGAAACACCTCCCCACGGACCAGCCGGTGAGGAAACTGGCCCACCGCTTTATCGGTCCCTTCCCCATCGAGGCGGTCATCAACCCGGTGGCCTATCGGTTGACTCTACCCCGCTCCATGCGGCTCCACCCCGTTTTTCATCGGTCCCTACTGGTCCCTGAGACTCCCACTAGCCGTCTCCGCCGCCCGCCGCCGCCTGCCCCCCCAGCCGCAACCGACGAGGACGACGCCTCGACGTATGAGGTGGACAGTATTCGGGACTCCCGTTGGCTGAAGGGGCGCTTCCAATACCTCATCGCTTGGAAAGGGTACGGGGCCGAGGATTTCACCTGGGTGGACGCATCTGCCGTTCAGGCCCCTGACCTGGTGCGGGCTTTCCACGAACAGTTCCCGTCCCGACCCCATCCCGACCGTCAGACCCGGGGGAAGGGCCCTGCGGTGGGGGATAGTGTTGTGGCCCCGTCCTCTGAGCCTATCCCTTTGGAGGAAGGCAGCTCTGAGCAGGAGGAAGAGGAGCCAGCCCGATCTCCCAGCCCTCCCCCTTTGGCACCGGCTCAGGTGCCAGCTGAAAGAGAGCCAAGTAGTGGGGAAACAGGTGTCTCAGATGAGAGTGAGGGAGAGACGTCATTCCTGGACGCACGCCAAAGAAGGCGAGAGAAAAGGGTACTGCAGCTGCGGCGTATGAGGAAATCCTGAGTCATTGGATTGGAGTCACAGGATCAATGACTCACTGGACCACACCCAGAAACATATCTATATAAGACAGTACGGTGGGTCACGAAGTTCGTGACGAACAAAGCTAAACAAACGGAGCAACCTCGTAGTCTTGGAAGCTGGATGAACGGCAAAGCTATGTAGGTGATTTTCTTGTTTGTGTAAACCAATAAAGTCCTTGGCAGACGGTGTGCATATCGCTGCCAAGGTTGAGATAAGAACTGCGGAGTGTGCCAAGTGATTCTTAACCCTCGGCTGGCTGTGTTTTTGTGGGTCTCTGAAGGATCACTCATCTATACAATTTAAAAACTAGCCCATAAAAATCCTTTTAGGTTAGCCCGGCTTGCTGGAATAAAAAAGTCTTCAGGGCCTTGCAGAAAGTACGGAGGTCCGGGATCAGTCGTATTCCGGGGGGTAGCTCATTCCAGAGGGTGGGTGCCCCCACAGAGAAGGCTCTCCCCCTGGGGGCCGCCGGCCGACATTGCCTGACCGACGGCACCCTGAGGAGGCCCTCTCTGTGAGAGCGTATTGGCTGGTGGGAGGTTATCGGTGGCAGAAGGCGGTCTCGTAAATACCCTGGCCCTAAGCCATGGAGCGTTTTAAAGGTGAAAACCTGTCTCGCTATCTGTCTCTCTGTTTGTGTGCTATCTATCTATCTATCTATCTATCTATCTATCTATCTATCTATCTTCCTTCTATCTTCTATCATCTATCATCTATCATCTATCACCATTTATCATCTATCATCTATCACCATCTACCATGTACCATGTACCATGTACCATGTACCATGTACCATGTACCATGTACCATGTACCATCTACCATCTACCATCTACCATCTATCATCTATCATCTATCACAAGTTGTGAATGCTCCAACACTGGAAGTTTTTAAGAAAATGTTGGATAACCATTTGCCTAAGCAGGGGGTTGGACTAAAAAACCTCCAAGGTCCCTTCCAACTCTTTTATTATATTATTGTATTATCTATCTATCTATCATCTATCTATCATCTATCCATCATCTAAAAAAAGAAAAAAAAGAAGCATGAGATCATATACCCCATGAATCTTGGCTGTTAAAAAAAAAATCAATGGCCAGTTGGGACGATATTGTGTATTTTTAATAAATTTATGTCTGCCTACCGGACATCTGGAAACTAGCCCTAGTCAACAGAAGAATCCCAGCCACGAAGATTAACACCGGACCCAAGATAACACATGACACCACCACCTATCATCCTCACCAGATTCAAACTCAAACCCATCCCATAGACGAAATACAACCACCATCCAGAAGCCAGACCACGGCAGCATCACCAGCTGCTGCACCCCCCTCCGATCCCCACACAAAGCAAACTGACACACACCATGAACACATGGCAAGACCTCAAACTCGGAGCCAAACCAAAGCCCGGGATGTGGCATCACAGCCATCTGCTCAGAACATTACATCAAAAAACTCAGGATATCACAACACTAGAACTCAGGATGTTAACACACAGCCCATTACCCAGGTTGTTAAAACACAAAAGACTAATGGGCACACATCAAAGACCTCACCCACACAGGATGTTATGAAACAGCTGACTAATCTGCAAACATTAACTCCATCAACCAATCAAGATGTAACAACACAGACAACCAACCCGCAAACAGCAACAAAGCCAGTATCCCACACCTCTCCATCAGTATTTATAGAGGGACGGCAGCTCCAATCACGCTTTCCTCGCACAAGCACGAAGCCAAAGACACCAGCTTGAAGGTGATGAGTGAGACCTCGTCAAACTGTCACCAAGATACTCTCAATCTTACACGGAAAAAGACCCGAATACACCAAAACTTGCATACACACACACACACACACACACACACATACACACACACACACTACCTCACCCACTCACACATGTTTTCAAGTAGTACTCATTAATGATCCTATCTGCAGCGTGTGTTTTGATATAGGCTGTGTTTCAGAGGGCTATTTTAAGGGCAAATCTGTTTCCTCCCTCCCTTCTTAAGGAAGTCTTCTAACGCTGCCTACTCCTGATGATGCAGTCAATCTAATACAGGTTTGGCATCATTTGGCTTGCAAACGAATCCTGAAATAAATTAAGCACCAGATGGTCAAGCTGCAAATATAGTTTGCAGAATTCTAACGAATGTCATAAATCATGTGGAATAGACAAACGAGAATGTACAGTTATGGTTAGTAACAGGGTTCATAAGTGGATCTGATTCCCCTATTGACTTGGCTTGCCAGAATGATCGCAAAAGGATGCCAGGACATTGCAATCATCATAAATAAATGAGCCAGTTGCCAAGTTTCTGACTTTTGATCATGTGACTATGGGGATGCTGCAAGGGTCATAAGCAGGGGTGGGATTCAACTGGTTCGCACCCTTCGGCCGAACCAGTTGTTCATTTTCTGGCCGGCCCCTCCCCTTCCAGAAGTTCCCACATGCCCAGTAAGTGCAGGGAGGCTTACTAGGCCCAAAATGGGGTTTGTGTGTGTGTGTAGGTGGGTGCGGTGCCCCACCCCCATAGCCTGCTTTTGCTCCCAGAAGGCTGCAGTGAGGCCTACTAGGCTTAAACAGGGTGCGGGGAGGCGGTGCGCATCCCCACAGCCCATTTTTGCTCCCAGGAGGCCAAGTGCTACCACACCCACCATGGCCACACCCACCCAACCGGTCATTAGGGCAGAGAACCAGTTGTTAAATTATTTGAATCCCACCCCTGGTCATAAGTGTAAAAAAACCCTCAGTCATAAGTCACTTTTTTCAGTTGTAACAGTCACTAAACAAATGATTGTAAGTCAAGGACTATTTGGATGGGGAAAAAGAATCAGGATAGCAATTAGACTTATATACCGCTTCACAGCCCTCTCTAAGCAGTTTAGAGAGTCAGCATATTGCCCCCCGACAATCTGGGTCCCCGTTTTATCCACCTCGGAAGGATGGAAGGCTGAGTCAACCTTGAGCCTGGTGTGATTTGAACTGCCAAATTGCAGGCAGCTAGCAGGCAGCAGGAATAACCTGGTGTGATTTGAACTGCCAAATTGCAGGCAGAATACTCTAACCACTGCACCGCCATGGCTCAGGATACTCCAGAACAGATTTAGGAATGAAAAAAGAAGGTTAAAAGTGAGTCAGCAGTCATGTGCCAGCAGCCAGAAAAGCTAATGCAATCCTTGATTGTATAAACAGGAACAAAGAATCAAAATCACGTGAAGTATTAGTACCGCTTTTCAAATCCTAATTAAGACTACACCTGGAATACTACATCCAGTTTTGGTCACCGCATTAAATAAAAGATGTTGAGACTTTGGAAAAAGTGCAGAGAAGAGCAACTAAGATGATTAAAGGCTTGGTGACGAAAACAGATGAAGAACAGTTGCAGGAATTGTGTATGGCCAATCTAGAGAAAAGGAGGATTAGAGGTAGCGGTGAAATCGGGCTGGATCTATCTGGTTCGCATGAATCTGTAGGGCCGGTGGCAAGAGACTCTGCCCACCCACCGGGACATCATTACGTCCCGTTTTTTTTTTATTAAAAAGTTTTTAAAAATTTTACACATATTTTCCTCCTCCACCCCCCTCCTATCCCAACCCCCCCCCCTCGGACTTCACAGAGCAAATACAGGGTATAGCATTTCACAAACACACACACAAAAAACCACAAACTAACTATCTATAGATTTATCTCCCCCTTGCACTTTAACTCCCCTTGTTCATATCTAAATATAACTGTTTAAACCAGTTCTTGCTTGAAAGTAGTTAATCCCACTTCATTCTTGTCCATTCCTCAATAGTAAGCAGGTCTTCTTTCTTCCAGGATTACATAATCAAAGCCTAATTACAATTAACCATCACATTATTAGAGAATAAGATGAATAAGTTTATGTTCAATATAGGTTTATGGGATGAAAAGTAAAATAAGGTTTTTTTACAATACATTTTACTTGAGACTAGTTGAAATATTTTGTTAATGTGTGTTAACATATGTAAGGGTTGGAGATGTGATGGTTAATTGTAATTAGGCTTTGATTAAGTAATACTGGAAGAAAGAAGACCTGCTTATTATTGAAGAATGGAAATTTTTACTTCTGTTTGGAAGCATATTTTAATGTTTTTGTTCAAAAGTCTATAAAAGTTGATGGGTTAAAAGGAAAATATTGTGGATGTTAAAGTTAAGGTCCGTGTAGATCTCTCAACACGAATTCATGGGTTACAAGAAGGATATTATTTAAACTTCTACATTTTGATTACGTCCTGTTTTTGACTCTCTGTGCATATGCAGAAGAGGTACACTCACATTTCCGAACCGGTAGCGAAGGTAAGTGCATTTCACCACTGATTAGGGGTGGCAGACAACCAATTCTTCTGATAAGATGCTTGGCAGCCACCCAGTAGCTGCTTAACAAGAACTTTTATCAATAAACAAAATACCCACAGTCAAAAATTGTCCAGTTCGTAAAAGAAATCCAAAGTCGTTTTCAAAGATGCAATGTGACTCGATAGTAGTTAGTTTTGTCCGTCACAGAGTCTGAATGGCTAACTCCCTTTTATACCCTGTGGGGTGTGGTCCAGTGACTCAGCCTAATCTCTGGCACACCTTTTCTTCTGTTGCGCGCGCTTATCCCTGCGACGCTGCCGAGGATCCAGCCAAGACTCATTACCCTCATCACTGTCCACCTGTGGCTGTGTGGACATGCTTAGCTCTGGGCCTATCTCTTGCCCTTCGGTGTCCTCTGGAGGCATTGCTAGAGAAGAGGGTCCTGGAGGGGAGGCCTTGCCAACTCCTCTCCCTCATTCTCAGAGTCTGCATCTGCCGATGACACAGGCTCAGTCAATGGAGCCACAACAGGACACCCTTTGAATGGTGTGGAAGTAAAAATGGATTTCCAGAGGGGAAAAAATGCAGACTACAGGAACCATTTGCACCACTCAGGTAACCCTGAGGACACAGAGAAACCTCTGAGTGCTTCAGCGACTCTCTAAAAGGATGCAAATGTCCAGCTGTCCGCAAGGAATATAAATCCTTCCACTCCCCACCATCCAGTCAGAGCTGAAGAAGCTTCTTGGATGAGAAGGGAAACATCTTCAAAGAAAAAAAGAAAAAAACAACAGGGAAGTCCAGTTGCCTCCTGTAAAAAAGCACCTTTGGGGCAACCATGACCTGGATGACTGAGAATCTCTACAGATTTTCATTGCCCGAGGTTTTTAAGGAAAAAACTGGACAACCACCTGTCTGAAATGGCATAGGGCAGTGATGGCTAACCTTTTCTCCATCACGTGCCAGGAGTGGGTGGCTGGTGCACGTAGTGTGTGCCTACGTGCCCACACCCATAATTCTATGCCCCCCCGCACATGTGCGTGCAACCCCCCCTCCGCTCCTGGCACATGATGGCCCAGTAGGTCCTTTTTTCTCTCTCACTTGGCTCCAGAGCCTTTCTAGGAGTCTGGGGAGAGCCTTCCCCACCCACCTGGAGGTCCTCTAGAGGCCAGGAATGGCCTGTTTGCCAAGGGGTGGGGTGGGGAAAGGCCCATTTTTTGCTGTTCCCAGCCTCCAGAGCCTTTCTAGGAGTCTGGGGAGGGTGAAAATGGCCTTCCCCACCCCTCCGGAGGCCCTCCGGAGGCCGAAAACGGCCCATCTGCCAATTTCCTAGAGAGGCTCTGGAGGCTAGGGAGAGCAAAAAATGGGCCTTCCCCCACCCCCACCCCAATCCCTCTGAGGCCCTCCAGAGACAGGAAACGGCCGTTTCACACCGGAGCTGAACTCGCGTGTCCACTGATATGGCAATGCGTGCCACCTGTGGCACCCTTGCCATAGGTTCGCCATCACAGGCATAGGGTCTCCTGCTTGGGGTTGGACTAGAATACCTCTAAGATCCCTTCCAGCTCTATTCTGATTGATGCTGGCTCTGTAAACCAATTAGCAAGTGCTGTAAACCACTGTGAAGCAGTATATGTACCTAAGTGCTATTGCTATTGCTAAAGGTAAAGATTCCCCTTGCACATACTATGTGTTAGTCGTTCCCAACTCTAGGGGGCAGTGCTCATCTCCATTTCAAAGCTGAAGAGCCAGCGCTGTCTGAAGACGTCTCCGTGGTCATGTGGCCGGCATGACTCAATGCCAAAGGCGCACGGAGCGCTGTTCCCTTCCCACCAAAGGTGGTCCCTATTTTTCTACTTGCATTTTTTTACGTGCTTTCAAACTGCCAGGTTGGCAGAAGCTGGGACAAGTCACGGGATCTCACCCCGTTACACAGCACTAGGGATTCGAACCGCTGAACTGCCAACCTTTCGATCGACAAGCTCAGCATCTTCGTCACTGAGCCACCGCATCCCTATTGCTATTGCTACTCTTGCATTATTTAAAGAAAACAACTGGAATATGTCCAGTGTCATCTCCAGATGTCGAGTGTAACTCAAGAGAGTCTTTACTGTGTAGATTCTCCAGAGAGCTCCTTATCCATCTTGGAGCCTTCTAAGTCTGAGCAAATGTCGTTTGTGTTAACATCACTTGTAAATAATATAATCAAGTACTTTCACGGGGAGATGGAAAAGGTCTTTGAGATAAGCTTCTTATTATAGATGAAAATGAGCAGACTCGCTTTTCTTTCCCTTTTTGATCTTGCCGAGACTCTAATCGCAAACAAGCATGAAAACCCAAATCAAAATAATAATATTTTTTTTTTAAAAAAACATACCTTTTCCTGGAAGGAAAAAAAAAATAAATGGAAGAAATTGATTGGAAAAAAAATTATGAACATATCTTACGATAGAACTGTTTATGCTGCCTTGAACGATGTCAGTCAAATAAATCAAATTGTTGAATTTGCTAATTACTCTTGAACTGAGAACAAGGGGGTTGATACCTCCAATGATATATAACTGAATCAGAATATTCAGTTGGGGAAGGGAACCATTTTGCTAGCTTCAAGGAGAACCAACTACCTACAACGCCATGACCGCGTTGCTAAGATCATTCACTGGAAATTGTGCCAGAAGTTTGGATTTGAGTACAGCAAAAACCACTGGGAACATCAGGTTGAGAAAGTTTTAGAGAATGAGAAACTCAAGATCTTGTGGGACTTTAGGATTCAGACTGACAGGCACTTGGTCCACAACACACCTGACATAACGGTAGTTGAAGAGAAAAAAGTATGGTTCATTGACATTGCAATACCTGGTGATGCACGGATTGAAGATAAGCAGCAAGAAAAAATCACAAAGTACCGGGACTTGCAAATTGAAGTTGAGCGACTGTGGAAAAAGAAATCATGTGTTGTCCCGATTGTAACTGGAGCCCTTGGAGCAATACCCAAAGGGCTACCCCGCTATTTAGAAATTCTAAATTTACCGGACTTGAACATTTTGACTCTACAAAAAACCACCTTACTCGGAACAGCTTACATCCTCCAATGATACCTTAACAGTTCCTAGGTCCTTGGTTAGGACTCGAGCTGCTGAGCTATTAACCAGCCTCAAAGGCTGTGAATCTCACTAAAGATTAAATAATAATAATAATAATAATAATAATAATAATAATAATAATAATAATAATAATAATATGCATTGTCACGCTAAACAATAAAGAAGAGTAACAGGGAAAATGTCAGTTAAAACTTGCTGAAATAACACTATTGCTAATACTATTGCTAAAATTCACCTCTGGGAACAGCTGATTGGGGGTATTCCGGGAGACCAATCCATATACCAATAAGTTTTTTTTTCTTATTTTCCTCCTCAAAAACTAAGGTGCGTCTTATACTCTAGTGCGTCTTATATTCTAAAAATATGGTAGTTGTCTTCCCTGTTAGGAAATCCTTAATTCCAGGTTGCTTCTCTCTTTGATTAGTTTCCATCCATTGTATCTTGTCCTCCTCTTTGTGGCAGCTCCTCAAATACTGGAATACTGCTACTGTCGTGTCCCTCCTTCTTTTCCTCTAGACTGGCTAGACTGCAACCGTTCTTCATACGTTTTTGTCTCCGGAACCTTAATCTTCCTAGCTGCTCTTCTCTGCACTTTTTCCAAAGTCTCAACATCTTTTTTGTAATGTGGTGACCAAAACTGGATACAGTATTCCAGGTGTGGCCTTCCTAAGGCTTTATACTAATACTTCACAGGATTTTTGATTCTGCAGCAGTGGCCAAAATTGTGGAAACCTTTTGGGAAAAGTGTATTTTCTAAAACTAGCTAATAACTCCACTTTTTTTTTTTTTTTGGGAGGAGTACCATAAAATTATATATCACTGGAAAGATAATTTAATCAAGAAGGTAATGCCATAACTTTTATGAAGGATTTGGTATTAGAGTAACAGTTACAGTATAAAGAAGTAAAGTGAAACATATAGGAAAAACGAGGACAAAAATGATCACCATAGAAAAAACGAGATATACAAAAATGATCACCATGTGAGTTAATACTTAGTTGGATAATCTTTAGCATGAATTATGGCCTTACAATGTCTTCCCATGGAGTGAATCAAGTCTTTTAGTTCTGCAGCTGTTATAATGTGAAACCAAGATTGAATGGTGGCTTCTATTAACTGGGTTTTATTGCTGGGTGGCTTCTGACTAACAAGTTTCTTTAGTTGGCTCCATAGATTTTCCATTGGGTTAAGGTCTGGGCTATTCCCAGACAATTCCAGCAGTGGAATAGGATTATTTTGAAACTCCAAAAAAATAAAATGAAAATGATGTTATTAGCCATTAAACGTCAAATATACACTTTTCCCAAAAAGTTTCCACAATTTTGGCCACTACTGTATGCTCACTTTTGATATTGTAGGAAGTTAGCACCCACCCCTGTCCTAGAAGAATGGAATATTTTTGGGAAATATTAAAAAGGCAGAATATTATATTTCCCTGGATGAGAAATAGATAAGCATGTTTTGAAGCAGCTCCCATCTTCCTGCCTTCACCCTTTGTCAATGGGCCATTAAGGCCTGAGCCAGTCTATTCTACATAACAAAGATCTACCTCCTTCAAGCAGAGCCATAGTAGGAATTGCCAAAGATCCAATCAAGATAGGATTAGCCCTCTACACAATAGCAGCAGAAACTCACCACATGTGACCGGGGAAGCACATGTGACCATCAGCCAGCAAGGCTAACTAAGACCCCCACCCCCTGGGAGTCTGACAACCAATCAGGATACTCTTTCGGGGGCCCAGAAAATGCAAAGCCAGAGAGAGCATAAAACCCCAAGGATTTACTGTATCTGCCTCTTTTCTGTTCAGGAACTCAAGCCATGTGATCCTGTCCACCATTAAACCATCTTTCCAAGCAGTCTCAATGTCTCCAGTGTCTTTTTCCCCACTTGGAGCAAAACCTAGAAGGATGTTTCTTCCAACAGTATACTGTGAAAAAAATGTTGTGTATTGTCAAACGTGAAGGATTTAAACTTGAATTTAAATCTGAGCCCACCTTGATTTCAGAGGATCTAAAATTCCCATTGCCTTGACATAAACAGGTGGAATAAAGAATAAAGATTTCTTTCTTTCTTGACATCAACGGACGCAATTTGCATACACTTGTCAAATGTGGTTGTGCTTTCTTTTTGCCTTTCTTTTTGGCGCATTAAAAACTAAAAAAATATTTTAGGGGTGGATGGATGTGACTGCAGCTTATAACTGTTTGTCTGGTTGTTAGCTTCTCAATGAAGATACATAAAACTAAATAGTCCATTATGGTTTAATTAGACAGCCATTAGAAAACAAGAAAATTGCTAATGAAAGCAGTTATAACCAAGAAAGTGCAGATTTGCACAAAAAAATCCCACAACTCACACAAAATACACACTGTAGATATTTGGAAATATCTTAGCAAAAGTGATGACTCCTTAAGGATTTTGATCTTCCAATTAATAGATTTTGGACCTTATCCGCCCTTTAATTATGCAGAATTATGAACATCTCACTAGAGGAAAGTCATTAATGTATCATTTGGTGTGAGACGGCTTGTTATACATTTTTGGAGCACTTTTTTTTCCACACCTGAACTCATTCTCCACCATCTGCTTTTCTTTCTCCCTCTCTCCGTCTCTTTGTCTCTCTGTCTCTCTCTCTCTCTCTCTCTGCAATAAACTTTCAAATTTTCATTAACCTTCAGTGTAGGTCTTCTGGAATTGAACCTCCCTTCTGTTGCTTTAAAGGGTAATTACCTGCTAACCGTTAAAGCGGCTCTGTTTTTCTTTTTTTTCCCCCTATCATGAACAGTTTGAACAATAAGACACATTGCTGTCTATGAAAGCCCAGCTTCTAAATTGACTTGAAAAGATTTTGGCATAAAGGAAGCTCATCCTGGTGCCTCCTTACAAACAAAATGGGTAGGTTAATCTCCTCTGAAGGTTTAAAAAAAGAAGTTTGTTTTCTTTGCTGCGAGAAAACTTTTGGTTTATTCCTTTATCAAAGGGGAAACCCATACTGAATTTTTCTTCCTGAAGAACATCTGCACAACTAAAGCTGTTGACTAAATGGTTGAGTTTTTTTAGCTGTGAGTTATATGTGTAGATAGATAGATGATAGAAGACAGACAAACAGACAGACAGACAGATGATAGATATAGGTGGATAGGTGGATGGATGGATCAATAGATGGATGGATAGGCAGACAGACAGACAGACAGATGATAGGTGAATAGGTGGATACATGAATAAATGAATGGACATCATGTATACAATGAAAGATGTTTCCAAAGTCATGCAGAACGCAATTATCTTCTCACCGAAGTGGTACCTATTTATCTACTTGCATTTGCATGCTTTTGAACCACTAGGTTGGCAGGAGCTGCAGCAAAGATGGGAACTCATCCCATCGCATGGTGCTCGGGCCTCAAACCAACAAGCCCAGTATCGTCACTGCTGAGCCACCATGCCTTCCCTAGATTCAGAGTAAGAATACACAAATTAGGGAAGTTCAGTGTGATCCAAACAAATTTGTCCCTTATTCTTATTAGGCTTCTGAAAGAAAACATTCTCCTGATTGTTTTCATACACTGCATTCGACACTCTGCTCAGAGGCCTGTGCAGATTCAGAGAAGTTTGCAGAATTCATTAAATAAGTGCTTGACTCAGGTCTCTTGGAGGTGTGTTGTCTCAACTTTGGAATTTGTAATTCATTGTGAGTCTTCCTGAGTAACTTAGAGCCATTGTATCAGTTTGACATTTTAGTTGGGGGAAGTAAATAAGATAAATGGTGACACGGAGACACCCTTGGGGTGTGTGCACATGTTAATATTAATGTCTCCATGTCTCAGGAGAGCTGTTGGCACCACATACCATGCATTCATCAGCAACGTCCTGTGCAGAATTTTGACAACCTAAGGAGCGAGTAGATTAAAAGTGCGCTAAAGATTCTGCATATTTCTTGCCCAGAAAGTATTGTTGGCATTCATTTGTTTCCCATCTCTGTTGGTTTTGCTACAAGATCTGCAATGAATAAAACATGGACACAAACACACACACACACACAAACACACATTGATTTGCAACTTGCCCAACACACACATTTTTATATATAGCATTTTATATATAGCTGCCAGGGTATTTATTTATTCCAATCCTGTATTAGACAGGAAGAGCAACTTCACCCTGAGCCCTCATTTTATTGAGAATGAAATTAGTTTAAAAAAAAATTCCCTATGCCTCCAGAAGCGTCAAGTAAAATGATACCATCTTGTTGTTTTGCTAGCTGATCCATGATCATTTGGTATGCTGTTTTCTGATCTTGATTTGGAAGTGGCTTCTTGTAGCTCTTTTCTCATATGTAATCCGCGTGAAGTGTGTTGTGTCGGTCTTGTAGTGGTGCAGGCAGTCTGAGTTGCAGTAACGTTTTATTGATCATCAAAGCCTTGTTGAAAATGTCTGGACCAAACATAATTTCTAATGTTGGATTTTCCCCCTTACCAGAGAGAGCCCCTTGTGAAGCTTTTATCATGGCAACTCCACTGTGCTGTACAGTAGAAGCCATTTTAAGGCACAACAGGCTGTATCTGAACAGAACACCCCCCAGGGGTGTAAGGGGTGTCTTACCCCCACAGTATTACTTTCCAGAGAGTAAGTCATCTATGGACCAAGTTTGGTTGAAATTGCTCGAGGCGTTCCAGAGTTATGCTGGAACATATACATATACACACATATCCATTTTTTCTTTATTTAGGATTAGCAGCTATATTTTACTGGGACACTTAATATATACCCAACCATGTTCATGCTTGCAAAAGGAAGAAGAGGAAGTTATTTTCTCTTCTTCCTTTTCCTTTCTGGAAGAAAAATTCAAATACAGTGGTACCTCAGTAC
The DNA here is from genome assembly GCA_030761175.1 of Masticophis lateralis. Classification (NCBI taxonomy): domain Eukaryota; kingdom Metazoa; phylum Chordata; class Lepidosauria; order Squamata; family Colubridae; genus Masticophis; species Masticophis lateralis. Next base: position 79,505,261 of record JAUDYJ010000007.1, on the reverse strand, counting down.
TCGTCTTTAATTGGTTCTGAGAGGTGTGACAAGTACTAAGAAAGATGAGTACCAGTGGTGAAATCTGAACTGGTTTAGTACCGGGTTGCTGGCTTGTCATGCGCACCGTGCGCCAAATGTGAGCTTCATATGTGCATGCACAGTGTGCACCAAATGCGAGCTGAGCACATGCAAAAGTAGGCTTGGGAAGGTAAGTAGAACAGCACGGGGGGGGGGGGGGGTGATCTGCTGTGGTGCAATCGTGGGAACCTTTTAAAAAACTTTTTAAAAGCATTTTTTACTACCATCTCAGGTGAACAGGTAGTAAAAAATGCTTTAAAAAAGTAAGAAAAAGGTTCCGACGATCGTGTGGCACAGCTGTGATCATTGAAGCCTCTTTTTTTTTTTTTTACTTTTTTAAAGCATTCTTTTTACTACCATTTCGCCCGAACCGGTAGTAAAAAAAATGCCTAAAAAGTAAAAAAAAGTTTCGACGATCAGCTGAGCAAAGCACAATCATCGAAACATTGATCTCATTAGGCTCGCAGGGGTGGTTGCAGCACCTTGTTCTGTCGGAGACAGAAGCTTGCCCAGATCCGGAGCTTCTATAGGCGTTTGGGGAGCTCTCTCCCTCCACACCCCAGGATTGATACTGGGGAGATTTGGGGAGCTCTACCCATGCCTAACAACTCACTTTCCCTTCTTTGCCTGAGGGGAAAGTTCCGAGCTGCTGGAGCAGCTGATTTTCGCTGCTCCGGCGGCTTTTACAGTTCCCGGGGGATCGCAGCTCCCGAAAGAGCTGCTGCGGTGCCGGCGGTGCCACCGGAAGACTTTTAAAAGCATTTTTAAACCAGTAGTAAAAAAATGCTAAATTTTTACATTTTTTATGACTGGTTCTGCAAACCAGTAGCATTTTTTACTATTGGGTGAATTAGCCCAAACCGGTAGCATTTCATCCCGATGAGTACCAAACAAACTGCATGATCCTTTGTTGTGGCTGGAAAGGACTTCCTATCTGTCCCTTTTTCTTCCTCTCAGCCCTTCCCAATATGACCGGCTTCCTGTCCATCATTTGCCGCTGTCCCCACTTCCTTTTGCAGTGCGTCAGGTACCAAACAAACAATGAGTATCAGGACAATATTTTTGCATCAAAATGTGTTGAGTATCAAATCCGACGAGTTTTGAGGCAGTTGAGTACAAAGTACCACTGTATTTTTTTTTTTTAAAAATTGAAATTGAAGCCCCACCCTAGAATTTTGTAGTCAAGGAACCAATCTTTACAGTTTGTTTTTTCATTAAAAGGAAATCCTTTTGCATTTGGTAAATATATCAAAGAGCCTTGCTGTAGATGGAAATTGCCAGAGAAATATGTTGGCGCCTAGCTTCCAGTTTTATGATCCACAATTAGAATGAAAAAAAATTAGAATAAGATGGAAAATTCAGTGATAGATATAGAAAGTTGTAGCTTCTCTTAGTTGGCTTCTCTTAACAATCCAACTAAGGGTTGAAGATGCTGAAGTAATTAGTTTTACAATATTTAGCTTTACAACCAATCATTTACAATTATCTTCTTCTGGCCATCTTATATAGCTGTCATCAGCTGTATGCGGAAAACACAGGATGTAATTTGGAAGCAAACATGATAATTTGGAAAGGAAAGAAGGATTAATGTTTAGCATGGACTGAATTAGAAATGATCCAGTTCGGTTTAGGATTAAAGCAACATTTGAACCCCTTAACATGGGGGTTCATGGGCAGAGCACATGATGAAATGCGAGCTACAGCATTGTGTCATAAAGAGGAGTAGAGTAGAGTAGAGTAGAGTAGAGTAGAGTAGAATAGAATAGAATAGAATAGAATAGAATAGAATAGAATAGAATAGAATAGAATAGAATAGAATAGAATAGAATAGAATAGAATTCTTTATTGGCCAAGTGTGATTGGACACACAACTAATTTGTCTTGGTGCATACGCTCTCAGTGTACATAAAAGAAAAGATATGTTCATCAAGAATCATAACGTACAACACTTAATGATAGTCATAGGGTGTAAATAAGCAATCAGAAAACAGTATCAATATAAATCATAAGGGTATAAGCAACAAAGTTGCAGTCGTACAGTCATATGTGGAAGGAGATGGGTGGTGGGAATGATGAGATTAATAGTAGTGCAGAGTTAGTGAATAGAATAGAATAGAAGAGAAGAGAAGAGAAGAGAAGAGAAGAGAAGAGAAGAGAAGAGAAGAGAAGAGAAGAGAAGAGAAGAGAATAACAGAGTTGGAAGGGACCTTGGAGGTCTTCTAGTCCAACCCCCTGCTTAGGCAGTAAAACCTACACCACTTCAAACAAAAATTTAATCTAGCCTCTTTCTGGGAAGACTCTGCCTTATCTAAACCAGAGTTCTCCAACCCTTCCCCTTTTATGGACCAGTGGTGGGAGGGGGAAGGAGAAAGGGGATGGTGCCACATGAGCGGCAGGCAAGCATGTGTGTGTACCACTCAATTTCTGCGAATGGCAGGCACGAGCACCTACCACTCATACAAATGGAGCACACGTGCACACCCTTGTCAGCTGCTCACGGAAGTGGGTATTTCCATGCATGCGCTCATCCGCCACTTCTGCGGCCCAGTTCTAAATGGTTCAAGGCCCGGGAGTGAATCATACCCTGGGGGCTGGGGGCTCCTACAGGTCATCTAAGTTCCCATTCCATCACAAATACTGCAGAAAAAAAGGTGTAAAGGAATCATTTATTTATTTATTTGTCAAGCTTATATAAGATAACAGGTAAAAGTATAAATGTAATTTGAATACATGAAAAGAGTATGAGTAAAAAGGAATAATAGGACAAGCACGCTGGTGCATTTATGCATGCCCCTTATCTGCTGTATTCAAGAATTGGTCGAGCAAATGTTTTGTATGCTCTAGTTAGTACTACAACATTACCAGAGAAGAAGCTACGCAAGATTAGGTTAACAACTCTTAATGCCTTTTTGGCAATGTTGTTACAGTGGGCTCTGGCACTTAGGTCTATAGAAATGAGTACTCCAAGGTCCTTGACAGAGTGAGGGTCATCTACAAGGTCATGTCCATCTAATTTGTATTTTATGTTTTGATTTTTTTTTTTTTTTTTTTTTTTTGCCAATGTGCAAGACGGAGCATTTGTTGGTTGAGATTTGAAGTTGCCACTTGTTAGACCAATCTGACACATAGTCGAGGTCTTTCTGAAGGGTAGTTGCATTGCCGATGGTGTTGAAAAGTTTAATATCATCGGCAAAGAGAATACAGTTGCTTTTAATATGATTGCGAAGGTCATTTTTGTAAAATATGAAGAGTGCTGGATCTAAAACACTGCCTTGGGGAACACCACTCTTAACAGGTACAGGATTTGATAGAACACTTTTTATTTTGACCACTTCTTGTCTGTTTGACAGGAAGGCAGCTATCCATTTATGTAGGAGTCTGGAAATGCCATAGGATTTTAGTTTTAGAAGTAATTTGTTGTGTTCCACTGAGTCAAAGGCTTTACAGAAGTCTATGTAAATTGCATCTATTGCTTTGCCCTGATCAAGATGTGTAGTCCATATGTTTTTGCAATGTAGTAGTTGTAGATTACAGAATATTTTTTTTCTGAAACCAAATTGTTTGTTGGAGAGTAGGTTGTTTGTGTCTAGATGGAGGGTAATAGATTGGTTAATGATTGATTCAACGACTTTGCTCCAATTGTTCTGAAGGAGTATATGAATCAAACTAATATTGGCTATTTGCTTTTATTACAAATTGCTTATGCTACTATATAATTGTTAGTGATTAAACCGATATTTTCTGTTTGTATCTGATATGACAGACTGCTAGAAATCATTTGCTATGAATTGAGCTTTGTTATTGGCTCCTGCTTATAGTATTGTATACTGTCAGAAATTAGTTGTTAAGAATTATTTCTGGCTTAGTAAATGGTAACCTTAATACTGGTTGGCGTTAGTACAAAGTTTGCTATCTTGGTTCTGTGTCTTGCTTCTATTTTTGGTTTCAAAGGTAGGCACATCCTTCAAAATATAGAAGAAACTGTTACTGTTAAGAAAAGGCTGGACAGTCACTTGTCTGAAATGGTATAGCACAAGGGTCTGCAACCTTAAACACTCAAAGAGCCATTTGGACCCGTTTCCCACAGAAAAGAAAACACCGGGAGCCACAAAACCTTTCCTGTGCCTGACTATTTCTTGAGCGGTCACAAAACTAGCATATGTAGTTGAATTAAGCATTCTGTTTTCTTCTGAAACTTTTCTTTTCTTGGATTTATCCATGGTTGGCCTACCGGGGGTTGAAAAGCTCAATAAATGGCATGCCGGCAAGTGTCTCACATTGGCAGTGGTGACGCATATTTTGAGTGATAGGGAGCCGCAGCAGAGGGGTGAAAGAGCCACATGCGGCTCCCGAGCCACAGGTTGCTGACCCCCGGTATAAGCTCTCCTGCTTGAGCAAAGGGCTGGGACTAGGAGAACTCCAAGGTCCCTTATTCAGCTCTATTCTGATTCCCGTCTTCTCTATGAGCTGGTGACAAAGATAAATGCTTCATCTGATATCCCTCTCGTGGTGTCAAGCTATCCATTAAATAGAATATGGTATAACAAAAATAGCAGGCAAACGATACCGTGTTACCAAGAGGTTAGCCTCATCAGTCTGCTGTGGAAAGACTGAGACGATGTTCCATTAATCTCCTTCGGTTCTGTACTATAAATAGGAGCTGAGAGGAGACAGGACTGCTTAAAATAAATAATTAAATAACTCGACCTGGAACCAAACTTTCTTATCAGACAAATTGTCTATTGCTGGATGCTCCACTCCATGTAAATTGTAAGATTTGTTAACTATGTTGGACAGAAGCAGAGGTGGCCCTCAACGTAAGACCACCACGGAAGCCCAACATTTTTGTTGCTAAGTGAGACATGTGTTAAGTGAGATTTGCTGCATTCTACGACCTTTCTTGCCACAGTGGTTAAGTGAATTGTTAAAGCAATTGTTTTTTTGTTTTTTTTAATTTGATTTATATGCTGCCCTTCTCCGGAGACTCAGGGCGGCTTACAATGCGTTAAGCATTAGCCTTCATACTTCTGTATATTTTATACAAAGTCAGCTTATTGCCCCCACAAACTGGGTCCTCAATTTACCCACCTTAGAAAGGATGGAAGGCTGAGTCGACCTTGAGCCTGGCTGGGATTGAACTCACAGAAATTGCAGGCAGCTGGATGTTAATTGCTGCCTTTAGTAGGAGGCATTAGCCTCCTACGCTACTCAGGCTACTCAATTGTTAAAGTTAATAAGATGGTTGTTAAGTGAGTTTGGTTTACCCATTGACTTTGCATGTTGGAAAGTCGCAAAATATGATCACGTGATCCCAGGACAAGCAGAATCCCCCAGATTTTTCTTAGGAAGGAAAGAAACATTAAATGTTTATACATGTTTCAGAAGACAGACAGATCTGGATATCAGAATTGGAAGGGATCTTGTAGGTCATCTAGTCCAACATCATTTCTGACAGATGGCAGTCCAATCTCTTCTCGAAAGCCTCCAGTGATGAAGCTCCCACAATTGCTGAAGGCAACTTCTGTTCCATCGGTGATTGATTGTTCTCACTGTCGGAAAATTTCTCCTTATTTCTAGATTGAATCTCTCCTGGATCAGTTCCCATCCATTATTCCTTGTCTGGCCTTTGGGTGCCTAGGACAATGATGGCTAACCTTTTTGCTGTTGCGGGCCAAAAGAGGAGGGAACGCAGGGCGGTTGCCCGTGTGTGTGTCCGCACCTATAATTTATTGTACTCTGTCCATGTGTGCGTGACCCAGTGGTGGGATTTAGCCAGTTCGCATCACTTCGGGAGAACCGGTTGTTAACTTTCTGAGCAGTTTGTTCAACTGGTTCTTGGAAGAAATCATTAGGGCAGAGAACCGGTTGTTAAATTATTTGAATCCCATCACTGGCGTGACCCCAGGGCCGGATTTTCCTATAGGCTAACTAAGCTTCAGCCTAGGGCCTCAAGATCAAGAGGGGCCTACATTCAAATTGTTAGCAAAATTAAAATTACACTATTCTAAAAACAGTGAACACTAAAACACTGAACCGAAAAAAACGGGAGGTGAAAGGGTCTCATAAGTGGAATAGCCTAGGGCCTCTTTTCATCTAAATCCAGCCCTGCGTGACCCCCTCTCTGTGTGACACCCATGGCATGGTAGGCCTCTTTTTCACCCTCCTCAGGCTCCAGAGACTTTCTTGGAGCTTAGGGAGGGTGGAAATGGCCTTCCCCACCCCCCGGAGGCCTCTGGAGGCCAGTAAAGGCCTATTTCCTGGCTTCCGGTGGGACCGGAAGTCCCAAAGATCAGCTGACCAGCACGTGCATCTGCGCTGGAGCTGAGCTAGGGCAACGCTTGTGTGCCCACCAATATGGCTCCACATGCCAGTAGTCAAGCCATTCTCCTAGGCCCGTGATGGCGAACCTATGGCACGCGTGCCATAGGTTCGCCATCAAGGTCCTAGGAGAATGGCTTGACTACTCGTCTCTGGGTCAGCCCCAGAAGTGATATTCATCCTGGTTCAGGTGAACCGCTAGTGGGAACCTGCGGGTGGGCCTGCCCCCGCCCACCCGCCTGGCCATAATCCCATCCTATATCCAGTGGTGGGATTCAAGTAATTTAAGAACCGGTTCTCTGCCCTAATGATTTCTTCCAACAACCAGTTCACCAAACTGCTCAGAAATTTAACAACTGGTTCTCCCGAAGTGCTGCGAACCGGCTGAATCCCACCACTGCCTATATCGCTGTGTTTTGAATGCTGCATGCATGTATGGACGGCACACGCGAGCGAATAGCTGTGTTGTTTGATGTCGCACACATGCACGGACGGTACTCGCAAGTGAATTGCCATATTTTGTGATGCCGCACGGATACACGGATGATGCGCGCTCACATTTCCGGTGCTGGGCGAACCGCTTGCTACAGTATGTGAAACCCACCTCTACGCAGCTCCTCAAATACTGGAAGACTGCTATCATGTCTCCCTTGTTCCTTCTCTTCACTAGACTAGCCATGCCCAGTTCCTGTAACCGTTCTTCATATGTTTTAGCCTCCAGTCCCCTAATCATCCTGGTTGCTCTTCTCTTCTCTTTTCTGTTCTCATATCAGTAGTCAGACACTAATTAACAATGGATTTCTCATTCATGGTGCCACAGTTCCCTGGTGTCATGGGTATTCCAGTATCTAATGGGCTGCCACAGAGAAGAGAAAGTCAATATATTCTCCAAAGCATCTGAAGGCAGGACAAGAAGCAACAGATAAGTGGTGGGTTGTCCCCAGTTCAGATCAGTTCGCAAGAATCGGTAGTAAAACCAGCAGGAGGCCTTGCCCACCGCCCCGGGTGTCGTCATTGGCAATCTGCGCATTGCAGATCCCGTGATCCCATTGCAAATCGGTAGTAAAGATAAGTAGAACCCACTCTTGAAACAGATGGAAACTAATCAAGGACAGAAGCAACCTAGAACTAAGGAGAGATTTCCTGACAGTTAGAACAATTAATCAATGGAATGATTTGTCTTCAGAAGTTGTGAATGCTCCAACACTGGAAGTTTTTAAGAAGAGATTGGACAGCCATGTGACTGAAATGGTAGTCTCCTGCTGTTCCTTCCAATGTTCCTTCCAACTCTGTTATTCTGTAAGTCTGTGATTTCGGTCTCATAATCATCACAATTTAATTGAATTTAATTTAATTTATCCATGCAATCTTGATTTTTTTTTTTTAGCTCTGCTCTCTCCCACCTTCCGAAGTGTAACTGAGTTAGAGGAAGGAGGTCTATGAGAGTAAGTCTGGATCAAGCTAAGAGCATTATGCTTCTTGTATTTTAATGGGTCTCCAGAGGAATCAGAAAGCATCGGTTGGAGAAAAGTCAGCGAGATAGAAAGATAAGTTAGCTGGGAAAGCGAAATCCCAGGGCACGAAGAACTGAGACAGGAAAAAAAAATGTGGATATTAACTGAAATATCAAGGGCTTGCTTTAATTATCTTATAATGTTTGGGGAAGATTACGATTCAGGAAAAATGTGCAGAAGAGCTGAACAACGACTGGGGCAGGTTCTTTCCATGCAGGAGAAATCATTGTGTGAACTTTTGGCCCTCATTTACAGATTATTATTATTATTATCATCGTGATTAGACCTGAGAATACAGTGAGATTTAAATTAACTGAATTAATTTATTATGCTGCCACCAGAATTGAAAGAGTAGGCTGGTATGAAGGCCCTCATCATACCAAGATAACCCATGGGGATAGGATAGAAAAAATGGATAAAACAGTGTTTGCTAATCCAGATTGCAATTGCACAGATCCTGAATCTACCATCAATAAAATGATCCCTGGTCTTTGGGGAAGACTTACCGAGTTCATTTAACAAACAAGGATCTTCTCCATCTCTTCTTATTTCCATTTTCATGAACACATTTGGAGTCACTACAAGTGCAGATGTGACTTCCTGTGATAGTCACCCAGTGACCAAGCTGGAAAAGGATAATTGCAAGTTTAAATACTCAGTGCCCAAATGGAGCACCTGTATACAAAGGTCTCCTGCTGTTTTGTGAAATGGGGCTCCGTTAGAAAATATTTTAGGGGTATCGGTTACTCTACCAAGTTAAAAATATGTGTTTGGTGCTGTGCTCAGGGCCTCGTTTCATTACCCAACTAGGTTGCATCATCAGTGTTAGAAGGGAGTGGGATTTCCTCTCTGTTTATATTGGTTAGCCCTGTCAGTGTTGGTGGATGTATGGAGTTCCTTCATTAGGATATTGTTTTCTGCTTTCTTGTTTGTCTGGTGTTAATCCCTGCTTATCTGAGCATTGGCTTATAGAGAAGATATGTTCATGACTTTCTGTTTCCTTCTCAGCTTTTTTTTTAAATTATCTCCTTTGCATGGGATGTTAATGTATATCTCCATGTCCCAAAGGTTCTTTTTCAAAAGGCAACTGGACTTTCTGGTTTTTCTTTGAAGATCTTTCACTTTTCATCCAAGAAGCTTCTTCAGCCTCTTGAAAAAATATCTTTGGGGCAACCATGACCTGGATGACTGAGAATCTCCATAGACTGTGTATTTCTATGGATCTGTTGAATGTGACTTCTGATGGCCGATTAGTTTAAATGCCAATCATCCAGGAATTCCCTAGAGCTTTCTTTTCACAAACAGGCCCAACTGAAGTGAAGTTTCAACTGTGCTGTTGCAGACACAGCACAATTAAGAGGCACAGTGGCACAGTGGTTAGAATGCAGTTTTGCAAGCTAATTATGCTGACTGCCAGCAGTTCGATTCTCAACAGCTCAAGGTTGACTCAGCCTTCCATCCTTCCCAGGTCAGCAAAATGAGGATCCAGATTGTTGGGGGCAAGAGGCTGACTCTGCAAACTCTGTAAAGCACTGTGAAGAGGTATATAAGTGCAATTGCTTTGAAAAAAAATCAGCACAATTCTAGGCTGCCTTAAGAGAGGGATAGAATCAAGATCACGTGAAGGGTTAGTACCACTTTGTAAGGCCTTGGTAAGGCCACACTTGGAATATTCCATTCACTTTTGGTCACCACGATGAAGAAAAGATGTGGAGACTCTAGAAAGACTACAGAGAAGAACAACAAAGATGATTAGGGGACTGGAGGCTAAAACATGAAGAATGGTTGCAGGAACTGGATATGTCTAGTTTAATGAAAAGAAGGACTAGGGGAGACAGGATAGCAGTCTTCCAATATCTCAGGGGTTGCCACAAAGAAGAGGGAGTCAAGCTAGTCTCCAAAGCAGGGGTCACAAACCTTTCAGACCTCAGGGACCATTAAATTCATAATTTTAAATCCCATGGACCACTAATATGATCTACCTAAGGACTGGCTGGGTGGGTATGGCTAGGTGGTCATGTAACTGGGTGGGAGTGGCCAACTCGATGTCACTCGTGTCGAGGTGCACCTTTCCGGCCTCTCCTCTCTTCTCTTCACCCCTCCCCTCCCAATCACTCCTTGCCTGCCCACCTGGGCTTCTTAGGGCCCCAACAGGAATTAGTTGTTGGAGCTAAGCAGCCATCATGAGAAAGAGTTAGCAAAACAGCTGGCTCAGTTCAAATTGGATCTGACCAAGAAAGAGGCTTAGCAGAAGCACCTCACTGAGGACTAGAAGCATAGGCTTTCCAAGCAGAGGGAAGACTTGCGGGCGGGCAAGGCCAGGTACCGGCATCTGGAGGCTCAGCAGGCTGAGATGGTCAGCCAGTTCCAGGCCATGATGCAGTCCCACTGGAACAAGGCCCTCCGGCTCTTCACCACCAGCAGTGATTCCCTCCAGCCTTTGCCCAAAGCCCGGCACCTGGAGGCTGAAGCAGACCCTGAGTCAGAATTTCTGCCTTCCTCCAACCTGCACAAAGACCCCGAAGGGGAAGACTCTTTACAGCAACACAACCGTTCGTTGCACGGATCTGTCCCAGGGACCATAGTTTGAGGACCCCTGATTTAGTGCAGTATAAAAAACGCAAATAATTTTTCGGTAGACCACCAAAATTTTCTTGCGGACCATCAGTGGTCCACGGACCACCAGTTGGTGACTGGTGGGATAAGAAGCAATGGGTGGAAACTAATCAAGGAAAGAAGCAACTTAGAACTAAGGAGAAATTTCCTGACAGAACCATTAATCAGTGGAACAACTTGCCTGCAGAAGTTGTGAATGCTCCAACACTGGAAGTTTTTAAGAAGATGTTGGATAACCATTTGCTTGAAATGGTGTACGGTTTCCTGCCTAAGGGGGTTGGACTAGAAGACCTCCAAGGTCCCTTCCCACTCTGTTATTCTAAATTTCTGCTATTGCAGAAACGACATTGACTTAGCTGACACGCCCTGACTTCCATGGCTGTCCTTGAGCAAACTCGAGGTTCAGCATCTGGAAACAAAGGCATGCAGCAGAGGACAGCGATAGAAAGAAAAAGAATGGAAAACTCAGTATAAAACATGCCGGAGCGCCTGGAGACCAAAATCTACCAAATAAAGATAAAACAAAAACGCCATCTTAATTCCGACTCCCAGTAAGCAAGATGTTTTAAATGGCACTTCTGTTTTAAATTCCATTATCAAAACATGATTATTTCCCCTCACTAACTCACTGGGATTTGAAAGCCCTTAAAAAGTCAAGTTATAATTTTTGGCTCTTTGTAAATGGATTTCTTCAAGGCAGGCAGCCCTTGACTTTCAACTGGTTACTTAGCAACCATTTGAAGAAGTTATTATGGACTGCCCAAAAGGTACTTGTGACTCACTTCCCAAGTTGCAATGGCAGCCTCCCCTTGTGATCAGGTTTCCCCCCCCAAAAATTGGCCTTTACTTCCAGTTATTGGCAAAAACGCCTCACAATCAACAATGGGTTGAACTTAATGACTGTAGATTTACTTAATGACCACGGTTATTTGTTTACTGACTGCAACAACAACAAAAAAAAGGCTATACAATTGGGAAGGCCCCACAAAGGCCCATTGCAACTTAAAAGAGCAATGAGCAGGCTCCATGATGTAATTGAAGTACTTACCATATTTGATACTGAGATATATGTCTCTTTAAATATAGCTAGTTAATATTAGAATAGAATAGAATAGAATAGAATAGAATAGAATAGAATAGAATAGAATAGAATAGAATAGAATAGAATAACAGAGTTGGAAGGGACCTTGGAGATCTTCTAGTCCAACCCCCTGCTTAGGCAGGAAACCCTACACCACTTCAGACAAATGGTTAACCAACATCTGCTTAAAAACTTCCAGTGTTGGAGTATTGGCAACTTCTGGAGGCAAGTTGTTCCACTGATGAATTGTTCTCACTGTCAGGAAATTTCTCCCAAGTAGCTTCTCTCCTTGATGAGTTTCCACCCGTTGCTTCTTGTCCTACCCTAGTTCTTGAGTTATGACCACAATTGAGCCTAATCAAGGAAAGAACCAACCTAGAACTGAGGAGAAATTTTCCGACAGTGAGAACAATCAATCAGTGGAACAGAAGTTGCCTCCAGAAGTTATGGGTGCTCCGAAACTGGAGGCTTTTTTTAAAAAAGAGAGTTTTAAACCATTTGTCTGAAATGGGATAGGGTCTCCTGTTTGAGCAGGGGAGAGAGGCAGAGAGGCAGAGAGAGAGTGAGAGAGAGACAGACATAGAGAGAGATAGAGATAGATGATAGATAGATAGATAGATAGATAGATAGATAGATAGATAGATAGATAGATAGATAGATAGATAGATAGATAGATACAGAGAGACAGAGACAGAGACAGAGAGAGACAGAGACACACACACAGAGAGAGACAGATGGTGAAACAGACAGACACACACAGAGAGAGACAGAGACAGAAAGACACACAGAGACACACACAGAGAGACAGAGAGAGAGAGACAGTGAGAGAGACAGACAGAGACAGAGACAGAAAGACACAGAGACACACAGAGAGAGACAGAGAGAGACAGAAAGAAACAGACACACACAGAGAGAGAGACAGACAGAGAGACAGAGACAGAGACAGAGACACAGAGAGACAGACAGAGAGAGACAAAGAGACACACACAGAGAGAGACAGACAGAAAGAGACCCAGAGACCCAGAGAGAGAGAGAGAGACAGAGAGAGACAGAGAGAGAGAGACAGAGACAGAGACAGAGACAGAGACAGAGAGAGACACACACACACAGAGACAGAGACAGACAGACAGAAAAAGTCAGAGGCAAAGAGAAGCAATTTATTATTGTCTTCTTCCAATGTTTTTATTTGTATTGCTGTTTTTCGTATATCCTCTAGATCTGACATTTTCTGATGGGCATCCCAACTCAAGAACCAATCCTGCTTATCTTTGGAAATAAACCAAGATAAGCTTGATATTTCTACAGGCTGTCTTTGGTCTTTCAATTATTTGATCCCAAGCTGTTTGGGGGCTTTAAAAAAACCCCAACTCTTCTGATGTACATTTCTTATTTCAGCCCGTCTGCTTCCTCTGAAACAGAAGTGTTATAGACAGCATGGGAATCATCGTTGGATCTATGTCCTTATTTTAATTCACTTACTTTCCCTATCAATATTTTATTCTCATCATAAATATTTGAGCCTGTAAGCTTTTCTTTAGCATTTACAGACCAGACTAGAATATGATGAATAATTTAGAAGCAGAAGTACAAGCTGGCACATAGAAATGGTTATTAAAATAATATAATTTGACTTGCAGACAATGATCTGCATTTTCTTTACGTCTTCTTTTCTCTCGGTTTTCTAATCCTGTCCTTATGGGATCGCAATGGTTGAAATTCAAGAGAAGCAAAATAGCGTAAGGCAAATTGTATGTTTCTGGACGTGTAGTAGTGGAGGGTTTCAAATTTTTTTACTACCGGTTCTGTGGATGTGGCTTGCTGGGAGTGGCATGGCTTGGTGGGTGTGGCTTGGTGGGCATGGCAGGGGGAGGATACTGTTAAAACTCCATTCCCACCCCACTCCAGGGGAAGGATACTGTAAAACCTCCATTCCCTCTCCAATCCAGGGGAAGGTTACAGCAAAATCCCCATTTCCTCCCGATCAGCTGGAACTTGGGAGGCAGAGAATAGATGGGGGCGGGGCCAATCAGAATTTTTACTATCGGTTCTCCAAACTACTCAAAATTTCTGCTACCGGTTCTCCAGAACTGGTCAGAACCTGCTGAAACCCACCTCCGACCTGTAGTATTTAGAAATTTTATCATGGGATGCAGTGGTAGAATTCATTTCTTTTAGTACCAGTTCTGTGGGTGTGGTTTGGTGGGCGTGGTGTGACTTGGTGGGCGTGGCTTGGTGGGTGTGGCAGGGGAAGGATACTGCAAAATCCCCATTCCCTCCCCACTCCTGAGGGAAGGATATTGCAAAATCTCCATTCCCACCCTACTCTGGGGCGAGCCAGAGGTGATATTTGCTGGTTGTCTCAAAATTTCCACTACTGATTCTCCAGAACCTGTAAGACCTTGCTGAACAGCACCCCTGATGGGATGGATATTGGCTTAAGGGAGTCCTCATGTTATGACCACAATTGGGCCAGAAATTCTACGCAAGGATTTGTTGTGATGCCCGATTTTAGGATCTTTTTTTGCCATGGTTGTTAAGTGAATCAATGCAGTTGTTAAATGAACCATGTGGTCATTGAATGAATACAGCTTCCCCCAATTACTTTGCCGCTCAGAGGCTGGCTGGGAAGATTGTAAATGGCAATGACTTGAACCCGGGATGCTGCCTCCCTCAGTTATAAATAATTGTATCTCATCCAATCCAATCCATGGATTTCGTATTTGTTTTTTTGTTTTTGTTTTGTTTTAATTTGATTTATATGCCGCCCTTCTCCGGAGACTCAGGGCGGCTTACAATGCGTTAAGCAATAGCCTTCATACTTTTGTATATTTATACAAAGTCAGCTTATTGCCCCCACAAACTGGGTCCTCAATTGACCTACCTTAGAAAGGATGGAAGGCTGAGTCAACCTTGAGCCTGGTGAGATTCGAACTTACAGTGATTGCAGACAGCTGGTGTTTAATTACAATGCTTTAGTCTGCTGAGCTATCCAGATCTCTGAATTAGAGAAACCGTTTTGCCAACGAATGCCAAAAATGTGATGATGGTCCTATCTGCTCTTCCACTGCTTACATTTCTGTTCTCCTGAGCACGATAATCTCCCAGCAAAAGGAGGTGGTGGGAATAAAAAAAAACTCAGAGTCTCCACTGTTATGTCTGAAACACTCTCTTTGTCAGTTCTTTCTTCTATCACAGTTGTTCACTGACACTGATAATGAGAAAAGGGCATTTCATGAATTCCTTTTCTTCCAGATAACCTTTGCTGGACTAATAGAGTCTTCACCGCAGGCTTTCGTACGAATTTACCAGGTGCGCAGGAAAAAAAAACCAACATTTTCAAAATATCTTTATGTGGGTATCTCTCTTAATCTTTGCCACAGAAACCTATCATGGCTGCTAATTGACTCAGGCTAAACATGTTGATATTCAGTTGCCCGTGTATTTGTATTTCGGTTATAAATTGATCTCCTTGAAAAATTATGCTGGGATGACTCATTATTTTCATTTTCCCAAGTGATGCATAAAAAGCAAATTATAAAGCCAGAGAGTACAGTACAGTGGGTAATACTAATTGTAATTAAGTCTTCTTCTTCTTCTTCTTCTTCTTCTTCTTCTTCTTCTTCTTCTTCTTCTTCTTCTTCTTCTTCTTCTTCTTCTTCTTCTTCTTCTTCTTCTTCTTCTTCTCCTCCTCCTCCTCCTCCTCCTCCTCCTCCTCCTCCTCCTCCTCCTCCTCCTCCTCCTCCTCCTCCTCTCTCTTCCCCTTCCTCTCCTCCTCCTCTTCTTCCTCCTTTCCTCCTCTTTCTCCTCTATGTCTTCCTCCTCCTCCTCTTCTTCTTCTTCCTCCTCCTCCTCCTCTTTCTTTCTCCTCATCTTCTTCCTCTTCTTCTTCCCCCTCCTCCCCATTCCCTGTTTTTCTTTTCTTTCCTTCTCCTTTTTTTTACATCCTTGTAGGAATAACGTGTTTGATCCAAATCAATAGCAAGCAAGCTTGGTCACATGAAGATGAATGCATCAGAGTTATTTGTGGAGAACACGTCTGTCATGCATACAGATGAATAATTATGTGACTGAATTGGTAATACAGGGGAACTAACAAGGAGAACAGAGATCTGAGCTTCCCTCTACCTCTTAACATCACCGGAGTGCAGAAACCAACAAAGCACATTAAGCAAACCTAAAAACTCAATACCCAAAGGGGAAACAAAGGAATCACGTATATCTCGCCATGTAAGGACTATAACAGCCAGGTGGGAGACACAGTTAGAAGATTGGCAGAATGCCTCTACTAATATCAGTTGACAGTCAGAAGACATGAAGGAAATTCATTAATCTTCCCAACAAAAAGACAAAATCAATTATAATGTCAACTGGGAAACTATTGGCATTTGTGCGTGCACCATTGAATCAGCATTGACTGCTGGCTACTGCCTGGACTAATCTACGCAGAGGGATAGAATCAAGATCATGTGAAGTGTTAATACCACTTTATAATACTTTGGTAAGGCCACACTTGGATTACTGCATTCGGTTTTGGTCGCCACGATGTAAAAAAGATGTTGAGACTCTAAAAAGAATGCAGAGAAGAGCAACAAAGAGGATTAGGAGACCAGAGACTAAAACATATGACGAACGGTTGCAGGAACTGGGTATGTCTAGTTTGAGGAAGAGAAGGACTAGGGGAGACATGATAGCAGTCTTCCAATATCTCAGGGGCTGCCCCAAAGAAGAGGGAGTCAAGCTATTCTCCAAAGCCCCTGAGGGCAGGACAAGAAGCAATGGGTGGAAACTCATCAAGAAGAGAAGCAACTTAGAACTAAGGAGAAATTTTCTGACAGTTAGAACAATTAACCAGTGGAACAAATTTTCTCCAGGAGTAGTGAATGCTCCAACACTGGAAATTTTTAAGAAGATGTGGGATAACCATTTGTCTGAAGTGGTGTAGGGTTTCCTGCCTGGGCAGGGGGTTGGACTAGAAGACCTCCAAGGTCCCTTCCAACTCTGTTATTCTATTCTATTCTATTTTGGCAAGATTTTCAGAAGTGGTTTACTCTTGCCTTCTTCATTGGCCTGAGAGAGATAAACTGGCTCAATGTCTCCAGGCAGTCTACTCATTTTTCCTTTCTTTTGGGGAACAAATTCTGCTTTCATCATCTTCATTTAATGACCCCATAGTCCCCTGCGGGATGGAGTCTGGGCAACTGAATGGAGCTAGTAGAGTGTTTTAATGGCCAGATGCCCTTCCTGTCGCCAATGCGGAGTTTCATTCAGCAGATAAATATCTCAGTTGCCCAGAGAGAGAAATATCTGCCTCTACCTAGGATTGAATTCACAGCCTCCTGATTGTGAGGCGAGAGCTCCACCTCTAGGCTACTGGGACAAATTCTGCTTTGAACAAGGAAAAACAAAATAACTGGGAGATTGAATGGCAGAAAAGTTAGACTTCTGGAGACAGGTCTCCATTCATGATCTATGTTCCTGTCGGAGATATGGCACCTCCCTGGATGAAGTCAGCACACAAAATGATAATGTTGCCATTCTAGATCTTCCGGGATTGGTGGCAAGCAAGGTCTTAGCCATATCTCCCACGACTTGATGGGAATCGAAGCATAAATAACATCCTTTGCTACGCGTGTCATCCGTTTCAAATCACAGTGAGGACACCGGAGAAACAAAATGGATTTTCCTTGCGTCGCGCTTTAATCACCATAAACCACACTTGGATCCTTCGCGGTAAACATCTCCGGCTGTGAACCGTCAGACGATATTCATCTTTTGAAGGTTGTTCCTCTGAAAAACGATGCCCACCAAAAGAAGACACCAGGTACATTTCATGAATTTCCTGAATCTGCAAGTGGTGCTCTGTATGCTAAATAATCCCAACGGGATAGGTGCGAATACAGATTCAAGTGCACGCTACACCTGAAATGTGTTTTTGTAAAAGATGGCCAAATGTGTTATTTCACCTCGGTGCTGATCTGAACTGTGAGATTCCAAAGAAGCAAATTGTTCCAGGAGAATTCAGAATAACAGAATATCAGAGCTGGAAACGACTTTGAAGCAGGGGTGAAATGCACCCTGTTCAGACCGGATCGCCTGATCCGGTAGCGATGGCAGTGGGTGGTTCAGAGAACTGGTAGCAAAAATCCCTCCCCACCCCCATGACCAGCTGAGTTGCACAATCATCAGAGGCTTCTTATTTTTAAAAGCATTTTTTTTACAACCTCTTTGGCTGAAAAATGCTTTTAAAAGTAAAAAACAAAGCTTCTGCCAATCAGGCAACTCTGCTGGGATCGTCAGAGTTTTTTTTTTTTTTTTTTAAAGAAAAGCCTTTGCCGATCAGGCAAGTCAGCTGGGATCATCAGAGGCTTTTAAAAGCATTTTTTTTACAACCTCTTCAGTCGAATGAGCCTGAGTAGCATAGGGGAGTAATGCCTCCTACAAAGGCAGCATTTAAGATTCAGCTGCTGCAATTACTTGCGAGTTCAATCCCAGCCAGGCTCAAGGTCGACTCAGCCTTCCATCCTTTATAAGGTGGGTAAATTGAGGACCCAGTTTGTTGGGGGCAATAAGCTGACTTTGTATAAATATAAATATACAAAAGTATGAAGGCTATTGCTTAACGCATTGTAAGCCGCCCTGAGTCTCCGGAGAAGGGCGGCATATAAATCAAATTAAAAAAAAAATATTGGCCATGCCCACTCAGTCATATTACCTCCCCACCAAGCCACGCCCACAGAACCAGTAGTAACAAATTTTACATTTCACCACTGCCTTGAAGGTCTTCTAATCTAACTCCTTGCTTAAGCAGGCAACCTTATACCATTTCAGACAAATAGTTGTCCAATCTTTTCTTTAAAGTGAGGAAAATTCTCCAGGATAACTCTCACCCTGTTCATCACTTCTTTACCCTTTCCCTTCCTACCATCGGGAAGGAGATATAGAAATATAGCCAGCCGTACAAACAGGATGAAGAACAGTTTTTATCCGTGGGCTGTCAGACTCCTGAATGAAAAATAACATCATAACTACGTAGTATGATGGACTGCAGGGCCGGCTCAATGTGTAACATGTTCACACTGGTGCAATAGGACTGGGTGTTTTGTAAATATGATTTATTGGGGTAGGGATTTTCTGTCTTCGCTGTGAGTTGTATTGTGTTGGGGGGTGAGGGGGGCACCGAGGGAGCTCAACTAATCTCATTGCACATATGTTGTGCACTGACAATAAAGATTTGAATTTGAATTTAAAACTTCCAGTGTTGGAGCACCCACAACTTATGGAGGCAAGTTGTTCCACTGATGAATTGTTCTCAGTCAGGAAATTTCTCCTTAGTTCTAAGCTGCTTTTCTCTTTGATTAGTTTCCATCAGGTGCTTTGGAGAATAGCTTGACTCCCTCTTCTTTGTGGCAGCCCCTGAGATATTAGAAGACTGCTATCATGTCTCCCCAGTCCTTCTTTTCATTAAACTAGATATACCCAATTCCAGCAACCATTTTGTTTTTAATGTTTTAACCTCCAATCCCCTAATCATTTTTGTTGCTCTTCTCCGCACTCCTGCTAGAGCAGGGGTGTCAAAGTTGATTTAATTGAGGACCGCATCAGGGTTATGTTTGACCTTGAGGGAGGGGCGGTGTGGCCAGAGGAGGCCTGGCCAGCCAGCTTGACATCACTTGTGTTGGGGGCACCTGTTTCTTAGAATGTATACTTCAGGTTTTCTTTCTTTGAGAGTATACACCATGGAAAACAAGATCCATTCACCTCTAATTAATTACAGTTTCCCCAGGGGGGGAACGAGGCTGATTCACACAGAGCCCAAGTGCTCTGCCAGTAAAAACAGGCTCCTGAGCTCCGTTTTCAGCTGCAACGGCTTCCTGCAACCCTCTGCCAGTGAAAACGGAGCTTGGGAGTGCCAACCATGGGCCTCCTGAGCTCCTTTTTCACTGGCAGAGGCAGCACAGGCTGGTCTTTCGCTGTTTCCAGGGCATCCCCATGGGCCAGATCCAGTGGTGAAATCCATTTTTTTTTTTACTACCAGTTCTGTTGGTATGGCTTGGTGGGCGTGGCTTGGTGGGCGTGGCAGGGGAAGGAGACTGCAAAATCCCCATTCCTTCCTCACTCCTGGGGGAAGGATATTGCAAAATCTCCATTCCCACACCACTCTGCGGCCAGCCAGAGGTGGTAATTGCCAGTTCTCCAAACTGTTCAAAATTATCACTACCGGTTCTCTGAACTGCTCAAAATTTCCGCTACCAGTTCTCCAGAACCCATCAGAACCTGCTGGATTTCACCCCTGGCCAGATCTAAGCATCTTGCAGGCCAGATACAGCCCATGGGCTTTGAGTTTAACACCCCTGTTCTAGAGTCTCAATGACTTTTTTACATTGTGCGACCAAAACTGGATGCAGTATTCCAAGTGTGGCCTTACCAAGGCAATATAAAGTGGTATTAACTCTTCACGCAATCTTGATTCTATCCCTCTGTTAATGCTGCCTAGGACTGCAAGACAACAAATTCTTGGGTGCAGCTCTAGGGAGCATGAAAGGATAGCAATAAAATCTGAGTGCACAGTATGAAGTTCTGAACCATAAAAAAGAAAACACAATAATAGAATAGAAACCTTTCTAGCAAATCCCTTGCTATTTTCCCCAATGCCATTAAAGGAAACACTTTTTGGAAGCTAGATAGTCCCGTTCGTGGGGGGAATTACCTGATTGCATAGGCTGGTGCTAAAGAGAGAGAGAGCGAGAGAGAGAGAGAGAGAGAGAGAGAGAGATTCCTTCAGTTCACACTGCAATATCAGTTCACTGATTTTCATCTCCTTTGATGAATTAAAAAACCGATTCCAGGCCAAAACACCATTTTTTTGGGAACGTGGTAAGGCCATTTGCAATTCATAGCAAATGTGTACTTTTGCACATATTTACATATAAATATAATAGTGGGGATAGTCTGCACAGTCAGGTAAATTTATAAGAGGTGCTTATCTGTTAAAGTGGGAATACAAATAAAGTCCTGTTAAGACAAAGACACAAGGGAATGGAGTTTGTTTTTTTTAAAAAAAGGGAACACTGAGGAGGAATTGGATAAAATAAACATTCAGGATTTCAAAAAAGAATATCCAAAACAAAAATCTATAGGATAGAATTATCCATTCTTAAAAGAATAACTGAGTAACAGTATTGCACTGTTGAGCCTGGATAGCTCAACAGACTAAAAGCCTATTATTAACATTCAGCTGTCTGCAATTAGTGCAAGTTCTAATCTCACCAGGCTCAAGGTTGATTCAGCCTTCCATCTTTTCTAAGGTAGGTAAATTGAGGACCCAGTTTGTGGGGGCAATAAGCTGACTTTGTCTAAAAAATAGACAAAAGTATGAAGGCTATTGCTTAATGCATTGTAAACCGCCCTGAGTCTCCGGAGAAGGGCGGCATATAAATCTAATTAAAAAAAAAAAAATTGCAAGGGACTTTAGGAGATCTAGTCCAATCCAGTAGTGGGTCTCAATTTTGGCCGCCACCTGTTTGCTCGTGGGCGCATGCAGCGCTTCTGCGTATGCACAGAGAGATCTGGGTGAGTGGCTGAAGCCTCCCGCCACCACCTCTACCGATTCGCCTGATCTGCGGCAAACCAGTAGCAACCCACCACTGGTTCAATCCACTGCTCAAGTAGGAAATCCTATACCATGAACAGAGCAACAAAGATGGTTAGGAGACTGGAGGGTAAAACACATGAAGAACGGCTGCAGGAACTGGGTATGTCTAGTTTAATGAAAAGAAGGACCAGGGGAGACATGATAGCAGTCTTCCGATATCTCAGGGGCTGCCCCAAAGAAGAGGGAGTCAAGCTATTCTCCAAAGCACCTGAAGGCAAGACAAGGAGCAACAGGTGGAAACTAACCAAGGAGAGAAGCAACTTAGAACTGAGGAGAAATTTCCTGACAGTGAGAACCATTAATCAGTGGAATGACTTGCCTCCAGAAGTTTTTTAGAAGAAGTTGGATCACCATTTGTCTGAAGTGGTGTTGAGTTTCCGGCCTAAGCAGGGGTTGGACTAGAAGACCTCCAAGGTCCCTTCTACCTCTGTTTTTTATTCTATTTGAGACAAATGGATCTCCAATTTCTTATTAACCTTCAGTGTTGTAACATTCACAACTTCTGGAGGCAAGTTCTTCCACTGGTTTATTGTCCTCACTGTCAGGAAATTTCTCTTTAGTTCTAGGTTGCTTCTCTCCTTGGTTAGTTCCCGTCCGTTGCTTCTTGTCCTGCCTTTCAGGTGCTTAGAAGAATAGGTTGATCCTCTCTTCTTTGTGGCCTCAAATATTGGAACACTGCTATCATGTCACCCCTAGTTCTTCTTTTCATACCCATTTCCTGCAACCGTCCTTCATATGTTTACCCAGATGAGCAATCTAAAACATTAAGAAGTATAAAATAAAAAGAAACTATATAGCAGAGGTGAAATCCAGCAGGTTCTGACAGGTTCTGGAGAATCAGTAGCAGAAATTTTGAACAGTTCAGAGAACCAGCAAATACCACATCTGGCTGGCCCCAGAGTGGGGTGGGAATGGAGATTTTGCAGTATCCGTCCCCTGCCCTGCCCACCAAGCCATGCCCACAGAATCGGTAGTAAAAAAAGAAAAAAATGGATTTCACCACTGCTATATAGCCCCTACATTTTATTAGTGAAAATAATACATCCTCAATTTAGGATATGATTTAAGTTTATACGTGGATTAGAAAAATTGGGAAGCTTACGGGAGCAAGCCAAAGTCCTATTTCCCATAGAAATATTTGGTATCTAAGATTAGTTAGACTTCTTCATTTTTCCTCAACTTATTTGTGAAAAATAAGGAATTTCTGTCAGCAAACATCTAAGCAGGTTACATATGTAATTTTGCCTCTTCTCACTAAAAAAAAAAAAAAAATCTCTTGCTTCAAACTGTTAAGAGACAGTTATTTTAATAACAGGACTTCAACAGCAATATTTTGAAAGGCAAGTTCATTTTTGGTGCAGGCTGACATTTCAAAACAGAAAGAAACAGATTGTGTACTTCTAACAACCCTTCTCTATAGCTTAATGCTTCCGGTGAATGGTTTTTGTGTTTTCTTTTTTCTTTTGGAAAATCTTTTCACGCTGGAGCGAAGGGGCTGTGTGGAAATGACCCATGAGGTGTGACAAGGAACAAAATGGTCCCAAATGAATGTATTATATGCTATGAAATGTTAGATAGTTTTGTGTACAAAACTCCACACTGCCCAGTTTCTGCTTATTGAATCTAGCAGCCGTGGATAAACCAATCCTAAATTCATCTGAGTTTCTTCTGAAACTTGAGGACAATCTTTTCTTTCTTTCTTTCTTTCTTTCTTTCTTTCTTTCTTTCTTTCTTTCTTTCTTTCTTTCTTTCTTTCTTTCTTTCTTCTCCTTCCTTCCTTCCTTCCTTCCTTCCTTCCTTCCTTCCTTCCTTCATATTATCTCTCTCTCTCTCTCTTTCTTTCTTTCTTTCTTCTTTCTTTCTTTCTTTCTTTCTTTCTTTCTTTCTTTCTTTCTTTCTTTTTCTTTTCTCTATTTCTCTCTCTCTCTTATTTCTTCCTTCCTTCTTTTCTCTCTCTCTCTCTTTTACCTTCCTTCCTTCCTTTCTCTCTCTCTTTCTTTCCTTCCTTCCTTCTTTCTTTTTTTCTCTCTCTTTCTCTCTCACTTTACTTCCTTCCTTCCTCCCTTCCTTTTTTCTCTCTCTCTTTCTCTCTCTCTTTCTCTCTCTCTCTCTCTCTCTCTCTCTCTCTCTCTCTCTCTCTCTCTCTCTTCCTCCTCCTCCTCCTTCTCCTCCTCCCTGAACTGAAGAAGCTTCTTGGATGAGAACAAATGTCTTCAAGGGAAAAAAAAACCAAAGACGTCCACTTGCCTCTTGAAAAAGCACCTTTGGGATAATCAGTCAATCAATCAGAATGGAATGCCCTCTCTTCTTCTCCTCCTCCTCCTCCTCCTCCTCCTCCTCCTCCTCCTCCTCCTCCTCCTCCTCCTCCTCCTCCTCCTCTTCCTGCAACTCAAACACAGGTGAGAATCTGCACCAATGCAAAAGATTCTGTTCTTAAAGGCCAGGATATAAACCCAACAAATTCGAGTGCGGGATTAAAAGCTTCATTTGCATCACTTGGCAGCCAAGTGGAAAATAAAGCTACGGGGAAATCTGACGCTTTCCTCCTGTCACAAAGGATTCCCCCCCCCCCCATTTTGAATACCATTGTTCAAGGAAGCTTTTCAAGGAGAAATGGGGTTGGGGGCAGAGGAGGAGGAGGAGGAGGAGGAGAAGAAGAAGCATCCTGTTGATGACTAAGGAATATCCCCAACGATGAGCAGAACAAAGGTAACCATTTATCCCAACATTTTGGTTCAGCGCTGATTAATTTTCCCGAGCATCTGCTTTCAACGTTTAATTAAGCCACCCGGAGAGCCCATCTGTTTCGGCCTGATAGGAAGTTATGATCATGGAAAGGGGAATTTTTAAAAGGCTGCATACCTCATTTAACAATCATGTTATAAAATTAGTGCTCTGATCAGGAAAAAGAGAGAGGGAGAGAGAGAAAGAGAGAGAAGGAAGAGGACGAGCTAGCTCTGATAACAACATTAATCAATTAATTAGCTCGGCATGTCAGCCGCTAAGGTTTCACTGACACTGTTTTAGGATACAAAGGGAAATTGCACTCTCCAGCGATAATTATAGTCTCTGTACAAAAAGAAAAGAAAAAATAAATAAATAAAAGAGAGAGAGAGAGAGAGAGAGAGAGAGAAGGAAATGCTTCATTTAAAGAAGCTGGCACAAGGATCATTTTTACCATTACAGGTAGTCCTTGACTTTCAACAGTTCATTTAGCGACCGTTCAAAGTTACAACGGAACTGGAAAAAAAAGTGACTGAGGACCGTTTTTCACATGACCAGGGCAGCCTCCCTGATTAAAATTCAGACACTTGGCAACTGACTCACATTTATGACGGTTGCGGTGACTCCGGGCTGATGTGATCCCCCTTTTACGACTTTTTCACAAGCAAAAGTCAATGGGGAAGCCAGATTCAATTAACGACCATCTTATTCTCACTCCAGTGATTCGCTTAATAACCATGGCAAGAAAGGTCTGTGGTAAAATTTCACTTAACGAATGTCTCGCTTAACGACATAAATTTGGGGCTCCATGGTGATCACATGTCAATGGCTACCTATTACTTGAATTACCTGTATTTTTCCTGGGATTTATTCTCAGCAAATTCGTAATGATGGTCGCGTCTGACTCTTGGTGATTCTGTGGGCCAGTCCCCTCCACATCTGCTGACCCTGCACTGTTTTATTTTTTTATTTTTTTTGAGTTTTTCTATGCTCTGGCTGGTGTCAGATTTGATGGTGTATGGCAGGGGTGTCAAACTCAAGGCCTGGGGGCTGGATCCGGCCCGTGAGGTGCTTAGATCTGGTCCATGGGACCACCCTAGAAACAGCAAAGGACTGGCCTGCAATGCCTCTGACAGCAAAAATGGAGCTCAGGGTTAGGGTTAGGGTTAGGGTTAGGGTTAGGGTTATGGCTAGGATTAGGGTTAGGGTTAGGGTTAGGGTTAGAGGTTAGGGCTAGGGGCTAGGGGCTAGGGGCTAGGGGCTAGGGGCTAGGGGCTATGGTTAGGGTTAGGGTTAGGGTCTGTTTTTGGCTGAGACAGCTTCTTGCTACCCTCTGCCAGAGAAAATGAGCTGAGGGCCTGAGCTCCATTTTCACTGGCAGAGGGTGGAAGGGTTAGGGTTAGGGTTAGAGGCTAGAGTTAGGGTTAGGGTTAGGGTTAGGGTTAGGGTTAGGGTTAGGGTTAGGGTTAGGGTTAGGGTTACAGGCTAGGGTTAGAGTTAGGGTTAGGGTTAGGGTTAGGGTTAGAGTCTAGGTTTAGGGTTAGAGGCTAGGGTTACAGTTAGGGTTATGGTTAGGGCTAGGGCTAGGGCTAGGGCTAGGGCTAGGGCTAGGGCTAGGGCTAGGGCTAGGGTTAGGGTTAGGGTTAGGGTTAGGGTTAGGGTTAGGGTTAGGGTTAGGCTCTGTTTTTGGCTGAGACGGCTTCCTGCTACCCTCTGCCAGAGAAAATGAAGCTCAGGGAAGCCTGAGCTCCATTTTCTCTGGCAGAGGATGGAGGGAGGCCATCATAGCTGAAAATATAGCTCTGGAGCCCCTTTTCGCTGGCAGAGTGTTTGGGCCTGCCCAGACGCCCCTGCCACAAGTGACTTCAAACTGGCCATGCCCCCCCCTGGCCACACCCCCCTCCCCCCCCCTCGAGGTCAAACACAACTCTGATGCAGCCCTCAATGAAATCAAGTTTGACATCCCTGGTGTATGACACCAATTGCCATTAGCGAAACTTGGTGGGATGAAACTGTAGAAAGTTAGCCCCACCCCTCTCCTAGAAGAATGAAATATTTTGAGAAATATTTTTTTAAAAAGGCAGGATAAAATATTTCCCTTAAAAGCGAAATAAAAATCTTTAGGGAGGCAGAAACCCAGAGCCCCAGCTCCCTGCCCCCAAGCAGACACTTAAGCTGAGGCCAGCTTTTAGAAATGGAGATTTGGTAATCCATTACTCCCTGTAGCAAGGTCTGAAGAAAGGTAGGCTTAGCCTCAGCCACAATAGGAATTGCCAAACAAGTCCCTTCATTGCATCAGCCAAACTTCAACCAAGCTTAGCTCAGACAAACTCCTTGGATTTATAAATGGCCCCATGGGAGTCTGACAACAGCCACTAGAATACATGTTTTTGCCCAGGAATAGGAAGCTCAAGTGCAAAGCCCAAGAGAAGGTATCAATACCCCCCACTCTCAACTCCATGTGGTCAGCTGCCCAAAACCCATGTGCTTGGTGGTTCTGCCCATCATTAAACCATCTTTCCAATCAGCCTCCATGTTTCAGTGCCTTTCTCTCTGCTTGGAACTGAACCAGATGGATATTTCTCCCAACAAAATTCACGACTAAAATGTATGGATGGCCCGAAACCAATTTAACAAGAGAGGAGCTGGCGTTGCATCATATGTAAGAAATCTCTACCTATCTACAGAAATGCACAATTATTTGACCTTGACTAAACCTGGCTCCTGCTTAGGATTTTTATTACAAGATGCTGGGAAACTTAATCTGTGCATATTCGGGCATGAATTAAAATAATCTCCATCTCTCAAATGTACGCAAGGGTTTTTCTATTTCTAAATTTTCTAAATTTTCTATTTCCCAAGTGTTTTGACATTGTTCTTATCTTCTTCTTTTTTAAATGAATGGGGTTTTAAAATATATTTTAAGTATGCATTTTTTTTATTTTATTTTTTTAAAAACAATTGCAAATTAATGTCCAGATGGAACAATGTTAACTGTTGCAGTAGTACAGATTGGGAGACAAGAACACCATGCATGCAAATCCAGGGACAAATGTGGAAATTTATGGATAAAAGATGGGCGAAAAAGAGAATGTTTGTAGGTAGAAAATGAACTCCAGAGGTTTGGAATAACAAAACCTCTTTTTGTCGTGTATCTTTCGCATTCTGGCTTCGCAGCGCTTGAGTATGTATATAGGAAGAGTTCCCCTTTCCCCCTTTTGTTTTCTCTACCAAAACACTGACACAGAAACCTATATTTAAGAAAGATGAATTTTGCAGTGCAAGAACTGGCATTTTGTTCTGTAAATTTCCATACATATTGATGGAGGTGCTATCGATCAATTTTTTTCCCTCCACTGCCTGGCTGAATGGAGTAGGTTAGAGGCTAAATTCTATTGCACAAACTGGAGCACATGGCAAAAACAAAGAAACTTCTACTTCGGTCTAGCACGGGAGCCAAGGAGGGAGAGAGGAAAGAAGGAGAGAAAGAAAGAAGGAAGGGAAAAGAAAGAAAGAAAGAAAGAAAGAAAGAAAGAAAGAAAGAAAGAAGGGAGGGAGGGAGGGAGGGAGGGAGGGAGGGAGGAAGGGAGGGAGGGAGGAAAGGAGGGAAGGAGAAGGAAGAAGGAGGAAGAGGAAGAGGAAGAGGAAAAGGAGGGAAGAATAATAAGGAAGAAGAAGGGAAGGGAAGGAGGGAGGGAGGACGGAAGGAAGGAAGGAAAGAAAGAAAGAAAGAAGGAAGGAAGAGGAAGAGGAGGGAGGGATGGAGGGAGGAATAATAAGGAAGAGGAAGCAAAGCGAAGCAAAGTGAAATGAAGCAAGGAAGGAAGGAAGGAAGGAAGGAAGGACGAGGGCGGGTGGGCAAGCAGGAGTTCCTTCTCCTTTCTTCCTCCTATCCCCTTCCTCCCATCCTAATTCTCCTTCCTTCCTTCCTTCCTTCCTTCCTTCCTTCCTTCCTTCCTTCCTTCCTTCCTTCCTTCCTTCCTTCCTTCCTTCCCCTCCCCTCCCCTCCCCTCCCCTCCCCTCCCCTCCCTCCCCTTCCCTTCCCTTCCATTTTCCCTTCCCTTCCTTATTGGTGAGAGGGGCAGCATATAAATTTAGTAAAAAATATTTGCAATAACTTGAAACAGAGGAAATACAGATAAGATCGTAATCAGCAATAACAACAGCACAGTTGTGTGTGTGTGTGTGTGTGGTACGGTTTTCTGCTGACTCACAAATGCGCAAAAGCCCCTTGAACTCAACAATAGGGAAAGGCCCCTCTTAAAAATGGACCCCATTCCAAATCAAGACGTACTTTCTGTGTGAATTTTATTCTATGCTACATTTTCCCCACTCTCCATTATCCTTTTATCGGTCTGGTCCTTCTGTCCTTTTTTCATATGTTTCTCCCCAAATGGCCATTCACTAGTTCAACTCCGGGGGAGCCGAGATTAAGTTTGTGTGTCCTTCTTTTTTTCATGCCACGAGAGCCGGCCAGATGTTCTTTGATCTTCCAAGGTTGGCTTGGCGTCCCTCTCTGAGCACTCATTTCCTGTAGGGCTCAGCTAGAAGGCCAGATGTGTTTTTCAGCCTAATCAGAAATAATATTTCCGTGCCGTCGCAGACAGCATTTCGGAGCAATATTTCTAGGTGCCAGAGCTGACATAATGGGAAGAACAAATTGGATTTATGGTCACCAACAGAGACATAAAAACAGGAAGGCTGCAAAAACAGAACATGGGAAAGTTTATTTGAACTCACTTATTCTAAATTCTTCTTCATTTCTCCACATGCCTTAGCCCTCCAACTTTTTAGCTAGGTCCATGATGGCGAACTTATGGCTTGCATGCCACAGCTGGTATGCAGAGACCTCTCTGTGGGCATATGAGCTGTCGCACAGCTCAGCTCCACTGTGCATGCGTGCACATGCCTCCCGCCGGCCAGCTGATTTTTGGGATGCGTGGAGGCAGGGTGCATGTGGGAGACCTGCATGGATGTGCAGGGGGTCATACACATACGTGGGGGCGTTACATCGGGGTGAAATGCTTCCGGTTCGGACCGGACCACATGGTTCATTCCAATTGGGTAAGAACTTAGTGTTCTTCGATGGGGTTTATGCATATTCTGCATATTTTGCTAATAATGTCAAATATTCATGTATAGGAATTTACTGACCTGTGCAAATGAGGCCACTTGTTTCCCCCATGCGTAAATTTAAGTGGCCTTAAGAACGTGTGATTGAACTTCTGAAATTCCATTATGCAAATCCCTGTCAGGCACATGGAACCAGAACAGCTCCGAGAATGAGTCCAATAGGTTTCTTTATTGCTGATTACTTATATTACAAGAATTTCCCCAGACTGTCTGCCTCCCCTTGGGAAATGGGAGATAAGAGTAGTGGTGGCACAGTGGTTAGAATGCAGTATTGTGGGATAATTCTGCCGACTGCCAGCAGTTCGATCCTGACCTGCTCGAGGTCGACTCATCCTGCCATCCTTCCGAGGTGGATAAAATGAGGACCCAAAATGTTGGGGTTTACAGAGTCAGTAGGCTGACTCTGTAAACTGCTTAGAGAGAACTATTAAACACTGTGAAGTGATATATAAGTCTAAGTGCTATTGCTATTGCTATTTTTATGATGACAATATCCAAACGTGTCAATTGCTCACTTGGACATGTTTCCACAGAGACCTATGAACTTTCGGTTCTTCTGCATGCTAAATCTTATCACAAATGCTCCTCTAAGTCGTGGCTCGTCCATTTGAAAAGAAGGAGGTGTGTTACAAAGTCAATTCTGATTTATCTGCTCTATGATCCATACTAGGGTAAATGGTAAAGACATTTTAGAAGAGTGTCACAGAATGGAGGCCTTTAAACTCTGGTGCTAGAGAAGACTCCTGCGAGTCCCTTGGACTGCAAGGCGATCGAACCGGTCAGTCCTAGAGGAGATCAACCCTGACTGCTCTTTAGAAGGCCAGATCCTGAGGATGAAACCCAAATACTTTAGCCACCTAATGAGAAGGAAGACTCCCTGGAGAAGAGCTTAATGCTGTGAATGATTGAGGGCAAAAGAAGAAGGGGATGGCAGAAAACGAGGTGGCTGGATGGAGTCACTGAAGAAGCTTAAATGGACTCCGGAGGATGGTAGAGGACAGGAAAGTCTGGAGGAAGGTTGTGATGGGTTGGATACGACTTCATAGCTAACAACAACAGAATGTGTTGGTCTATCAAGGATGGGGCAGTGACTTAATGAAATGTAATGATTGCCCATTCCATAATTCTTCTTGTTGTGTTCAGTCTCTACATTGTGTCTGTCTCTTCACAACCCCATGGACCACAGCACACCAGGCCTCCTGTCTTCCAGTCAAAGTTTGCCCAAATTCATGTTCATTGTTTTACCTAATCAACTCATCCTCTGCTTTCCCCCTTCTCTTTTTGCCATCTATCTTTCTCAACATCAGGGTCTTTTCCAAGGACTCCTCTCTTCATATTAAGTGGCCAAAGCAGGGGTGAAGTGCTACTGGTTCAGTCCGGTTCGCCGACAGCAGTAATAAAAAAGGCTACTGATTCACCAAACCGGTAGTAAAAAAAGTAAAAAGAAAAAAAAGTTTTGACGAGTGATGCACGATCATTGGAACCTTTTTCTTCTTTTTTTAGCATTTTTTTACTACCGGTTCTCTGGAACCGGTAGTAAAAAATGTTTTTTTTTTTAATTTGATTTATATGCCGCCCTTCTCCGGAGACTCAGGGTGGCTTAAATGTATTAAGCAATAGCCTCCACACTTTATTTTTTAAATTCTTTTTATTGGTTTTTTAAACATAAACATAAGCAATACATACAAACAATTCACCCACCCCCACCTCACCCGTCCCACCACCAACAGTGAAAACTAACATATAATGTTCCTTCTGTCAACAGATTGTATCATTCTCTATATATGTAATTTAAGGTTATATAACCAATATTGGAAGTAATGTTATTATGTATAGGCTATTTCTTCTATGCCCTAATTCTTATCTTTTTTTTTTTTGTTTGTTTCGGTTCTTCTTTCGAGCCATTTATACCATTTGGGCCATACCGTATAGTATTCACTATCCTCCTTATCTCGGAGTTCTAGAGTTAATTTATCCATACTTTAATTTATCCATACAGCCTTCATACTTTTGTATATTTTATACAAAGTCAGCTTATTGCCCCCACAAACTGGGTCCTCAATTGACCTACCTTAGAAAGGATGGAAGGCTGAGTCAACCTTCAGCCTGGGGAGATTCGAATTTACAGTAATTGCAGACAGCTGGAATTAAATTACAGTGCATTAGTCTGCTGAGCTATTCCAGGCTCCTTTTAAAAAGTAAAAAAAAAGAAAAAAAGGCTCTGA
Source organism: Masticophis lateralis (assembly GCA_030761175.1). Lineage (NCBI taxonomy): Eukaryota > Metazoa > Chordata > Lepidosauria > Squamata > Colubridae > Masticophis > Masticophis lateralis. Next base: position 79,473,938 of record JAUDYJ010000007.1, on the reverse strand, counting down.
TGATCACAGCTGTGGCGCGTGATCATCAGATCCTTTTTTTAACCTTTTAATGTATTTTTTACTACCTATTCGCCCGAATAGGTAGTAAAAAAATGCATTTAAAAAGTTAAAAAAGCCTCCAACCATCATGCGCCACAGCTGATCACATCCCTCCCGGCACACTGTTCTACTTATCTTCCTTCCCATTCCTTGTTTTGGTGTGCACTGTGCAGTGTTTTGGTGTGCACTGTGCATATATGTGCATGCATGCGTGCATGTAGCATTTGGTGCATGGTGTGCTCTGCCCACGCGTGCATGCAGCATGCACTTGGCACGCAGCGCGCATGCACGCATGCGCAGCCAGCAAATTGGTAATAAACCGGTTCAGTTTTCACCACTGGGCCAAAGTATCTGTCCTTTGTCATTATCAACCCTTTCAAAGAACAGGGTGTCTATCATTCCAACTTGGTCAATTAGAAAAGAAAGACTCCTAGTCCATAATTAGCCAAAAGTATACTTTTACTAAAACCGAAGTGGTTACAGAAGAGAGCAAAGCCGGATCTGAGATTTTCATGCACAAGCATGCAGTTAACTTTCCCTTGTTCTCAGCCAACTCTCTGATTATCAGTCAATGTCCAATTAGGTGTTAACAAATTGTCCTTGTTTTCTCATGCTTGCTAGTTCCACATTCTTTTAGTGTGGCTGGTGCTTCCCAAGGGATGGTATGGCTTGGTTTCAATTCCTCCTCGCATCCCTCCCTGAATCCTTCCCCTCACTGCCCCTCCACGCATTACTAGTGTCAGGCTGTCAGCTTGCGATGGTAGCTTAGCAGAAGGACAGCCATGATTCAGGGTTGATTTCCTTCAGGATCAACTGATTTGTTTTCCTCACAGTCCAAGGGACTCTCAATAGACTTCTCCAACACCACAACTCCAACAACATCAGTGATTTGGTGTTCAGCCGTCCTTATGGTCCAACTCTCACAGCCATACATTACTAGTGGCAAAAAATCATAGCTTTGGCTATATAGGCACTTTTGTGGGCAAGGTGATCTCTCTGCTTTTTAATATGCTGTCTAGGTTGGCCATCATTTTCTTCCCAAGGAGGAAGCATCTTTTAATTTAGAATAGAATAGAATAGAATAGAATAGAATAGAATAGAATAGAATAGAATAGAATGGAATGGAATGGAATGGAATGGAATGGAATGGAATGGAAGGGAAGGGAAGGGAAGGGAAGGGAAGGGAAGGGAAGGGAAGGGAAAATATAGAAGGGAAGGGAAGGGAAGGGAAGGGAAGGGAAGGGAAGGGAAGGGAAGGGAAGGGAAGGGAAGAGAAGAGAAGAGAAGAGAAGAGAAGAGAAGAGAAGAGAAGAGAAGAGAAGAGAAGAGAAGAGAAGAGAAGAGAAGAGAAGAGAAGAGAAGAGAAGAGAAGAGAAGATATAGAATGGAATGGAACGGAATAAAACAGAACAGAAATCGGAATGGAATAGAAAATAGAAAATAATAGAAAATAGAATAGAATAAAATAACAGAGTTGGAAGGGACATTGAAGGTCTTCTAGTCCAACCCCCTGCTTAGGCAGGAAACCCTATACTATTTCAGACAAATGGTTATCCAATCTCGTCTTAAAAACTTTCACTGTTGGAGTATTCACAACTTCTAGAGGCAAGTTGTTCCACTCCAGAAAGTACAAATTTTTAGCTAGGTCCTGGAAGTTTTAAAGAAGAAATTGGATAACCATTTGTCTGAAATTTCATGGCTGCAGTCACCATCTGGAGCAATCTTGGAGCCCAAGAAAATAAAATCTGTCACTTCTTCCATTTCTTCCCCTTCTATTTGCCAGGAAGTGATGGGACCAGATGCTATGAACTTAGTTTTTTTTTTTTTTTAATGTTTCAAACCAATTTGTAACTCTGTGTAGATACAAAGAGAAGTGATTCAAAGTTTTTTGGGAGCTGCTCTGTACGGTACAATTAACTTCTGAGTTGTATTTGATTGGATAATTCTCAGAGGCAGATAGGTAGATAGATAGATAGATAGAATTCTTTGCTGGCCAAGTGTGATTGGACACACAAGGAATTTGTCTTTAGTGAATACGCTCTCAGTGTACATAAAAAGACAAGATACATTCGTCAAGAATCATAAGGTACAACACTTAATGATAGTCATAGGGGACAAATAAGCAATCAAATCATACTAGGAAACAATCAATATAAATCGTAAGGATACCAGCAACAAAGTTACAGTCATGCAGTCATAAGTGGGAGGAGATGGATGATAGGAATGATGAGAAGATTAATAGCAGAGGTGGGTTTCAGCAGGTTCTGACCAGTTTTGGAGAACCGGTAGCAGAAATTTTGAGTAGTTCAGAGAACTGGTAGTAAAAATTCTGACTTGCCCCATCCCCATCTCCATCTATTCTCTGCCTCCCAAGTCCCAGCTGATGGGGAGGAACTGGGGATTTTGCAGTAACCCTCCCCTGGAGTGGGGTGGGGATTTTGCAGCATCCCCACCCCACTCCAGGGGTTGGAAATGGGGATTTTGCAGCATCCTTCCCCTGGAGGTTTTTTTTTAAAAAATTGATTTATATGCTGCCCTTCTCCAGAGACTCAGGGCGGCTTACAATGCGTTAAGCAATAGCCTTCATACTTTTGTATATTTATACAAAGTCAGCTTATTGCCCCCACAAACTGGGTCTTCAATTTACCTACCTTAGAAAGGATGGAAGGCTGAGTCGACCTTGGGCCTGGTGAGATTCGAATTTACAGTAATTGCACACATCTGTTGTTAATCAGAATGCTTTTAGTCTGCTGAGCTATCCAGGCTCAGTGGGATGGGAATGGAGATTTTACAGTATCCTTCCTTTGCCACGCCCACCAAGCCGTGCCACGCCCACCAAGCCACACGCACAGAACCGATAGTAAAAAATTTTGAAACCCACCACTGATTAATAGTAATACAGACTTAGTGAATAGTTTGACAGTGTTGAGGGAATTATTTGTTTAGCAGAGTGAAGGTGTTGGGGGAAAAACTGTCCTTGTGTCTAGTTGTTCTGGTGTGCAGTGTTCTATAGTGTTATTTTGAGGGTAGGAGTTGAAACAGTTTATGTCCAGGATGTGAAGGGTCTGTAGATATTTTCACAGCCCTCTTTTTGACTCGTGCATTATACAGGTCCTCCATGGAAGGCAGGTTGGTAGCCATTGGTTTTTCTATAGTCCTAATTATCCTCTGAAGTCTGTGTCTGTCTTGTTGGGTTGCAGAGCCAAACCAGACAGTTATGGAGGTGCAGACTCATGAATGAGAATACAAAATTGCTTTAAACTTCTCCGAGATGGCAACATTTAAGTTCAACTGCACGCTATCCATTGTATATCTATTAACTTGCGCCAGGTATTCTAAGAGTGGGATCTTTGTAAGGTATTAAGGCCCCAAAAGGCCAACCTAAATTGTGGAAAATATTCTGCTTAAAAACATTGCGATGTACAAACACACAACCAATTTTGGGTTAAGTTGCTTCTGCCCATAAATCTAGATCCCGGGATGTTTTTTTTTTTTTTTTAATGAAAAAAGCATTCTTTGTAACCGTTATTATTTTGCAAGAACAGAAAGATTTATTAGACCCTTTTCAAATAGGCTATTACAAAGTTCACAGTAGTTTCACATCAATTTTGCTCCAGACATAGATGGAAAATGTTAACGGTGATGGGGAGATGTCTACTTCATAAACTTACCAGCTATTCATTTTTGCATGATCTGAGTTTTGCTCTGAGCTCCTGGGTGATTTATGGCATACTGCCACCAGTTCAGCAGGGAAGGGTTAAGCAGCCAACCGGCTATAGATTTTGGGTGGAAAATCAAACTTTAAGCAACTAACCAGGAACAAGATTTTCCATCTTACTTCCAGGTGAGCTTTTTAAAAGAGAGGTGTAGCCCAGAGTCACAGGAGGAAAGGGGTCTTCCCCAAGGAGTAAAGAGATAATACAGCATGGCATCTTTGATATGCAGAAAGGGGGTGAAGACAGACACACCCCAGAACAATAACCTCATGTTATTGTTGTTGTTAGTTGCGAAGTCGTGTCTGACCCATTATGACCCCATGGACAACATTCCTCCAGGCCTTCCTGTCCTCTATCATCCACTGGAGTCCATTTAAGCTCACGACAACTACTTCGGTGACTCCATCCAACTACCTCATTCTCTGTCGTCCCCTTCTTCTTTTGCCCTCAATCTTTCACAGCATCAGGCTCTTCTCCAGGGAGTCCTTCCTTCTCATTAGGTAGCCAAAGTTTTTGAGTTTCATCTTCAGGATCTGGCCTTCTAAAGAGCAGTCAGGGTTGATCTCCTCTAGGACTGACCAGTTGGATTGCCTTGCAATCCAAGGGACTTGCAGGAGTCTTCTCCAGCACCAGAGTTCAAAGGCCTCCATTCTGTGGCGCTCAGCCTTCCTTATGGTCCAACTTTCACAGCCATCCATTGCAACTGGGAAAACCAGAGCCTTGACTATATGCACTCTTGTTGGCAGGGTGATGTCTCTGCTTTTTAGTAAGCTATCTAGAATTGCCATAGTTTCCCTCATAGGGTATATCTAATAGTTATGCAGATTGTACTTTAGTATGGCAAGATTCCTGTCTATTGGGGATCAACGATAAAGAAGCTACTCTGAAGTAACTTCTTGTGTCTTTCATGGTTATTTAGTGTGGGTCCTTGGAGCTCTCTGAACTTAATTGTTTTCTTGCAGGCATTTCATTGCCTAACAAGATAATATAACCAGGAATGGATGGACAGATGGACGGATAGATAGATAGATAGATAGATAGATAGATAGATAGATAGATAGATGAGATAGATATATAGGTAGCAATAGAAAGAGGGAGAGAGAGAGAGAGAGAGGAAGAGAGAGAGGGAGAGAAAGATGATAGATATAGATAGATATAAATATAGATATAGATATAGATATAGATATAGATATAGATATAGATATAGATATAGACAGTGGTGGGATTCAAGTAATTTAACAACTGGTTCTCTGCCCTAATGATTTCTTCCAACAACCAGTTTACCAAACTGCTCAAAAAGTTAACAACCGGTTCTCCCGAAGTGGTGCGAACTGGCTGAATCCCACCACTGGATATAGATATAGATGATATAGACATAGAGATAGAGATAGAGATAGAGATAGAGATAGAGATATAGAATAATAGATAGATGAGAGAGAGACAGAGAGACAGAGATAGATAGATAGATAGATAGATAGATAGATAGATAGATAGATAGATAGATAGATAGATAGAGATAAAATAGATAGGTAGATAGATGATAGATAGATAGATAGATAGATAGATAGATAGATAGATAGATAGATAGATAGATAAATATTGTGAGGTTCTAATACTCTCTGAGCTTGATTGTTGTCTTGAAGACGTTTCATCACCCAACAAGATAACATCATCAGCACTAGAAGGAAATGGGGGTTACCCTCTGTTTATATACAAGTGGCTTTCTTTGTTGAAGTTGGTGGGAGTATTCTGTGTGATTGCTTGATTAGACTGTTTACTGCTTGATTTTTTTTGTCTGAACTGGAAGTTCCTTGACTGTTTGTTTACTGAGAGGTTGGTTTCTTAGGCCTGTCAGGATATAATAATCAAAATTCAAGTTACTTCCCCACTCTTCTACCGTTCCTGTCTTCAAGGAAGAATTATTATCTTCCAAACATATCAGTTACACTACCGTCAACATTTGGATACAGTGAATGGAGGTCTGAGGGCTTCAAAACTATCCCACGTTCCTTCTAAGTTTCTCTTTTGCTGAGACGCTCCCCCTCCCCCAAAAAATTTGTTTTCCTCACTTTTGTTTTTTTCCCTCTTCTTTTCCCCTCACAGGTGATGTTTTCTGAAAAGCTCCGCAACAAATCTAGGAGATCACACCCCCCCCTCAGGGGTGGGCTTCAAAAATTTTAGCAAGGGGTTCTCTGCCTGGTTGCTGGATGGGCGTAGCCACAGTGGTGTGGCTTAGTTGGCCTCCTGCACCATGGCAAGGAGGTGTTTTTGCCCTCCCCGGGCCCCAGAGGCTTTTCTTGTGCCTCTGGCAATACAAAAACAGCCTCCGCAGGCCCCGGAGGCCCTCTGAAGGCTGTCCTGAATTTCTGGTAGGCCCATTTTTTGCCTTCCCGAGCCTCCGCACACACCCTGCACTTACCTGCATCCAAAACGGGCCGCGTGACGACTCCTGGGAGGGGCGGGGTGGGATGGGTGGGGCCAGCCAGGAATGGGATTTGAGGGTTCTACGAACTGCAGAATCTTAGCTAGAGGTTCTCCTGAACCCCTGTGGACCCCCAGCAGCCCACCCCTATTCCCCTTGTCCGTGAACAACACACCTTTAATTCAAAAACACAACAGACTCAGTTCAAATACAGATAAAAAGGAAACATTTCACCTTCTTAGCGTATGATTAAATGATGCCAATGTATCCAGCTCAGTCATCCTGTCCCTAGAGGTGACTTTTTCATGCCATCTCTTTGTCACCGAGTAGCAGAATTTGAGAAACTGATTGATAACGTTGGGATCTTCCGACTTCTATAAAGTGATTTATATACAATGACTCTAGACATTTTTTAAGGAAATGTCTGAAGCGGTGACTCAGGTCAGAATAAAATACACAGCATTAAAAAATATGTCCCTAAAGATTCAATTTGAAGCATGGCCTCAGGAATACAGGCAGTCCTCGACATACGACCACAATTGAGCCCCTGTTGTTCACTGCTAAGCAAGACGGTTGTTCGGTGAAGTGGCTCCCTTTTATGAGCTTTCTTGCCGAAGTTGTTAAGTGAATCCCCCTAGTTCTTAAGTTAGCAACACAGGTGTTCGGTGAATCTGTCTTCCCCATTGACTTCGCTTGTCAGAAAGATGCAAATGTCATAAGTGTGAGTCAGCTGCCAAGTGTCTGATCGCATGAGGCTGCAACAGTTGTAGGTGTGAAAAATGGTCATGGGTCACTTTTTTCAATCCTGTTGCAACTTTGAACGGTCACTAAACGAATGTTTCTAAATTGAGGACTGCCTGTAATGCAGTCTAAATGAACCTGAAACCCAAGATTATTATAGAAAGATCATTAAAGGAAGTGCATCAGAAGGCCAGTTTTTCCCTAAATGTTCTTTATTGTTTGTCTCAGTTCATCTTTCAAGCTTAGCATACACTGATCTGTTCCCTGATCCTTTCTTTAGCCTTATGCTGACCTGATATTAGCAAAAACTCAAGGAATCAGCCATGAGTACACAGTTTTAATTATGACTTCATCCCCTGTTTGGATTGCTTATCTAAAATGTCTCTTTTGAACAGTCCTGCCTCCAATCTCAACACTTCATTCATCGCCCACAGAGTAAGAAAAGGAATTCTTAGACAGCCTAACTGAATGTTTCCACATTGGAGCAACTAAGATATATAGACTAGACTAGACTACGAGTACAATAGATTAGAGTAGAGTAGAGTAGAGTAGAGTAGAGTAGAGTAGTAGAGTAGAGTAGAGTAGAGTAGAGTAGAGTAGAGTAGAGTAGAGTAGAGTAGAAGAATAGAAGGGAGTGGAGTGGAGTGGAGTGGAGTGGAGTGGAGTGGAGTGGAGTGGAGTGGCGTGGAGTGGAATAGAGTAGAGTAGAGTAGAGTAGAGTAGAGTAGAGTAGAGTAGAGTAGAGTAGAGTACAGTAGAGTAGAGTAGAGTACAGTAGAGTACAGTAGAGTACAGTAGATTGAGTAGAAGGGAGTGGAGTGGAGTGGTTGAGTGGAGAGTGGAATAGAAATAGAATAGAATAGAATAGAATAGAATAGAATAGAATAGAATAGAATAGAATAGAATAGAATAGAATAGAATAGAATAGAATAGAAAATATGGAATGACTTTAAGGCAGTTAAAAGTGTTCCTTACTCTAAAAACACTTCCTAACATCTGCAGAGAGCTTGCTAGCCAGATGTAGTTTTATGAAGCCAGAAGAGAGCCAGTATTTTTTATAATCTGATGATTATGAGCCGTGGTGGCTCAGTGATTAGCATGCAGTACTGCAGACCACGTCTGCTGCCTGCTGCTTGCCTGTAATTTGGCAGTTCAAATCTCAGCAGGCTCAAGATTGATTCAGCCTTCCATCCTTCTGAGATGGGTAAAATGAGGACCCAAAATTGTTGGGGGCAATAAACTGACTGTAAATTGCTTAGAGAGTTGAAGCAGTATATAAGTCTGAGTGCAATTGCTATAGCTATTATTTGTTTAACTGTGTATTTGTTGTTTATCCTTTCTTTATAGTTGTTTGTAGATAGCTCAAGGCTATATCTAATACTCCTTCCTTTCTCCTGTTTTTCCCACAGCAACAACCCTGTGAGGTGGGTTGGAAGTGAGAGAGAGAGAGGAAGGGAGGGAAGGAGGGAGAGAGAGAGAGGGAGGGAAGAACAGAGAGAGACAGAGACACAGAGAGAGAGAGAGAAGAGAGAGAGAAAGAGAGAGAGAGAGAGAGAGTAACTGGTTTTCATGCCTAAGGTGCGACTAGAATTCACTATCTCCTGGTGATTGGCCCAAAATCAGCCAGATACCTTTCATACCTAAGGGGGGACTAGAACTCACAGCCTCCTGGTGATTGGCCCCAAATCAGCCAGACATCTTTCATGCCTAAGGCGAGACTAGAACTCCCTGTCCTCTTGGTGATTGGCCCAAAGTCACCCAGCTGGCTTCCATGCCTAAGGTGGAACTAGAACTCACTGTCTCCTGGTTCCTTGGCCAGCACCTTAACCACTAGACAAAAAACAGTAGTAACCCAAGTCAATGGCACGTCTTCATCCTGCATAAGTGTCTGAGATGAAATTTGCCACTTGATTATCTTGACTTATGGTCAAGTTGCGGTTCATTCTTTTTCATACACCTCTCCAGTAAACATTGAGAGATAGAGAAGCACAGAAGCGCAGTGAATAAAAGGTGAAAGTAGAGAAAAAATAATCAGGTGTCACGTTCAGCCCTGTCTCCCAAATGGTTTTCCTTTTTAACGCACTTCAGCAACTGTAACACCATCCGTGGTGGCGAATGAGGGGAGTTGAGGGCCATTGAACACTCTTAATTTCCCCAATGCTTTCAAATTATGGTAGCATCTGTTCTAAATAACTTTCCACATATCAGGAGTGGAAAGCAGGTAATTAGCTATCCCTTTTCCTTCCAGGCAGAGTAGTGCCTCTTCATTTAAATCTTTGTTATGGATGGACAGTCTGGATCCCATGGTAGATTCAGAAGATTTGCAGACAAAATGAAGAGGCGGAAAAGAAAGCAGGATCAGAAAATAAGAGAGTTGGAAGGGACCTTGGACGTCTTCTAATCCAATCCCCTGCTCAAGCATTTCAGATAAATACTATTCAGACAAATGGTTGTCCAATCTCTTCTTGAAGACCTCCAGTGATGGATCACACAGAACTTCTGAAGGCAAGCCATTCCACTGGTTAATTGTTCTTACTGTCAGGAAATTTCTATTTAGTTCTCCTTGATGAAGGTTCTCCTTGATGAATTTCCATCTGTTGCTTCTTGTCCTCCCTTCAGGGGCATGATCATGAAAAAGCCTAGCTCATACTGTTCATTTGTGGACTAACCATCAAATTTCATTTTGGGACACAGCACAAGAACCCAGAGGACACCCGGAGGCTCCAACTGGTCCAGAATGTGGCTGCGTGGATGGTGATGGGAGCGACATGGCGCTCCCATGTGACTCCACTCCTGCGTGAGCTGCACTGGCTCCCAGTGGTCTTCTGGGTGCGCTTCAAGGTTCTGGTTACTATCTTCAAAGCGCTCCATGGCTTAGGACCAGGGTATCTTCGGGACCGCCTTCTGCCACCAATAGCCTCTCACCGACCAGTCTGTTCCCACAGAGAGGGGCTCCTCAGGGTGCCGTCAGCCAAATAGTGTTGACTGGCGGCCGCCAGGGGGAGAGCCTTCTCTGTGGGGGCACCAGCCATCTGGAATGAGCTCCTCCCTGAGATAAGTAGGATACAGGACCTACGTACCTTCCGCCGCACCCTAAAAACGCTCCTATTTCATCAGGCTGGTCTGGCTTAAACCTCCCCTTTATAATGGGTTTTATACTGGGTTTTTAAATGTCTTATATAATTGGACTTTAATTAGCTTCAGCCAAATTATTTAATTTATTTTAATTTTTTTAACTTTTGTATGACATTGTATTTTAATCGGCTGTTCACCGCCCTGAGTCCCTTCGGGGAGTAGGGTGGTATAAAAATTTGATAAATAAATAAATAAATAAATAAAATAAATTTAGAACTAAGTGGATTCCACATCTATCCGCTTCATGGAATTCAGCTGGATGAAGAGGTATCACCAGATGCTTGACACGTTCCCCACTTTTGGCTATCAAAACACTACTAAGTTTTTCCTGACAACAGATGTGTCACAAAAATCAGGTAGACTGTCTGAAATCATGTGATGCTGTAGGAATCTCTAACCAACTGGGGGCATTCTACATTTGTTGGGGTTGATGGTCATACTTCTCTTCATTCCTGTTCAGCTCCCAACACCTAATGGTCATGGTGATGATGTGGGAAGAATCTTCTGGTGATTGACCCAAAGTCAGGTAGACAGCTTCCATGCCTTAGGCAGAACTAGAATTCAGTCTCCCGGTGATTGGTCCAAAATTACAAAGCCAGCTTTCATGCCTAAGGCAGGACTAGACTTCACCATCTCCTGGCGATTGGCCCAAAGTCAGCCAGATGGTTTTGATGCCTAAGAAGGGACTAGAACTCACCATCTCCTAGTGATTAGCCCAAACTCACCCAGTTGGCTTTCATGCCTAAGGCAGGACTAGAACTCACCAATTCCTGGTGATTGGCCCAATGTCATTCAGCCAACTTTCATGCCTACAGTGAGACTAGAACTCACAGCTCCTGGTTTCTACATCAGCACCTTAACCACTCAATAAGGCATGCCCAGACTGGAAAACAACAACAACAACAACAACAACAACCAAATGAATTGTGTGTGACAGGTGTGATTTCAATTCCAGTCCATACATCTTTTCTGTACTTCGACTACCTGACGATACATCATGTGTGCTAAATTGCATCTATTTGCTTATTTGGACTGGTGCCTTCCACCCGCAGAATATCAATGGGTCCCGGATCAATGGCTGTTCCAGCGATCCTGGCAGCCAACTGTCTTTTCCGAACGGTGCAAATGAGAAAGACTCAGGTGTGAATTGGGCTGTTCCAAATCGAAGCTGTGCTGAATGACTCTTTGCAACGTGCAGTTCAATCCAGCTGCCGTTCTCAGCGGCGCAGGGAATTACAGTCACTCAGAAAACATCACTTGCACATCTACAGAGCCCACTAGGGAATTTGTCTGTTCTCAAGACCACAATGCCCTTTCTTGCTGCTAAAGTAAAATGGTCTACAATTCTGTGCCTTACCAGTTAACCCGAGAGCTAGTGATTTTCTGTCAGTTCATATCCATCAGATGCTGATGAGACATGAATGGATGGCTGTGTTTTGTTGGTGTTTGCTCTCCAGTATAACGTAGAACATTGAAATGGTTTTCTAGCATGCAAGTGACATTCTCTTAATTTTCTTTGTTTCTCTTCAAAAAAGGAGAGAGAGAGAGAGAGAGAGAGCTTCTTCAATATTTATTTAGGGATCTTAATACAATGGCATGCCTGTGGTTTAGGAAAATTGAATATCTTGGGCAGATTTGCATTTAATGAGAACAAAAAAAAATGCCTGAACAAGTTTTGCCTGACACTCATTGGGTAGCAATGTATTCGCTGGAAAGGAGGGCTGTGGTAAAATCAGAAATTGCCTTGAGATTCTTACTTTCTTTCTTTCTTTTTTAAAATTTGATTTATATGCCACCCTTCTCGGGAGACTCAGGGCGGCTTACAATGCGTTAAGCAATAGACTTCATACTTTTGTATATTTATACAAAGTCAGCTTATTGCCCCCACAAACTGGATCCTCATTTTACCCACCTTAGAAAGGATGGAAGGCTGAGTCAACCTTCAGCCTGGTGAGATTCAAATTTACAGTAATTGCAGACAGCTGGAGTTAATCACAATGCTTTAGTCTGCTGAGCCACCAGGTCCTTTCTTATGTGCCTTTCTATGACCTGTACAGGGAATATGATGGACAACAGGGTTTGATATGAGGAATTCTTTCCAAAGGTCAGAATTTTTGACAAAAAAATTAAATAAATACCAAACTCGGTAATAAGGACAACAACAGAAATTGACTAGAAGACCTTGGAACAACAGAGCTAACAGAACACAACAGAAATTGACAGCAGAAATAACAGAAATTGACTAGAAGACCTTGGAACAACAGAGCTAACAGAACACAACAGAAATTGACAGCAGAAATAACAGAAATTGACTAGAAGACCTTGGAACAACAGAGCTAACAGAACACAACAGAAATTGACAGCAGAAATAACAGAAATTGACTAGAAGACCTTGGAACAACAGAGCTAACAGAACACAACAGAAATAACAGAAATTGACTAGAAGAACTTGGAACAACAGAACTAACAGAACACTACAGAAATTGACAGCAGAAATAACAGAAATTGACTAGAAGACCTTGGAACAACAGAGCTAACAGAACACAACAGAAATAACAGAAATTGACTAGAAGAACTTGGAACAACAGAACTAACAGAACACTACAGAAATTGACAGCAGAAATAACAGAAATTGACTAGAAGACCTTGGAACAACAGAGCTAACAGAACACAACAGAAATTGACAGCAGAAATAACAGAAATTGACTAGAAGACCTTGGAACAACAGAGCTAACAGAACACAACAGAAATAACAGAAATTGACTAGAAGAACTTGGAACAACAGAACTAACAGAACACTACAGAAATTGACAGCAGAAATACAGAAATTGACTAGAAGACCTTGGAACAACAGAGCTAACAGAACACAACAGAAATTGACAGCAGAAATAACAGAAATTGACTAGAAGACCTTGGAACAACAGAGCTAACAGAACACAACAGAAATAACAGAAATTGACTAGAAGAACTTGGAACAACAGAACTAACAGAACACTACAGAAATTGACAGCAGAAATAACAGAAATTGACTAGAAGACCTTGGAACAACAGAGCTAACAGAACACAACAGAAATTGACAGCAGAAATAACAGAAATTGACTAGAAGACCTTGGAACAACAGAGCTAACAGAACACAACAGAAATAACAGAAATTGACTAGAAGACCTTGGAACAACAGAGCTAACAGAACACAACAGAAATTGACAGCAGAAATAACAGAAATTGACTAGAAGACCTTGGAACAACAGAGCTAACAGAACACAACAGAAATAACAGAAATTGACTAGAAGAACTTGGAACAACAGAACTAACAGAACACTACAGAAATTGACAGCAGAAATACAGAAATTGACTAGAAGACCTTGGAACAACAGAGCTAACAGAACACAACAGAAATTGACAGCAGAAATAACAGAAATTGACTAGAAGACCTTGGAACAACAGAGCTAACAGAACACAACAGAAATAACAGAAATTGACTAGAAGAACTTGGAACAACAGAACTAACAGAACACTACAGAAATTGACAGCAGAAATAACAGAAATTGACTAGAAGACCTTGGAACAACAGAGCTAACAGAACACAACAGAAATAACAGAAATTGACTAGAAGAACTTGGAACAACAGAACTAACAGAACACTACAGAAATTGACAGCAGAAATAACAGAAATTGACTAGAAGACCTTGGAACAACAGAGCTAACAGAACACAACAGAAATTGACAGCAGAAATAACAGAAATTGACTAGAAGACCTTGGAACAACAGAACTAACAGAACACTACAGAAATTGACAGCAGAAATAACAGAAATTGACTAGAAGACCTTGGAACAACAGAGCTAACAGAACACAACAGAAAGAACAGAAAGAACAGAAATTGACTAGAAGACCTTGGAAGTCTTCTAATCCAACCTCCTACTCAGGCTGGAAACCCTACACCATGGGTGTCAAACTTGCCATGTCATGTTGCCATCATGCGATGTTTCGTTTTTCCCATTCGCGGAACTGGGGTGGATGTAGCCTGCATGTGATGCATCTGACCCATGGGCCACCAGTTTGATACATCATTAAAGACAAATGGCTGTCCAAACTCTTCTTGAAAACCTCCAGTGATAGAGGACCCAGAACTTCTGGAGGAAGTCATTTGATTGATGAATTGTTCTCAGTGTCAGGAAATTTCTCCTTAGTTCTAGGTTGATTTTCTCCTTGATTAGTTTCCACCCATTGCTTCTTGTCCTGCCTTCAGGGGCTCTGGAGACTAGGTTGATCTTCCTCTTCTTTGGGGCAGCCCCTGAGATATTGCTATTGTGTCACCACTAGTCCTTCTTTTCATCAAACTAGACATACCCAATTCCAATAAAGGAGAATATTTGTAGCTTAGGGTTGACATGAGGGGTTCTTGGTGCTCTCTGAGCTTGCTTGTTTTCTTGCAGATGTTTCATTACCCAAACTAGGTAGCATCATCAGTGCTAGTCATAAAGCATACATGGGGCTCCTCTTGAGGATATGTTAGCATCCAATTCCCTAATCATCTTTGTTGCTCTTCTCTGCATTCTTTCTAGAGTCTCAACATATTTTTTACATCAAGGCAACCAAAACAACTTCCTAGTAGTTTGTCCAAAAATGTGCTTTTCAAAAAAGGGACTGGACTTTCTTGGTATTTTTTTCCTTGAAAACATTTTACTTCTCATTCAAGAACCTTCTTCAGCTCAAGGTTAGTTGGCCATGGTGTGTTGGCTCTGGTGAATTGGCTGTGGTGAGTTGGCTGAGGCAAGTTGGCCATGGTCAGTTGACCATGGTAAATTGGCCGTGGTGAATTGTCCATGGTGAGCTGGCCCTGATGTGTTGGCCAAGCAAGTTTACCATGGCGTGCTGGCTGTGGCAAATTGCCCATGGTGAGTTGGCCATGGTGTGTTGGCCAAGCAAGTTGGCTGTGGTGAGTTGGCCATGTTGAGTTGGCTGTAGTAAATTGTCCATGGTGAGTTGTCCATGGTGTGTTGGCTAAGCAAGTTGGCCATGTTGAGTTGGCTGTAGTGAATTGTCCATGGTGAGTTGGCCATGGTGTGTTGGTCAAGCAAGTTGGCCATGGTGAGTTGGCCATGTTGAGTTAGCTGTAGTAAATTGTCCATGGTGAGTTGTCCATGGTGTGTTGGCCAAGCAAGTTGGCCATGGTGAGTTGGCTATAGTGAATTGTCCATGGTGAGTTGGTCATGGTGTGTTGGCCAAGCAAGTTGGCTATGGTGAGTTGGCTATAGTGAATTGCCCATGGTGAGTTGGTCATGGTGTGTTGGCCAAGCAAGTTGGCCATGGTGAGTTGGCCATGGTGAGTTGGCTGTAGCGAATTGTCCACAGTGAGTTTGCCACGACAAGTTGTCCCATTCCATCTCCCTACCTTTATTTTTAAAGGATAACCTGAGTACTAATGTTTTGAGAGGGGAAAACTGGAAGAGGAGGAGGGAAACATCCCCCTCTTCACCTTTTCCAAACCGTGCATCATTTTCTACACCTCTGCTTCATTTATTTATTTATATTATTAAATTTATTCCTTATCCCCTTTTCACTTTGTGCTAAAATGCTCCCAGGCTGGCAGCAGCTTAAAGAAAAAAAAAGACAAATCACATCCAGAAGTTATTTCCTGCAAGTCCTTACAAAATCATCCATGCCGCATGCTGTGAAGATCTGTGAGTATGCCCAACTGGCATTTCCATCTCATCTCCAATTGCGTGGCATGTTTTTATTCCTTTTTCTTTAGATAAAAATGAAATTTTGAAGGAAGGAAAGAATCATATTCTTTTACCTAGATGACAACGACAACAACAACAACAACAACAACAACAACAGGGTAAAAATGTAACGGGGCACCCCTATTTTTACTCTCACAAAATAAGCCTTCTCAGGATTGACCTTTCCATTTTTTAAGGGAAAAATATCAATACTGCACTTTTAATTAACAGCACCTTGTGATCTGCCCCTCCCTTTCCGGCTTGATAAAATCAAGGAGAAAGGAAAATCTATAATGCTGGAAGGGATTTCAAAACAAAACAACCAAGGTTGCAAATTCCCTTCACTGCAATTCCTCCAAAGTTGCCCAATCGAAAGAACGTAGACCATTCTCCATTAGTCAACACAGGGATGGGGAGGGGGGGAAAGTTAGTTTTTGCATGATTGTGTATCCATTTCTGTGTGTGTGGATTCGTATCTATCCGTATTATTCAGAGTTATAAGTATGTCACACCCTAGAACAGTGATGGTTAACCTTTTTAGTACTGAGTGTCCAAAGAATGCACACTTGCAAGCGACTGCTTGCACATGTGCTCGAATCCCCAAAATGCAATGCAAGTGCCACCCCATGCATGTGCCCCACTCCTGTGTATGCATTCATGTCCCCTGCGCATGTGCCCCGGGGCCCCTCCCCTGCACACCATTTTGGCCTGGTAAGCCTCCTGCACCAACCTGGAAGCCAAAATGGGGCACCGAGCAAGCCCTCCCCATGCCCTATTTTGGGCCTGGAAAGCCTCCTGCAACAACCTGCACCCCTGTGCGTGCACCCTACCCCCCACGCATGAGTGCATGTCCCCTGCATGTGCCCTGCCCCCCACACATGCACAGCAGAGATCCTAAGACCAGCTGGCCAGTTGGAGGTGTGTGCGCATGCGCGGTGGAGCTGGGCTGGGATGACGGCTGGAGCGCCAGCAGAGAGGGCTCTGTGTACCACCTGTGGCACGCATGCCGTAGGTTTGCTATCATGGCCCTAGGAGGAGGGGGGAGACAGGGTAATAGTTGGGGTGTAAATCACACGGGGCAGACCTGATTTGTTGTCAGGGTTCCGATAGATGGGGAGAAACAGGCTCCGACTAAACCTCTCCAAGACTGAGTGGCTGTGGCTGCCGGCGTCCCGATATAGCCAGCTAACGCCATTGCTGACTATTGGGGGCGAGACATTGGCCCCCATGGAGAGGGCTCGCAACTTGGGCGTCCTCCTGGACGCACGGCTGTCTTTAGAAGAACATATGACGGCCGTGGCCAGGGGGGCTTTTTATCAGGTTCGCCTGATATGCCTTTCTAGATCGGGACTCCCTACGCACAGTCACCCGTGCTCTCGTGACTTCCCGCCTGGACTACTGCAACGCTCTCTACATGGGGCTCCCCTTGGGGTGCAGCCGGAGGCTCCAACTGGTCCAGAATGCGGCCGCGCGGGGAATTATGGGAGCGACGTGGCGCTCCCACGTGACTCCTCTCCTGCGCGAGCTGCACTGGCTCCCGGTGGTCTTCCGGGTGCGCTTCAAGGTGTTGGTGACCACCTTTAAAGCGCTCCATGGCTTAGGACCTGGGTACTTGCGGGACCGCCTTCTGCCGCCAATAGCCTCCCACCGGCCAGTACGCTCGCACAGAGAGGGCCTCCTCTGGGTGCCGTCGGCCAGACAATGTCGGCTGGCGACCCCCAGGGGGAGAGCCTTCTCTGTGGCAGCGCCCGCCCTCTGGAATGACCTACCCCCGGAGATACGCAGGATTCCAGATCTCCGGACCTTTTGTCGGGCCCTTAAAACCCATTTATTCCATCTAGCTGGGCTAGCTTGATCCCATCCTCTGTTTTTAAATTTGACATTGATTTTAAATTGGGTTGTTTTAATTCTCGGCCGAATAATATTTAATAATTTTTAATTGTTTTTAACTTTTGTATACCATGTTTTATTCTGGCTGTTCACCGTCCTGAGTCCGCAAGGAGAAGGGCGGTTTATAAATTGAAATAATAAATAAATAAATAAATAAATAAATAAATAAATAAATAAATAA
>JAUDYJ010000007.1:79343590-79451090 GCA_030761175.1 Masticophis lateralis | reverse complement strand
AATTTGCAGGAAAACTGACAAGAGAGAAACGAGAGCCGAATCAAACGTTTCTGGAATCAAGACGCAAAGGAATATGAGCGAAGTTGTTTCCTGCAAATTGCAGCAGTCGTCATCCTTCCTTAAATAGGCTAGGGGAGTGGCCAATTAGCCCCAAGCCTTACTCTTGAGGAGATCTCCTCCTGAGGAGCCACTCCTGCCTTTTGGCAGCTCTGCACGCTCATGCATCGAGAAGAGGCTCCTTCTCTTCTTCCTCTTCACTTATGGGAGCTTCTGGAGCTTCTGAAGGCCCTGGCTGAATCCCCACCTCTGGCACCACATCTTCTCTAGCCTCCTTATTGTTTGACTTGAGCATCAGCTGCACAGGCTGCTGGCGCAGCACCACACCAACCTCCTCGCTGTCGGAATCAGCTACTAACTGCACAGACCACTGACGGGCCACCACACTCCGGTTCATGACATATACAAGTTTTGACATGGGACAATCCACAATAAATTTAATTCTCTGGAATGGGATGGAGAGATCTAGCTAGTGGTTAAAGCACCAGATTAGAAACCAGAGAAAGTGAGTTCTAGTCCCGACCTTAGGTATGAAAACCGACTGGGTGATATTTGGCCAATCGCCAGGAGATTGTGATTTCTAGTCCCACCTTAGGCATGAAAGATGGCTGGATGCAGTGATAGGATTCAGCCAGTTCGGGCCAGTTCAGGAGAACCGATTGTTAAATTGCTGTCTGGCTGGCCCCTCCCCGCCTCACCCCTTTCAGGAGTCCCCATGTGCCCCATTTTGACTCCCAGGTAAGTGCAGGAAAGCCTACTAGGCCCAAAATGGGGTCCGGAAGGGTGCGGTGCAGCCCCTCCCCCCATTGCCCATTTTTGCTTCCAGGAGGCTGGAAGGAGGCCTACTAGGCCCAAAATGGGGCACGGGTGTTGTGGTGCCCCCCGCAGCCTGTTTTTGCTCCCAGGAGGCTGCAGGAGGCCAAGTGCTGCCTGTCACACCCCCATGGCCACGCCCACCCAGCCGGTCATTAGGGCAGAGAAACGGTTGTTAAATTATTTGAATCCCACCACTGGCTGGATGGCTTTGAACCAATCACCAGGACATTGTGAGCTCTAGCTCCACTTTAGCCATGGAAACTGGCTGGGTGACTTTGAGCCAATTGCAACTAGACTGTGAGTTTGCATCCTACCTTAGACAACATAAGAAAAGAGTACCTTTCCAGGATTACCAAGATCAGTTTGGTCCATACCAGCTAAAACCCCCATGACTTTAAGTTTCCTTGAAACTTGTTTTTAAACTTCCTCTAAGTTTAAAAACGTTCAGGTTACAATGGGAATGAGGTCAGCAGTTGGCAGCCTAGATGATCTTGGTTAATCTCCAAAACTAAGATGAGTTGGCTCTGGTTAATATCTGATTGACAGACCTTACAAAATCCAGTGCTATAAACTAGATTGGAGAATCTCCATCTCCATCTATCTCTGTCTATCTCCATCGCCTTCTCCACCTCTCCATCACCATCTATCTCCATTTCCACCTATCTCCACCTATCTCCATCTTCATGTCCTTCTCCACCTATCTCCATCTCCACCTATCTCCATGTCCATCTCTATCTCCGTGTCCGTCTCTGTATCTGTATCTGTCTCCATCTCTATCTCCGTCTCCACCTCCACTTCCAACTATTCTATTTCCATCTCCATCTACCTCTGCCTCCTTCTATGTCCATCTCCACCGTCTCCACCTCATCTCCATCTCCACCATCTCCAACTATCCTCACCTCCATCTCCACCTATCTCCACCCACCCACCTATCTCAATCTCCCTTTAACTCCATTTTCCTCTCCCTCTCCTTCTCCATCATTTCCATCTTCATTTTCACCTATCTCACTCTATGCAGAAAAGAGGCACTCACAAACCACTTCAACAACTGCTAAGAAAACTGCATGGATACTACCACAAGGAGGTTTCTCTTTTTTTTTTTTTTACTTTCCCAGGGGATTTTCTTTTTCTTTTTTTTAAAAGGCCTGGATTATGTTCAGATGCCAGGCCAAGGAGCACTGTTGGTTCCTGATCGGTGAGGGAGGGGAGGGGAGAGCATTTCCTCCCACGTCCATCTTAAATGTCTTTCTTGCAGTGCCCGTCTGACATTTTTGAAATAATAATTAGCGACTGCTAATTCCTTGAGCAGGAAGCTATGAAAGCATTACCTCTTTACCCTTTCCCTGTTGTCGCTAATTGCCACGCGAAACCCAAATGCTCCACGTACGGTGTTATTTCTTGAAAACGCTTTAATCCGAAGGATTTTTAAAAAGATGAAAAGAGCCTCAAGGACATTTAGGTTTTTGATTTTGCGAGGCCTCTTAAAACAGAAACAGGATCAGTAGGTTTTATCCCTTGAGGAAAGGGAGGAAAGCCTCTTATTTCCCCCACCCCCACAAAAAATGGGGGAGGGGGGATAATATTTTCTCAATCCACACACCCACACCCCACTCTGATCTCCGTGCCAATCTCTGATCTCCGTGCCAATTTGTCACCATTGACATTAAAGCTTGACAAACCCTACCAGGTTGAGGAGCCCAGTTAAATAACATAGATGTTATTATATCTATTAGATGTTATTATATCTATTATATATAATATTGTATTATATTTTCAGATTGTATATCTGAAAACGACTTTGGGGCAAAGGTATTTTGGAAGTGTAGGGAATGGGTGAAGTTCTCCAGTGGTGGGATTCAGATTTTTTTACTACCAGTTCTGTGGGTGTGGCTTGGTGGGCGTGGCATGGCTTGGTGGGCGTGGCAGGGGAAGGATACTGTAAAATCTCCATTCCCACCCTACTCCAGGGGAAGGCTATTGCAAAATCCCCATTTCCTCCTGATCAGCTGGGACTCCGGAGGCAGAGAATAGATGGGGGCGGGGCCAATCAGAATTGTTACTACCGGTTCTCCAAACTACTCAAAATTTCCGCTACCGGTTCTCCGGAACTGGTCAGAACCTGCTGAAATGCCACCTCTGGTTTTCTCTCTTTCTTATCCAGAAGTATCTACTGTTGTAAGGACTTGAAGCGGGTAAGAAAGGAAGCGGCTCGGTAGCTTGGTTGTAGATCCATTGTGTGAACGATGAACCAATGCCTCCTGTCTCAGAAAGTTAGAAAGGAAAAGTCTGAAAGAAAAAAAAGCTTTTCGTGAATACAGAAAGAGGATGAAAAGTCTAGAAATTGATACTTGAAGCCGAGAGACGGCGAGTAGCTGTGCTTGAGTGTATATGTGTATGTGGTTACACATTTCCTTCCTTCCTTCCTTCCTTCCTTCCTTCCTTCCTTCCTTCCTTCCTTCCTTCCTTCCCTCCTTCCTTCCTTCCCTCCTTCCTTCCTTCTTTCCTTTCCTTCTGTCCCCTTCTTCCTTCCTCCTTCCCTCCCATCGTCTCTCCTTCCTCTTCCTTCCTTCCTTCCCATCCCCTCCTTCCTCCCTCCTTCTCTTCTCTTCTCTTCTCTTCTCTTCTCTTCTCTTCTCTTCTCTTCTCTTCTCTTCTTCCCTCCTCTTCTCCTTTCCTCTCCTCTCCTCTCCTCTTCTTTCTTTTCCTTCCTTCCTTTCCTTCTGTCCCCTCCTTCCTCCCTTCCTCCCTCCCTCCCACCCTCTCTACTTCCTTTCTTCCTTCCTTCCCATCTCCTCCTTCCTTCCTCTCTCCCTCCCAACCTCTTCTCTTCTCTTCTCTTTCTTCCTTTCTTTTCCTTTCTTTCTTCCTTCCTTCCTTCTTTTCTTCCTTACACAAGTCCTTCCACTTTTCTTGGCAACATTTTTCACAAGTGGTTTTTCACTGCCTCCTTTGTAGAAGGGGGAGAAAGTAACTAGTCCAAGGTCACCCAGCTGGCTTTGTGCCTAAGGCAAGAGTAGAACTCACAGCCCGCTGGTTTCTAGCCTGATGCCTTAATTACTACACCAAACTCTCTCTCCCTCTCCCCCCCTCTCTCACACACACACCACACTCCTAGTCTGCTTTAAAACATTAATCTAGCTGTATTGCATCGGTGAGCTTCTGTTGAAAACAACTTCCTGAAAATAGGGTTGAGCGTCTGGAGAGTTAAGATTTATTACTGGGCCCGGTGTAAAGCCTGACAGGGAACTCTGATTACCTGAATTTTCAAACACAGAGTTCTCCAAGGACATTTTTGAAGCTCTACAGTCAATGTCTACGGCTTAGATATTTCTTGACACAATACAAAAACACCTTGGAAACACCAATAACAAAAGTAGCCAGTAGTTAGAAACAAGGGCCTGATAGGTAAAGGAAGCAGAATGAGGCCACCGACATTTAAGAAGAATAAATGAATGAGAGCTTCTTTATCTGTGTTGATGGGACAGCCATGGCTACAACGGAAATACGGATGAATGCCACAGTGGTTTGATTGATGATTGTCCAAGAAGATATTCATCCTAATTATTCAGTACCTTTTTCTATTCATAGAGTCCTAAGGCTGGAAGAGGTCTTCTACTCCATCATCCTGCCCATGGCAGGAGTCCTGATGTCATCGCGGTCAAATGGTTGTCCAATTGTTTTTTGAAAACTCCAATGATGGAGCAACCACGATTGCTGGAGGCAACCTGTTTCATTGTTCAATTGTTCCCACTGCCCTCCTTATTTCCAGATTGGACCTTCCCCTCGTGAGATTCTACCCATGGCTTCTCATCCTGCCCACTGGTTCTACAGAAAATAAATGGACACTCTCTTCCCTGTGACAGCCCCTCAAGTATTGGGAGATGCCATCATGTTTCTCCTCTTCTCTTTGTTAGGTTAAACATACCTAATTTCCTTAGCCATGCATCATATGATTTAGCATCCAATATATTCAATTAGCAGCAATAGACTGTAGAAGACTTCCTGATTCTTGTGATTTTCAGTTCACTTTGATTTCTGTTCTCTCTAAAGGTAAAGGTAAATGTTCCCCTTGCACATATCTGCTAGTCATTCCCAACCTTAGGGGGCGGTGCTCATCTCCGTCGAGCCAGTGCTGTCCAAAGATGTCTCCATGGTCATGTGACCAGCATGACTAAACGCCAAAAGTGCACGGAACGCTGTTCCCTTCCCACCAAAGGTGGTCCTTATTTTTCTCCTGGCATTTTTTACATGCTTTTGAACTGCTAGGTTGGCAGAAGCTGGGACAAGTAATGGGAGCTCACCCCATTACGCGGCACTAGGGATTTGAACCGCTGAACTGCTGACCTTTTATCGACATCATGTCCCTTCTGTTCCCTCTAATTACCAACAAATGGTCATGGTGCTCAGAATCATGGATACGGAAGCCCAACAACAGGCCAACTGAGAAAAATTGGCATAACCTATATAAAGAGTGATACTATCTTTTCTTTTCTACCATCTCACATCTTTTGTGGAGTGGTCCATGAAAAGTCTTTCCCTTTTCATTCTCTTTTAGTCGCTACTTCATCTAATTGGCCTTTGTCTATTGAGACTCTTGAAAAAGTGCAGAGAAGAGCAACCAAGATGATTAGGGGACTGGAGACTAAAACATATAAACAACAGTTACAGGAACTGGGCATGGCTAGTTTAGTGAAGAGAAGGACCAGGGGAGACGTGATAGCAGTGTTCCAATATTTGAGGGGTTGCCACAGGGAGGAAGGGGATCAAACTATTTTCCAAAGCACCCGAAGGCCAGACAAGGAATAATGGATGGAAACTGATCAAGGAGAGATTCAACCTAGAAATGAGGAGGAACTTTCTGACAGTGAGAACAATCAATCAATGGAACAGAAGTTGCCTTTGGAAGTTGTGGGAGCTTCATCACTTGAGACTTTCAAGAAGAGATTAGACTGGCATTTTTCAAAATGGTGTATGGTCTCCTTCTGAGCGGGGGGTTAGAGTAGATGACCTATAAGGTCCCTTCCAATTCTATAAACTGTAATCTGTCTATACCTTCACACTATATCTGAAACCATCCCCTCAAAAACATAATAATAAAGTAACAGAATAACAAAGTTGAAGTGGATCTTGGAGGACTTCTAATCTAACTGCCTGAACAAACAGGAGACCCTATATCATTTCAGACAACTGGTTGTCCAATCTCTTCTTAATGGAGCATCCACAACTTCTGAAGGCAAGCCATTCCACTGATTAGTTGTTCTAACTGTCAGGAAATTCCTCCTTAGTACTAGGTTGGCCCTCTCCTGGATTAATTTCCATCTATTGCTTCCTGTTCTGTTTTCAGTTGCTTTGGAGAATGATCCAGATATCTGAGTTCAAATCTCAGTGGATTCTCAAGCTGGATGTTGACACCTCCTCTTCATTAAAACATTAAACGTTAGTTTTCCGATGGCATCTTTGTTATAAAAGTAAAAAAATATCTTTTTGAGATACAATGATAAGGTGTCAGGTTCCAAAAAGCCAAGAAAGACATGTAATTCTTCCCAATAGATTTCTTTACTGTTCCTTACCCACAGACAGAATCTTGACAAATTAAAGCATTCTGCCACCTCCATAAAGCTTATACTTTGGGAACTCTTAAGGAGGCGCTGCCTTCACCTCTTTCTCCCACACACATTCTCTTGAACTGTGTTGTCTTTTGCTCTCTGGAATGCCCTCCCTCTCCCGTGGTAATCTGGACTACACAGGAAGAAGGAAGGAATGGAACAAAACGGAACATAATGGAACAAAACCCAACCGGACCGAACTGGACCGAACCAAACCGAAGGGAAGGGAAAGGGAGGGAGGGAGGGAGGGAGGGAAGGAAGGAAGGAAGGAAGGAAGGAAGGAAGGAAGGAAGGAAGGAAGGAAGGAAGGAAGGAAGGAAGGAAGGAGTCAGACTTCCCAAACCAACAAAGACACATTGTGATTCTTGCTAGCAGATTTTTTTTTTGTTCTGCACCTTCAGACAGAATCTTGCCAAATGTTAAGTATGCTAGCATTCCTGTAAAGCATATACCCTGTGAACTATTAGGGAAGAGCCATCTTCACCCTCTTTCTCTCACACCAACTCTTTGAACTGGGTTGTTACTTGCTCCTCTAGAATGCACCCCCTCCC
Source organism: Masticophis lateralis (assembly GCA_030761175.1). Classification (NCBI taxonomy): domain Eukaryota; kingdom Metazoa; phylum Chordata; class Lepidosauria; order Squamata; family Colubridae; genus Masticophis; species Masticophis lateralis. Next base: position 79,444,060 of record JAUDYJ010000007.1, on the reverse strand, counting down.
TCCTCGGAATCCAGACTACATTCCACCCCAGTAAGCAAACTGCATTGAGCGGAGTAAGACAGAGACCAATTCTGATGAAGAAATATCCATTTGTTGGTAAGAGACAAATATCACATTCCAAAAACATCTTATAAAGGTAAAGGTAAAGATTCCCCTGGGACATAGTCATTCCTGACTCTAAGGGGCGGTGCTCATCTCCGTTTCAAAGCCGAAGAGCCAGCGCTGTCTGAAGTTGTCTCTGCGGTCATGTGTCCGGCATGACTAAACTCCAAAGGCACGCAGAAAGCTATTCCCTTCCCACCAAAGGTGGTCCCTATTTTCCTACTTGCATTTTTTACGTGCTTTTGAACTGATAGGTTGGCAGAAGCTGGGACAAGGAATGGGAGCTCACCCTGTAACGCAACACTAGGGATTTGAACTGCTGAACTGCTGACCTTTCGATTGACAAGCTCAGCGTCTTAGCCACTGAGCCACCACTTCCGTATTTTTTAAAAACATTTTTTTAAAAAAAACATCTTAGCCACATATATTTCTTTCACAGTTGCTGCACGGAGCTTGAACTGAGGGCAATAATTTCTGAGTGTCCAACACAAAATAGAATTCTTAAGCAAGAGAGGCATTTGGGCCATGTTATAACCCTCCTCTCTTCTTCCCACAAACAAGCCAGAGGAAATGGTGACTTTGTCTCTTTCACACACTCCGCTTGTTAATAAGTGAAATCACAGCTCAGACGAGAAAGAAAGGGGTGCTGTTTTGTGAACTGATAGAAACACAAACAGCAGCATCTCCTACCATCTCTTCGAAGGGAGAGGAAATTGTAAAAAAAGCTTTATCCTGCAACTGAACAATGGAAGAGGAGCAGGGGTGAAATCCAGCAGGTTCTGACAGGTTCTGGAGAACCGGTAGTGGAAATTTTGAGTAGTTTGAAAGAGCCTTGGTGGCGAAGCAGACTAAAGTGCTGTTAAATAGCACCAGCTGCCTGCAATTACTGCGAGTTCAAATCTCACCAGGCTCAAGGTTGACTCAGCCTTCCATCCTACCGAGGTAGGTAAAATGAGGATCCGGATTGTGGGGGCAATAAGTTGACTTTGTATAAAAAAGAACACTGCTTAGGGGGTGCCAAAAGCCCTACTAAGCAGGTATATACAAAAGTATGAAGGCTATTGCTTAACGCATTGTAAGCCGCACTGAGTCTCCGGAGAAGGGCGGCATATAAATTGAACCGATAAATAAATAAATAAATAGTTTGGAGAACCAGCATATACCACCTCTGGCTGGTCCTAGAGTGGGGTGGGAATGGAGATTTTGCAATATCCTTCCCCTGCCACGCCCACCAAGCCACACCATTCCCACCACGCCATACCTACAGAACCGGTAGTAAAAAATTTCACCACTGAAGAGAAGCATTAAGAAATATATTTTGAAAAAAACGCCTGCAGAGGTATCCCCAAAAAGAGAGGGTGTATATATATATATATATATTCATTTATTGGAGCCTGGGATTGAATTTTCATTTCCCCTTTTGGCAATTTTCAACAGGAAGCTGAGATTGATGGTTTCAGTGACAAAAAAGTCGCTCGGGGGCTAAGTTACATAAAGCAGTCGGTATGGTAAGATGGATAGTTAACAAGTTCCCCCAAGTAGGAGAAAGGTTGACAGGGATTCCCATAAGATTTGCATTTGGTGATGAATAAGTATAGCTGCCAGTTTAGAATTGATACTGGGATTCGGGATGCAGAAGAAATCCATCACAGATTTATTTTATTTTTCAATGATTTGCCTCTTGCCGCGGCAGCGTTAACAGGAATCAAACTTCAGCCAACCAAAATTTTTGAAAACCTTTTTTGGGAGAGGCTGAAACAGGGATCTGAAACAGAGCATATGGTAAGCACAGGTGTCTCAGTGACTAAGATGCTGAACTTATCGACCGAAAGGTCGGCAGTTCAGCGGTTCGAATCCCTAGTGCTGCGTAACGGGGTGAGCTCCCGTAACTTGTCCCAGCTTCTGCCAACCTAGCAGTTCGAAAGCAGATAAAAAAATGCAAGTAAAAAAATAGGGACCACCTTTGGTAGGAAGGGAACAGCATTCCATGTGCCTTTGGCATTTAGTCATGCCGGCCACATGACCACAGAGACATCTTTGGACAGTGCTGGCTCTTCGGCTTAGAAACAGAGATGAGCACCGCCCCCTGGAGTCAGGAACGGCTAGCACATATGTGTGAGGGGAACCTTTACCCTTACCTTATGGTAAGCACTTTTCGAAATATTTCCATGGGTGAAATCTCAGTCATAAAGATAATGCAGTAGTACCTCAGTAGTACCAAACATTAATTGGTTCAGGGAGGTGTGATGAGTACCCAAAACAATGAGTGCCAAGTAAATTTTTCCCATAAGGAATAATGTAAATATATTTAATGCGTTCCCAAACCAAAGACAATGCACATTTTAAGGCACTATGTAAAAAGATAGGGTTGTATATCATAACTTTACATAAACCTAAATTTTAATTATTATTTGTTTTTGTCTTTTACAGATCCCATAATCCCTTGCAATGGGGTGTAGTCGGGGCAACTGAATGGAGTTGAGTGTTTACTGGCCAGATGCCTTTCCTGTCGCCAATGTGGATTTTTGTTCGGCAGATATATTCTCATTGTGCCCAGAGAGAGAAATAACTGCTGCTACCTAGGATCGAACTCACAGCCTCCTGATTGTAAGGTGAAAGCTCCACCAAAGGCTCGCTCCTTCCTTCCTTCCTTCCTTCCTTCCTTCCTTCCTTCCTTCCTTCCTTCCTTCCTTCCTTCCTTCCTTCCTTCCTTCCTTCCTTTCTCCGTCAACTCAGAAAGCTCAAACTGCCCAAGGAGCTGCTGATCCAGTTCTACAGAGGAATGATTGAGTCTGTCATCTCCGCCTCTATAACTGTCTGGTTTAGCTCTGCAACCCAACAAGGCAGACAGAGACTTCAGAGGATCATTAGAACTGCGGAAAAAACAATGGCTGCCAACCTGCCTTCCATTGAGGACCTGTACATTGCACGAGTCAAAAAAGAGGGCTGTGAAAATATCTATGGACCCCTCACATCCTGGACATAAACTGTTTCAACTCCTACCCTCAAAATGATGCTATAGAGCACTGCACACCAGAACAACTAGACACAAGGACAGTTTTTTTCCCGAATGCCATCACTCTGCTAAACAAATAATTCCCTCAACACTGTCAAACTATTCACTAAGTCTGCACTACTATTAATCTTCTCATCATTCAAACCACCCATCTCCTTCCACTTATGACTGTCTGTCTGTAATTTTGTTGCTTGTATTCTTACAATTTATATTGATATTGTTTCCTGATTGTTTATTTGTTCCCTATGACTATCATTAAGTGTTATACCTTATCATTCTTGATGAACGTATCTTTTCTTTTATGTACACTGAGAACATATGCACCAAGACAAATTCCTTTTGTTTCCAATCACACTTGGCCAATAAAAAATTCTAATTCTACTTCTTCCCCAAAATCCACAAAGCAGAATCCTGGTCCTGACAAAACCCCTTTTATTAAACCAATAGTGAATTCCTCTCATTCACCTTCAGCAAAGGCCCGGCAAACAGTCTTTCAAAGGTGAATTTATGACCACAGACCTTATCTAGCTTGGAAAGCTGCCATGTGAATATTTTCCAAATGCAGGGCTACGCAAGGAAAGACTTGGCACAGAGTCTCTGGGATTCAAGGACAGATCTTCATACTCCTCAACCGACTGACCAATCGACCTAACAAATTGTTTCCTGCAAAAGCCCACTCCCCTTTCACTCCTCTTTTACTTCCTATGGGAGGGGCCATTCATCATCCACTTGTGGCTTTACTCCCAAGTCGACCCTGATTCTTAGCTGTTCTTTTCCTCTGGCAGCTCTGCCCATGCGCACACTGGGAACGGGCTCCAGCTATTCCTCTGCCTCACTGCTGTCTTGCTCCACAGGCAGCTGGTAACTGCCAGATGGCCTTGGTCCCCTCTCTGCCTCTGACGCAGAGCCCTCATCTGAGCCTTCCCCAGCCTCTAGGACTGGCCCATGTTCCTCTTCAACCTCCTCACTGTCTGACTCTGCTGCCAGCCCCTCTGGCTACTGTTGGACCACAACAACTAACTAAAAAGTTGGCATTTTTAAGAACTTTGAGGTGTCTAATCAGGGGGCAAAAATTGTCAGGTCCAGCCAAATGCAGGTAGTCCTTGAATTACAACAGTTCATTTAGTGACCATTCAAGGATACAACGGCACAGGAAAAAGTGACATGCCCATTTTTCACAGCTGTGATCTTTGCAGCATCCCCATGATCATGTGATCAAAATTCAGATACAACTTGGTTCATATTTCTGACCATTGCTGTGTCTCAAAGTCATGTTTGCTTGGTTTAGTTCTGCAGACTAAATCACCGTAATTAACTTCCAGCTGTCTGCAATTACACCAGTTCGAATCTTGCCAGGCTCAAGGTTGACTCAGCCGTCCATCCTTTTTAAGGTAGGTAAATTGAGGACCCAGTTTATGGGGGCAATAAGCTGGCTTTGTATAAATATACAAAAGTATGAAGGCTATTGCTTAACGCATTGTAAGATGCCCTGAGTCTCCAGAGAAGGGCGGCATATAAATCAAATTTTAAAAAAATGTAAACCCCTTTGGCAACCTTCTGACAAGCCAAGTCAACGGGGGAAGCCAACTTCACTACACAACCGGCTTACCCTTAACAACTGTGGCAAGAAAGGTCACAAAAATGGGGCAAAACTCACTGAACAAATGTCTCGCTTAACAACAGAAATGTTGGGCTCAATTGTGGTTGCAAGTCGAGGACTCCCGGTAATTGAGAAAGAAGATAAGCAAGGATTCCATAGAAGTTGGTTGAGACAACCATGACAACAGAGCAAAGAAAGAAGGACTGAAATAAATATCTTCTATGTCTGAAATTAAGCTCACGTTGGAGGATTCTTGTCATTACAAGATGCTTATATCTTTATTTATTTTCATCTGTATAAAATCTGAGGCTGATATCTTTATTGTCAAGAGACAAGTCAAAATTTCACTTCCGTGCACACACAGACAAACGGGGGATTAAGGTGGTTAAGATGCAGGGATCTCTAATCAAATTGCAAGGGAATTCTAAGATTTAAGATTTTTCTAATTGAATTGAAAGGGTTGTGAATCCGAAGAGGATGCTGAAAATTGATTTTCCTGATAAGTTACATTATGAAGTGTAGACCGTGCGCTCTACAGATGTGGCAATGTTCTTTACATGTTCTATTTTTGGGGTTCCCACCAATTCCTGCAGAGGGAACATTATTTCTTTTTCTGGTTATGGCCAACTGAACCATAGAACGAAGATCCCCTAATAATATTTTTTTAAAAAGCCAACACAATTCTAGGCTGCATAAACAGAGAGATAGAATCAAGATAACGTGATGTGTTAATATCACTTTATGATGTCTTGGTAAGGCCACACTTGGAATATTGCACATACTGTAGTTTTGGTGGCCACAATTTTAAAAAGATGTGGAGACTCTAGAAAGAGTGCAGAGAAGAGCAACAAAGAGGATTAGGGGACTGGAGGCTAAAACATATGAAGAACGGCTGCAGGAACTGGGTATGTCTAGTTTAATGAAAAGAAGGACTAGGAGAGACATGATAACAGTGTTCCAATATCTCGAGGCTGCCACAAAGAAGAGGGAGTCAAGCTATTCTTCAAAGCACCTGAGGGCAGGACAAGATGGAAGGATTGATTCTGACAGGATAGTGTGGAGTGGGGGCGGATGAGGGGAAATGGATGAATTTGCAGTGATCTGAATGTTAGCACTCTTTCTGAGAGCTGTTGAGGCCACTTGGGGGTTTATCTCTGCCTGAATGGTGGGAAATGGAAGGATTTATATTTGTTAATGACCAGATGACTGCAAGGAATATAAATCCATCCATTCCCCACCATTGAGTCAGAACTGAAGAAGCTTCTTGGATGAGAAATGAAATGTCTTCAGGGAAAAGCAACGGAAGTCCAGTTGCCTCTTGAAAAAGCATCTTTGGGACAACCATGACCTGGATGGCTGACAATCTCCATAGGCATCTCAATAGCTCTCAACAACCTAGCGAGGTGGCAACTTCTAACTGAATTTCAAAAACATTAACCAGGGTCAGTGATGGAAATCCAAATTTGTTTACTACTGGTTCTGTGGGCGTGGCTTGGTGGGTGCGGCTTGGTGGGCGTGGCAGGGGAAGGATACTGCAAAATCTCCATTCCCTCCCCACTCTGGAGCCAGCCAAGGGTAGTATTTGCCGGATCTCCGAACTACTCAAAATTTCCGCTACTGCTTCTCCAGAACCTGCTGAATAGCACCCTAAGGTAGATCTGGTTCATAGTTAGATACGTGATCAATAGGAAATCTTTGCCCTCTAGGCCAAGGTGGGAAACTTAAAAAAATAATGGAAAAGGAAATTGTACTGTGGCTGTAAAAACAATGCAACATACTCTTGAAGCTGCCCGAAGTTGAGACTTCTTCGTTGAAGAAACTTGTCTGCCGTATTTCACTCTCACACCAAAACACAATGGTGTCTTTGCCTCCTGCTTTTCCTTCTCTTCTTCCAAAGAAGATAAAAGAGGGATGAGGAAATTAGAATTGTTGGAAGACCACCGGATGGTGTTCGCTATCATTCGTACGCAGAAGATTGGCTCATCATTTCCCTTCCTGTAGAAGAATGCCGCGGAAGTTTAGATGGCGACATCAGCTCTCAAGGTGATTTGCTGGTGGCAGTTTAATAAAATGTCTTGCCTTGATTCCATCCATTTCCCCTCTCCACGGTGTACACTGTTTATTGCCAAGCTCGTGATAAACACAAGCTTTGTCCCAAGAGCAGAAAGAACTTCAGGGGACTCAGCAAGGAGAAAAGTCAGGATGGATGAGGGAAGGCATGGTCTACTTGAAAACTCCAAGCGATTAATCATCGCCCTGATATCCAAAATTTCTTTTTAGGTCTTATTACAGAGTTGCTCTTGACTAATCCCCTCCAGAGGGATGTAATTTGCGACTTGAGTTGAAGAGAACAATATTACTTTACAGCCAAACCATGTCACATTAAAAATAATAATATCCACCGAAGACAGACAGCGCCAAATCTGCGGAATTCGAGAGATAAAAATTCAATTTGAAATTAATTACACAGTAGATAAAGTTGTGATTGTTTTTCATCTCTCTCTCTCTCTCTCTTTCTCTCCCTTGCAGAGAAGAAAATAAGGGTTTGAGCAGCACTTCAGATTGAAAGGCAAGAAAAAAAGAAGGATGTATTATTATTATTATTATTATTATTATTATTATTATTATTAAATTATTTATTTATTTATTTATTCTGTAGTGAGATTCACAGCCTTTTAGGCCAGTTAATAGCTCAGCAGCTCGAGTCCTCTCCAAAGAACTGTTAAGGTATCGTCTGAGGATGTAAGCTGTTCTGAGTTTACAGAATAAAGGTATAAAACAAATACTGTACCTTTACAGGGAGGATACATGAGATGAGGGTGTGGCTAACTGATGAGGGTTTATAAGCCTGAAATAGATCTACCTTAGTCTCCCAATGGGCAGCAGAGGGTCTGCTGGCTGCCAGAAAAAAAGCCTAGAAACTAGTGGATTGTGATTTCACGGAACTAGGGCTGCAGAAAAATCTTGGTTTACATAGGAAGAACCTGGCTAAAGAGAAATACTATCTATCTATCTATCTATCTATCTATCTATCTATCTATCTATCTATCTATCTATCTATCTATCACCTATCTATCTATTAGTGATATATACCCTGTTTTCCCCAAAATAAGGCATCCCCTGATAATAAGCCCAATTAGGCTTTTAAGGGCATGGCAATATGGCCAAGCGTTTATTTCAGGGTCCAAATAAAATATAAGACAGGGTCTTAATTTCGGGAAAACATGGTATATATCCAGGTACACAATTGAATTATTTAATTCCATTTACTTAACACCAGGCAAAATGCAAATCAAGCGTAGAATATTTTACAAATGAGATATTCCATATTTTCTGTAGGCACAACATGCTCTTCATCAATCGAAGGAAAAGGTATTCTTTAGAGTTACAAGCTTAAGTTTAAAAAATTAAAACCACCTTCTCTAACCTTAAAAGTTTCCTAAGCGGAAAGCGAGAATAAGAATTTCCTCAAATAAACCTCCAAAGCAATGCATTCAATTTTTCAAAATAAATTTAAGGAATATATGGAGGAATGTTGTGTGTGGTATAAACAATTGGGCATATCTACCACATACTTTTTTTTTATTTTGGGACAAGCAATATTAGGCAGAGCTCAGAGAAGGAGCAAGAAACTAAACACCAAAATAGTTAAAAGTATAATGTAAGCACAAGAAAAAGAAAAGTTAAATCTAGCTTACAGGAACCTTAGAATCAGGAGTGGGCTGCTGGGGGTTCACAGGGGTTCGTGAGAACCTCTAGTTAAGATTCTGTGCAGTTCGGAGAACCCACAAATCCCACTCCTGGCTGGCCCCACCCTGCCCCTCCCAGAAATCCCCACGTGGCCCGTTTTGGATGCAGATAAGTGCAGGGTGCACGCGGAGGCTCAGGGAAGGTGAAAAATGGGCCTACCAGAAGTTTGCAAAGGCCTCCAGAAGGCCTCCGGGGCCTGGGGAGCTGTTTTTGCCCTCCTGGAGGCTTGAGGAAAGCCTCTGGGGCCTGGGGAGGGCAAAAACACTCCTCTGCCGCCATGGTGCAGGAGGCGGACTAGGCCACACCCACCATGACCACCCAGCAACCGGGCAGAGAAACCCTTGCTAAACCCACTCCTGCTTAGAGGGATAGAATATAGATCTTGTGAAGTGTTAATACCACTTTATAAGGCCTTGGTAAGGCCACACTTGGAATACTGCATTTTGGTCTCCACAATGTAAAAAAGATGTGGAGACTCTAGAAAGAGTGCAGAGAAGAGCAACAAAGACGATTAGGGGAGTGGAGGCTAAAATATATGAAGAATGCTTGCAGGAACTGGGTATGTCTAGTTTAATGAAAAGAAGGACTAGGGGAGACATGAGTGTTCCAGTATCTCAGGGGCTGCCACAAGAAGGAGTCAAGCTATTCTCCAAAGCACCTGAGGGAAGAACAAGAAGCAATGGGTGGAAACTAATCAAGGAGACAAGCAACTTAGAACTAAGGAGGAATTTCCTGACAGTTAGAACAATTAATCAGTGGAACAACTTGCTTCCAGAAGTTGTGAATGCTCCAACACTGGAGATTTTTAAGAAGAGATTGGACCACCATTTGTCTGAAGTGGTATAAGGTTTTCTGCTTGAGTCGAGGATTGGAGTAGAAGACCTCCAAGGTCCCTTTGAAATCTGTTATTCTATTATTCTGTTATTCAAACTATCCTCGTTTCTCCTACATCCAATCACTGATTTGCGTATTTTATTTTGTTCTTTAAACTTCTTATGTCTCTCTTCTTCAGCATCTCCTAAATCCATCTCTAAGTGAGATTTATTTTTAAATAATTAATTTTACCTCCTCCTCCCAACACTCAGTTTAAATGTTTCTAACAACAATCAAATTTGAGTGCAATCATCTGAGATATAGCTTTACATATTCTCCATCCAAGATGCAAATTGCCCCAAAGGATCATCAGAAGTCTTCATAGAAAACTAATTTTGACAATTCAGGAGTCTCCAAGACACTGGTTCAGCTTTACTCCAATTAGCTGGATTCCAAAGGCATACATTAATGATGTTAATTTTGTTGTGTAAAACTTGGATTTATTTATTTATTTATTGGTTCGATTTATATGCCGCCCTTCTCCGGAGACTCAGGGCGGCTTATAATGCGTTAAGCAATAGCCTTCATACTTTTGTATATACCTGCTTAGTAGGGCTTTCAGGGCCCCCTAAGTGGTGTTCTTTTTTATACAAAGTCAGCTTATTGCCCCCACAATCCAGATCCTCATTTTACCGATCTTGGAAGGATGGAAGGCTGAGTCAACCTTGAGCCTGATGAGATTCGAACTTGTAGCAGTTGCAGGCAGCTGGTGCTTCTTAACAGCATTTTAGTCTGCTGCGCCACCAAGGCTCTTAATTAGTATTAATTAATTAATTAGATACTATTAATTAGTATCTTCTGCAAGCAGGTCTAATTTGCACTCTGTACCTACATACATCAAGGCATAAATTTCACTATTCTAATTTAACATTTTTGTTTATTTATTTGTATCCCATCTTTATTATTTTTATAAATACCTCCAGGCGGCGAACATATCCAACACATCTTCCTCCTCCTCTTTTCCCCAGAACAACAACCTTGTGGGGTGGGTTGGTCTGAGAGATAGAGAGGGACTGGCCCAAAGTTATTCGGTTGGCTTTCATGTCTAAGGCAGAACTAGAACTCACCATCTCCTGGGTGGTTGGCCCAAAGTTACTCATCTGGCTAAGATGGAACTAGAACTCACCATCTCTTGGTGGGTGGTCCAAAGTCACCCAGCTGGCTTTCATGGCTAAGACAGAAATAGAACTCACCATCTCTTGGTGGTTGGCCCAAAGTCGCCCAGCTGGCTTTCATGCCTAAGGCCGGACACTCTCCTGATGATTACGGCTAAGGCAGAACTAGAATTCCCCATTTTCTGGTAGTTGGTCCAAAGTCATCCAGCTGTCTTTCATGGCTAAGACTGGACTTGAACTCATGATTTCCAGCTTCCTAGTCTGCTACCTTAACCATTGGACCAAACTGGCTCTACTGAATATGCCATCTGCAAATCTAGCAATAATAACAGAGGAAAAGAGACAATAAATTTGCTGTATATGCTATCCATTTCTTCAATAAGAAGAGCTTAGATGAAATCAGACTAGTTCTCACTTGTGCTTTTGGGAGAAAGAAAAAAAGCAAAGAATTACAATCCCCGTTAATAAACTCTGAGAGAAAGAACATTATTAAACAATAAGGGGGGAAAAAAATGCCTTGCCAATATATTTTATCAAAGGCCTTCTCTGCACCCATGAAATAATTACACTGAGATCCACCTTAGCATTATTTATAGCTGCAATAAATAATAATCCCAAATTGTCAGCTTCCTGCTTTGGATGAATACATTCTGCAAAATGAGGCTGTAATGTGATTGCCAGTTGCTTCTGGAGTGCCTTCGCCTAGCAAAAAAATAAATAAAAGCTAAGTAGTATCCTAATATCTATGTCAGATGTAGGTTTCATATAATTTTACCACCAGTTCGCCATGCACCAAAAATGTGCTTTGCTCGCGCATGCGCAGCTTGCACAGATGTGCGCCGGTGGTGGAGTTGACCCCAATTCAGACCAGTTCGCAAGAACCGGTAGTAGTAAAACCGGCAGAAGGCTCCGCCCAGTGACCTGGAAGTTATCCTAGGTGATCTGTACATGCGCAAAAATTTCGGCACATGTGCAGAAGAGCATGCAAGAGAGCACAATGCGAACCGGTAGTAAAGGTAAGTAGAACCTACCTAGGTTAGAAAACGTGGCTAAATAGGATGGCATAGCGCTGGGGCAGGTGGACGCACCCGCAGGTCGCCGCTACCAGTTCGCCAAAACCAGTTTGAACCTGCTGAATACCAATACTGATCTATGTTTCTAAAATAGTTCTTTTTAATTACCGGTAGCATAAAGTCAATGCTTTTCATCTGGTATCTGAATCACAGTCATAGAAATTTCGTGGAGGGATAATGACACAATACCAGATATAAACAAAGAGGATTAGGGGACTGGAGACTAAAACATATGAAGAACAGTTGCCGGAACTGGGTATGTCTAGTCTAGTGAAGAGAAGGACTAGGGGAGACATGATAGCAGTCTTCCGCTATCTCAGGGGCTGCCCCAAAGAAGAGGGAGTCAAGCTGTTCTCCAAAGTACCTGAGGGCAGATGAAGAAGCAATGGGTGGAAACTAATGAAAGAGAGAAGCAACTTAGAACTAAGGAGGAATTTCCTGACAGTGGGAACAATTAATCGGTGGAACAACCTTCTTTCCAAACAACTTCCATGAATCCAGTGTCTTTTTCCCCACTTGGAACTGAACCCAGATGGACATTTCTTCCAACATCTGGGAACCAGGATTTGAGCACAGCCTTCCTTTTCCTGAAATGTTATTGGGTTTCCTGCCGAAGAAGGGGGTTGGACTAGAAGTCCTCCAAGATCCCTTCCAACTATTCTATTCTATTCTATTCTATTCTATTCTATTCTATTCTATTCTATTCTATTCTATTCTATTCTATTCTATTCTATTCTATTCTATTCTATTCTATCATCCATGGGTTTGTGTGTGTTGTGTTATGTGTATGTGTGCAAAAATGCAGCTAGATATCGTCAGACTTTGGATTTAGCAATAATCCAGAAAACCTGCATTTATTTTTGTAGGCAAACTTTCCTTAATGTATACTTATCTATGCCCTCACTTACAAAGGTAAAATAGGACCTTGGCTGTCTCACCTATACTGTAATTATCTTACATTTTCTCTGCTTCAATCTAGTATTTGGAAGAAAAACAAGATTTCTCCCTTGTTGATATCAAATTGCTACAGGCTCACTCCGGTAAGCACAGTTTATTTTTCTGCACATGCATTTTTATCTTGTTTTGCCCAGAAGCTTTCATTCTGTCTTATCCAGGTGCTGAAGCTTAATGTTAAAGTTTGCTGGAGAAATGGCCACTGTATTAAGGAAGGGTTTTTTTCTTCCTTTCTTTCTGAGTTTAAGGTAGATAAAAGTCCAAAATATTCAGAACCATCTGTAACAGGAAAAAGGTAAAGGTTCCCCTCGCACATATGTGCTAGTCGTTCCCGACTCTAGGGGGCAGTGCTCATCTCCATTTCAAAGCCGAAGAGCCAGCGCTATCCAAAGAGGTCTCCATAGTCATGTGGCCGGCATGATTCAATGCCAAAGGCGCACGGAGCGCTGTTCCCTTCCCACCAAAGGTGGTCCCTATTTTTCTACTTGCATTTTTTTATGTGCTTTCAAACTGCTAGGTTGGCAGAAGCTGGGACAAGTAATGGGAGCTCACCCCATTATGCAACATTAGGGATTCGAACCGCTGAACTGCCGATCTTTCAGTTGACAAGCTCAACCACTGAGCCATCGTGTCCAATAAATAAGTAAGTAAGTAAGTAAGTAAGTAAGTAAGAGAGTGAGGGAGGGAAGGAAGGAAGGAAGGAAGGAAGGAAGGAAGGAAGGAAGGAAGGAAGGAAGGAAGGAAGGAAGGAAGGAAGGAAGGAAGGAAGGAATAAATGCCAGCATTTTATAAAGGAACTCCTCTTCTGTTGTTAACTCAAGAGGAAGACAAAGAGAAGCCTGGATAATAAATAAATTGTAGGTGTATACTCTCTTCCTTGACCTGAGTCTTGGAGTCCTAGTGGACAATCACTGAAATATGAGCCAGCTGTGTGCTGTAACCACCAAAAAAGCCAATGCACTCCTAGGTTGCATTAACAGAAAGATAGAAAAAAAAGATCGTGTGAAGTCTAGTGAAGAGAAGGACCAGGGGAGACATGATAGCAATGTTTCAATATTTGAGGAGCTGCCATAGAGAGGAGGGGGGTCAAGCTATTTTCCAAGGAATCCGAAGGCCAGATAAGGAATAATGGATGGAAACTAATCAAGGAGAGATTCAACCTGGAAATAAGGAGAAATTTTCTGACAGTGAGAACAATCAACCCATGGAACAGAAGTTGCCTTCAGAAGTTGTGGGAGCTTCATCACTGGAGTCTTTCAAGAAGAGACTGGACTTCCATTTGTCAGAAATGATATAGGATCACCTGCTTGGGTGGGGATTGGATTCGATGACCTCCAAGGTCCCTTCCAACTCTGATAATCTGTAATCTGAAGCAGGGGTGAAATCCAAATTTTTTCCCCTACCAGTTCTGTGGGCGTGGCTTTGTGGACACGGCAGGGGAAGGATATTGCAAAATCTCCATTCCTACCCCACTCTGGGGCCAGCCAGAGGTGGTATTTGCCGGTTCTCCGAACTACTCAAAATTTCCGCTACTGGTTCTCCAGAACCTGTTGGATTTCACCCCTGAAGTCTTAGTACCACTTTATAAGGCCTTGGCAAGACCACACTTGGTTGCCACAATATAAAAATGATGTTGACCGCTCTGCAAGGAGTGCAGAGAAGAGCAACAAAAATGATTAGGGGACTGGAGTTTAGTTTAGTGAGTAGAAGGACTAAGGGCGACATGATCGCAGTAACCAATATTTGGAGGGCTGCCACAATGAAGACGGGGTCAGCCTGTTCTTCAAAGCATCTGAAGGCAGAACAAGAAGCAATGAATGGAAATTAATCAAGGAGGGAAGCAACCTAGAACTAAGGAGAAATTTCCTGGCAGTGAGAACAATAAACCAGTAAAATGGCATGCTTTCAGAAGTTGTGGGTGCTTCAACACCAGAGGCTTTTAAAAAGAGATTGGACAATCATTTGTCGGAAATGGTCTAGGGTCTCCAGCTTCAGCTGGAGGAGAAGACCTCCAAGGTCTCTCCTAACTCTGTTATTCTGAATATTTGTAGCAGCTAAACTTAGAGGCCAAATAAGTACTACTAAATTGTGTTCCCTTGGATAGTGGTGAATTCCATTGTTCTATTATTCAGCAGAGAGAATGAAGAAGAGGAAAAGAGGAGGACCAAACCTTGACACTCAATTAAGTTAAATGTTCACTTTGAAGTTGACCCAAGGCACACTCAAGTTGACTCAAGTCAGCTTCCTTATAACCTTTGGATTGAGATGTTGAAAGACTGTTGGATGGGTTTCCCAAGTCCTTCAAAATATGCAAACAACAAGAACGGCTTACCAGATATCGTCTCCCAAAATATAGTGTGTATCAATTTGTTTATAGCCCCACCAATGCAATCAAAAATTTTAACAACTGTATTTATCTCATGAATTTTTAGTGGAGTATAGCACCACCTAATGGGATATCTTAGATTCTTGCTATTCTTGATGAGCTGCTGAAATATATTTCTGAACCAAATACATGTAAAAAAAAAAAAAAAGGTTTACATTTGTGATCAAACTTTTCGTAAAACTTAATAGAAATAGGGAGTGCCAGAAAAAATAAAACTCTTCTCTTCTCTTCTCTTCTCTTCTCTTCTCTTCTCTTCTCTTCTCTTCTCTTCTCTTCTCTTCTCTTCTCTTCTCTTCTCCTCTCCTCTCCTCTCCTCTCCTCTCCTCTCCTCTCCACTTTTCTCTTCCCTTCCCTTCCCCTTCCCCTCCCCTTCTCCTCTCCTTCTCTCCTCCTCTTCTTTCCCTTCTTCTTCTCCCTTCCCCTTCTCTTTCCCCTTTTCCCTTCCCCTCCCCTCCCCATCCTTCCCATTCTCTTTCTCTTCCCCTCCCCTCCTTTCTCCTCCTCTTTTCCTTCCCCTCTTCTCCCCCTTCTTTTCCCGTTCTTCCTCTTCTCTTTCCTTTTCTCCCTTCCTCTCCTCTCCCCTCCCCTCCCCATCCTTCTCATTCTCTTCTCTTTCTTCTCCTTCTCCCCTTTCCCTCCCCTCCCCTTCTCTTTCCCTTCTCTTCCTCTCCCCTCCTCTTCCCCTTCCCTTCCTTCCCTTCCTTTCTCCTCTCCTCTCCTCTCCTCTCCTCTCCTCTCCTCTCCTCTCCAGAGGTGGGTTTTACATAATTTTATCACCGGTTCACCGCACACCAAAAATGTGAGTGTGTGTGCGACTTCCACACATGCACACAATTTAGAAAACGTGGATAAATAGGATGGCATAGTACCAGGTCACTAGGTCTCCTGTCAGCTTTGGAAGTCATATTAGACCCGAAAGCTTCCACGCTGCCACCTTCTCATGTGTGGGAAAGTAGGAGCGGGACTTTAGAAGAGGGAATGTAGTTAGACAAAATAGCATTCTTCCTTTCGGTCAAGGACAATCCTTCATCTGGAGAAAGAGTGGTTGGAGTGATGTCTCGAGATGGGACGGATGGTTATTGAACCGTGTGATGGACTGATGAGTGAGGGGATGATTTGAGGGTTTTTTTGATTTACTGAGGGAAAACCCAGAACTTTCAGATTCAGGTTTTCCCAGATGTGCCAGTGTACCTACTCTAATAAGTGGAACTTTGAGAAAATGTTTACCTCGGCGTTTTTAACTGCAGTTGGGGTTTTCTGGAGTGCTGACATCACCGCTACCAGTTCGCCTGAACTGGTCTGAACCAGCTGAATACCAAACCTGCTCCTCTCCTTTCTCCTTCCCCTCCCAGCACCATCTTGGAAGTTAAGCAATTAGAAAGGAGATGCTGGGGTAATGAACTTTCATCTGAAGCCTCCTTTTGAAGAAAGGAGAAACGGAGAAAGCAAGCGGTGCCCCAGATCAATACACTACATTACAGCGACAGAAACCATTTGACCCTGGACAATAAAAGAGCTTTTCATAGGGAATATAGGTTTAAAAAGATTCGACTCACTGGAGTGAAGGTGTGATCAGCATGAATTGACACATTGGATTCTTGGATCCACAGTGGAGCACACCCCTTATTCTCATCCAAGAGTCCGTTTGAATTGGGTAGCTTGGATGAACTGAATTGAAGGAATGCTTTAAATTAGAATGCATTTGCATACTCAGATCAAAAGCATTTGATGGACACTGACCAGAAATCCAGTATAATAAATAAAACCTTCAACAATGTTTATAGTTCACACGTAAGATTATTGTGGAAAGTCTTTCTGTTCTGTGATACTGTTCTGTGAAAGAAGATCGTATTCTTTGTCTGAAGTAGTGTAGACTTTCCTGCCTAAGCAGGGGGTTGGACTAGAAGACCTCCAAGGTCCCTTCCAACTCTGTTTATTCTATTCTATTCTATTCTATTCTATTCTATTCTATTCTATTCTATTCTATTCTATTCTATTCTATTCTATTCTATTCTATTCTACCCCGCCCCGCCCCGCCCCGCCCCGCCCCACTCCACTCCACTCCACTCCCCTCCCCTCCCCTCCACTCCATTCCATTCTATTTTATTATCTGTGTTGTTAAGTGGCTATTTGAAGGAACTAGATATGTTAGTCCATCAACAAACAGAATTAAGGGTACATGATAGCTATCAGCATTCCAAGTAATGTATCTGCCAAAAGCATTTGAGGAATTTACTCTGAGGCAGGTAAATTCCTCAAAGAACATATTATTGGATATATCTTATTGGCACAGCTAGTGAAAACCTACTCTAAAATTTCCTGTGGTTTTCCCCCTAATTAAAAGAGCAAATATTTCCCTCCCTAGATGTCCCTGGTCACATTGTCCAATGAAAGTAGCTGGCAGGCTGATTGGTTACTCCTCTCCTCCTTCAACTGCCATCTGTTGGGATGACCTTGATTCCCACAAGAAAACTTTTTTGTGCTGACTGTTTGCCGGTCTATCTACTTCCCCATCTCCTTCCCCCCCTCTGCCAGAGTTCATGGCAACTATGAGGCATCAAAAGATGGCTTCAGCCAGGTTCACTTCAGAGTTGACAATAGCTGTCTTCTAGTAATTGAAGGGCTGTCCCAGAAAACAGGGGATAGAGTTATATTCCAAAGACTAGAGGACAGGACAAAAGATAATGGGTAGACACTTGTTAAAAGGGAGATCCAATCTAGAAGTAAGGAGAAATTTCCTGAGAGTGAGAACACTTAATCAATGCAACAGTTTGCCTCCAAGAGTTGTGGGTTCCTCCATCAATGAAGATTTTCAAAAACAAACTGGACAATCATTTGACCAGGATGATATAAGGTCTTCCACCTTGAACAGGGGTTTGGATTAGAAGACCTTCAAGATCACAAAGCCAGTAGATCAGGGGTGCAATTCAGCAGGTTCTGGAGAACTGGTAGTGGAAATTTTGAGTAGTTTGGAAAACCGGCAAATACCACCTCTGGCTGGCCGCAGAGTGGGGTGGGAATGGAGATTTTGCAATATCCTTCCCCCAGGAATGGGGAGGGAATGGGGATTTTGCAGTATCCTTCCCCTGGAGTAGGGTGGGAATGCAGATTTTGCAGTATCCTTCCTCTGGAGTGGGGTGGGAATGCAGATTTTGCAGTATCCTTCCTCTGGAGTGGGATGGGAATGGAGATTTTGCAGTATCTTTTCCCTGCCGCACCCACCAAGCTATGCCCACCAAGCCTCGCCATGCCTACCAAACCGTGCCCACAGAACCAGTAGTAAAAAAAAAATGAATTTCACCACTGCAGTAAATGACCTTGGGCCAATCACTTTCTCAGTTGTAGGAAGCAAGCAAACCACTTCTGAAATCTTGCCAAGAAAATTGCAAGGTCCAGATCCAAAGCTGTTGCAAGACTTGATAAAGGGGTATACAAGAACAGCATATGGAACTGGAGGCAGAGTTAAGCATGTCATCAGCTTAGAGTCCTTATGTTGCCACAAATGAGCCCAGCCCTCCTTGAATTTTTAACTAAACTGCTTCTTTATGGAGATTGTCCTGAGAGTTCCGGAGGCATTAAAAATTGGCCCCAGGATAAAATTGTCATTTTCACAGTGCATTAAAATCCTAACTTTGTCCTCCTGGCTGTTATGATGACAAGGGAAGTATATAAACTCCAAAATTCCTGTGTGTGTGTGTGTGTGTGTGTGTGTGTGTGTGTGCAGAAGGAAGTTGCTGATGCTCTCCATTAGGCCACCAGCCCCAGAGATACAGAATCAGATTTCCAAATTAGTAACCGAATTGATTAACATTCTTGTACATCTTCCTCGGGGGGGAAACAATTCAATTTTCCTATCCTGTTAGTCTGAAAGGAAAAAAACAAAACAAAACACCATACCTGTGATGTAAGATTGGCCTTTGTATTCCATCGGCATTTCCAAAAAGTGGCTCGGAATATGATGTCTTATTATCTTTGCCTTATCTAATATCATAATTTCTCGGAACCTTCTCTGAGATTCTTTGCAAGGCCCCCTCCCACCGAAAATTAAATCCAATCAAAATTCAACCATCATGTTAGAGGTCTTCTAATCCAACCGCCTGCTCAAATAGGAGATCCTATATGATTTCAACAAGTAGATGTCCAGTCTCTTCTTAAAAGCCTCCAGTGATGGAGCACCCATAACCACTGAAAGCAAGTTGTTCCACGAATTAATGGTTTAATTGTTTTCACTGTTAGGAAATTTCTCCTTAGGTTGCTTCTCTCCTTGATTAGTTTCCATCCATTTGTCGTGGAGTCGGACAGTGAGGAAGCTGGGGAGGAACATGGGCCAGTCTTGGAGTCTGGGGAAGGCCCGGATGAGGGCTCTGCGTCGGAGGAAGAGTTGAGGCCAAGGCCATCTGGGAGTGACTCTGGAAGCTCCTGAGGACTCAGGAGCTTCCAGAGTCGGACAGAAAAGAGAGACAGAGGAACAGGAGGAGTCTGTTGTGTTGCAATAACTTAACCGTCAAGCACTGGGGAAATCAGGAGATTCAATGAGCATAAAAATTTATTTGCAAGCTTACGCTCTCTACAAGAATCTGACCAACTAACGGTCAAGGGAAATGAGCGGGAGATAAGAGAGGCATTCCAGGTGGGCTGGATTTCGATCTCTTGTGGGTGCGCAGGGACTGGTGACACATTTGACCCCTCCCTCGGGCTCAGCCTGTTCATCTCCTACATTAACAACCGCAGTGATTCGCTTAACAACTGTGGCAAGAAAGGTCATAACATGAGACAAAACTCACTGAACCACTGTCTTGATTAACAATGGAAATTTTGGGTTCAACTGTGGTCGGAAGTCAAGGACCACCTGTATGCAAAATTAGGTCCTTACACAGGCAAAATCCAGACTTTCTGGACTACCTTGGCCTGTGTGATGAGAAGAAGTCCACCCAGATCTCATTCCTACCATTTCCTTTATATCAGAGGCCTTCAAACTTGGCTGCTTTAAGACTTGTGGACTTCAACTCCCAGAATTCTCCAGCCAGCTATGCTATGCTGGCTGGAGAATTCTGGGAGTTGAAGTCCACAAGTCTTAAAGCTGCCAAGTTTGAAGGCCTCTACTTTATATAGTCGCCATTCTTCCTCTTTGCTCATCTATCTGGTGCTGATGGTTCATTAAGGTAATGCACTTAGAGCCCAGCCAATTAAAGTCAATACTACATAGCACCGTAATTCTCACTTTTCCATACAAATTACTTTGGTCGAGGCCCCAAGAATGGGGACCTCATAAATCATCAGCCAAAGCAACAGGGTTTTAGCACGTCTTTCCCACACCTGATCATAAATCTTGGTCGTTGGCGATTAAAATTCTGACTCTGATCTTCCAGTAATTCCTTCTAGTTCCACTCAAACAAGATAAATACAAGTCCAGATGCGTAGCAAGGTTACCAACCTCGGCTGAGGTTGGGGGCGATGGTCGCCCAAAACTTTGAAATTCAGGGGGAGAGAGAGAGAGAGAGAGAGAGAGAGAGAGAGAGAGAGAGAGAGAGAGAGAGAGAGAGAGAGAGAGAGAGAGAGAGAGAGAGAGAGAGAGAGAGAGAGAGAGAGAGAGAGAGAAAGAAAACAATCTTGCCAGGTTTCTCCTTTTAACCTCTTGACCAGAAATAACGCAATGTTTCATCAGCCAGTTCAATTGCAGAGGGACTGCAGATTTGTTACGAAGCACTCGAGTTGCAAAATTGCATTTCCTGCCTCCTATTATTACCGCCTGCTGAAGAAATGGCATCTATCTAATATTTAATTCTTTTCTTTTCCTTGTTTTTTTTTAACTGTCTAGAATAGGGGTGTCAAACTAATGAAAAGAAGGACTAAGGGAGACATGATTGCAGTCTTCCGATATCTCAGGGGCTGCCACAAAGAAGAGGGAGTCAAGCTATTCTCCAAAGCACCTGAGGGCAGGACAAGAAGCAATGGATGGAAACTACTCAAGGAGAGAAGCAACCTGGAATTAAGGAGAAATTTCCTGACAGTTAGAATAATTAATCAGTGGAACGAGTTGGCTCCAGAAGTTGTGAATGCTCCAACACTGGAAGTTTTGAAGAAGAGGTTGGATAACCATTTGTCTGAAGTGGTGGAGGGTTTCCTGCCTAAGTAGGGGAACTCCAAGATCCTCTCCAACTCTGTTATTCTATTCTATTCTAAACTCAATTTCATCAAGAGCCGCATCAAGATTGTGTTTGACCTTGGGGGGTTGGGGTGGGTGTGGCCAGGGTGGGTGTGGCCAGCTCAACGTCACTCATGTCAGGGGCGCCTGTGGTGGTCCAAGAACTCTGCCAGTGAAAACGGGCTCCCAAGCTCCATTTTCAGCTGCGAAAGCTTCCTGTAACCTTCTGCCAGAGAAAATGGAGGTTGTTTTCAGAGCTGGCAGAGGCACCACAGGCTATGGGCCGTCCTTGGCTATTTCCAGGTTGGCTCCATGGGTCAGATCCAGCCTTGAGTTTGACATCCCTGCTCAGTGGTGAAATTCAAATTTTTTTTTATTACCGGTTCTGTGGGCGTGGCTTGGTGGGCGTGGCTTGGTGGGCGTGGCAGGGAAAATCTCCATTCCCACCCTGCTCCTGGGGGAAGGATACTGCAAAATCTCCATTCACACCCCACTCTGGGGCCAGCCAGAGGTAGTATTTGCCGGTTCTCCAAACTACTCAACATTTCCGCTACCAGTTCTCCAGAACCTGTTAGAACCTGCTGGATTTCACCCCTGCCCCTGCTCTAGAATATCCATTTGATTATGGACCTGTGGCTATTTTATCTCTTCAGAACTGTATATTTTTTTGACAGGATTGAGTGATAAGCCAGATGGTTGCTAAGCAGGTTTTGCCCTGCTTTGCAACTGTTCTGGAGGCAGTTGTTAAGCGAGTCATTGCAGTTGTTAAGGGGGTAACGAACACTAAACCAACTGTTGTAAATTAAGGACTAGCTGTACATACACAGCACCATTATCTGTGCAGAAGTGCATCAATGAACCTCATTAAATCAGTACAATGCTTGCCCATTTCCAAGAAATGCAGAATTGGATAAAAGAGCCATCATCCAACCCTTAGTGGCTGTGAAGATGTAACCTTCTGATCAATCAATCAATCAATCAATCAGAATAGAACTGAAAGGGACCTTGGAGGTCTCCTAATCCAACCCCTGCTCAAGCAAGAGACCCTATAACAGGAATCAGCAACCCGGAGCTCTGGAGCCTCATGTGGCTCTTTCACCCCTCTGCTGCGGCTCCCTGTCGCTCAAAATGTGCATCACAACTGCCAATGTGCAAGACCCACCGACACGCCAATTTATTAAGCTTTTTGTCCCCTGGTAGGCCAACCATAGATTTAATTTATTTGTATTTTTATCAAATTTATATGCCGCCCTTCTCCTGTAGGACTCGGTATTCTGCGGCTCGCAGAATAAAAACAGCCTAACAATAAAATAATGCTAAAAACAAGCCCAATTAAAATCCCCAACAATTAAAACCCTCGCGGCAGATCAGGGAATTTTCTGAAAAAGCCATGTGTTCAGGTCGGCACGAAAAGTACGGAGATCAGGGGCCGTCCAGAGCCTGGTGGATAACCCATTCCAGAGGGATGGTGCAGCCACAAAGAACGTCCTCATCCTGGGGGCTGCCAGCTGACATTGTCTGGGTGACGGCACCTGGAGAAGAAAAGTTCTATGTGAGCGCACTGGGCGGTGGGAGGCCGGTAGGAGATGGTCTTGCAAGTACCCCGGGCCCATGCCATGAAGGGCTTTATAAGTAAGTACCAGCACCTTGAAGTGGATCCAAATGGCTACCGGCAACCAGTGCAGCCCGCACAGGAGAGGTGTTACACGGGAGTAATGGGAAGCTCCCGTAACAACCCGCACGGCCGCATTCTGGACCAGCTGGAGCCTCCGGGTGCACCCCAAGGGCAGCCCCATATATAAAAAAAAGTGGAAATGCAAATCAATGTGAATTAGGCTTTCTAATTACGTCTGGCCAAGGAATTGTACCTTCTTCACTTCTGTGGGCGGGGAAAAAAAACAGCAGAAGATGGAAGGACTCTAAGGTTTTTTGTTCTTTTTTCCCATGGCAATTCCAGTACCTCATTATGCTCCACACATCCTGACAGATTCTCCTTCCCTAGGAGCTACGAGTTGGAAAAAAGAAACCCAAGCATGATTGACAAGGGTCTCTCAAGCAGAAGCGAGTGTGTGGAATTCCTGAAAATATTTCAGCTCATCTCTTCACTAATGAAGGAGGTTTATTTAAAAAAAAACCATTTCTGAGTACGTTTACAAAGGGGAAAGGGAAGCCCTGGGTGCTCTCTAAGCATGCAGATGTTTCATTAGCCAGCGAGGTTACATCATCATGCTAGAAGAGGATGGAGTTTGCAGAATGGAATGGAATGGAATGGAATGGAATGGAATGGAATGGAATGGAATGGAATGGAATAGAATAGAATAGAATAGAATAGAATAGAATAGAATAGAATAGAATAGAATAGAATAGAATAGAATAGAATAGAAGAGTAGAGTAGAGTAGAGTAGAGTAGAGTAGAGTAGAGTAGAGTAGAGTAGAGTAGAGTAGAGTAGAGTAGGACTGGACTGGACTGGACTGGACTGGACTAGGATAGAATGGAATGGAATGGAATGGAATGGAATGGAATGGAATGGAATGGAATCAAATCAAATCAAATCAAATCAAATCAAATCAAATCAAATCAAATCAAATCAAATCAAATCAAATCAAATCAAATCAAATCCAATAGAGTTGGAAGAGACCTTGGAGGTCTTCTAGTCCAACCCCCTGCTTAGGCAGGAAACCCAATACCATTTCAGGAAAAGGAAGGCTGTGCTCAAATCCTGGTTCCCAGATGTTGGAAGAAATGTCCATCTGGGTTCAGTTCCAAGTGAGGAAAAAGACACTGGATTCATGGAAGTTGCTTGGAAAGGTTTACTGGTGAACGGGAGATCCCGAGTGGAAAAAAAACGGCAGAGATGCTGAGAGTGCCTGGGTTTTATGCCCGCTGTTGGACTTCAAATTTGAGCTTGTGTCCCAATTGGTTGTCAGACTCCCATGGGGCCAATGCAGGGGTAACTATGTAGGTTGTCTTTTGAGTCCCAGGCTTGGTTGACTCTTGCTGGGTGATGATGTAATGAAAGGGTTTTGGGCAATTCCTACTATGCCTCTGCACGGTCATCCAAATATTACAATAGTGGCTAAAATTGTGTATTTTAGGAAAAGTGTATTTTCTAAAACTAGCTAATAACTCCACTTTTTTTTTTTTTTTTGGGGAGGAGTACCATAAAATTATATATCACTGGAAAGATAATTTAATCAAGAACGTAATGCAATAACTTTGATGAAGGATTTGCTATTAGAATAGCAGTTACAGTATAAAGAAGAAAAGTGAAACATGTAGAAATAACGAGATAGACAAAAATGATCACCATAGAAAAAATGAGAGATACAAAAATTATCACTGCGTCAGTTAATACTTAGTCGGGTAACCTTTAATATGAATGACAGCCTTACAACGTCTTCCCATGGAGTGAACCAGTGTTTTAGTTCTGCAGCTGTTATCATGTGAAACCAAGATGGAATGATGGCTTCGATTAACTGGGTTTTATTGTTGGGTCGCTTTTGATTAACAAGGTTCTTTAGTCGGCTCCATAGATTTTCAATTGGGTGAAGGTCTGGGCTATTTCCCAGGACATTCCAGCAGTGGAATAGGATTATCTTGAAACTCGAAAAAAAAAAAAAGTGGTGTTATTAGCCATCAAATCTCAAAAATACACTTTTCCCAAAAGGTTTCCACAATTTTGGCCACTACTGTACAGCTGAATCCGTCGAAACAAGGGTGTCTCAGAAGCAGTGAAGAGTGATGAAAAAATAGATTTGATTTTGGAAGCTAAAAGAAAGTGAGGAAAGCATGAAGGGGATTAAATGTACATCCGGAGAAGCACGAGAAGCAAATATCACTCACCCAGGAAGAATTGGACTAAAAGCAACTAAATCATAACTGTTTACAGTCAAATGTCAAAGAGCCTTGGTGGCGCAGCAGCTTAAAGTGGTGTTAAAGTGACACCAGCTGCCTGCAATTACTGCAAGTTCGAATCTCACCAGGCTCAAGGTTGACTCAGCCTTCCATCCTTTCAAGATAGGTAAAATGAGGAGCCGGATTGTGCGGGCAATAAGCTGACTTTGTATAAAAAAGAACACCGCTTAGGGGGGCCCGAAAGCCCTACTAAGCAGGTATATACAAAAGTATGAAGGCTATTGCTTAACGCATTGTAAGCCGCCCTGAGTCTCCGGAGAATGGTGGCATATAAATTATTTTTTTTTAAAAAAATATGATCAGTCTACAAATCCAAAATAACAGGGTGGAGAGAGAGAAAAGGTGATTCGGAAGTGCCATTTTCTTTTCCAGGGTAGAAAGTTGGCCCCCACTTCTCTCCTAGAAGAATGAAATATTTTGAGAAATATTAAAAAAGGCAGAATATTATATTTCTCTGGTTGAGAAATGGAGAAACATTTTCTTGGAAAGCAGCCCCCACCTTCCTCAGTAGCCCACTGCAGATGTCAGCACTTAAGAGATAGAGATTAGGTAGCTCTATTCATAGGCAAAAATTCCCTGCAGCAAAGGCAGGATTAGCCCTCAGCCACAATAGGAATTGCCCAACAAGCCCCTTCTTTGCATCAGCCAAACTTCAACCAAACCTAGCTCAGACAAACTCCTAGGATTTGTACATGGGCCCATGGGAGTCTGATAACAGTCAACAGAATGCATGTTCTTGCATAGGAACAGGAAGCTCAAGTGCAAGGCCCAAGAGAAGGTTTAAAAAAATCCCTCACTCTCAACTCCATGTGGTCAGCTGCATCAGAACCACACGCGTGCTTCTGCTTTATCAATAAATGGACCCTCTTTCTAATCAGCCTCCAGCCTCCATTTTGTCTCCAGTGCCTTTCTCCCAGTTTGGAACTGAACCCAATGGATATTTCTTCTAACACCACACAGATTCTATTCTGTGAAAGCCTGGTTGACGTCTAGAAGGTTGGAGTTAGTTAGCTGCTTAGTTAAAACCAGTTTGGTGTAGCAGTTAAGACTGGCCTAGAACCCAGGAGATGGTGAGTTCTAGCCTCATTTTAGAATATGAAGGCCAGCTGGGTGACTTGGGGCCAATCACCAGGAGATGGTGAATTCTACTCCCACCTTAGGCATGATAGCTGGTTGGGTGACTTTGGGCCATTCACTCTCTCTCAGACAATTCACCTCACATCATTGCTGAGGGGAGAGAGGAGAGGAGAGGAGTGAGGAGGAGAGAGGAGAGGAGAGGAGAGGAGAGGAGAGGAGAGTTGGAAGGGACCTTGGAAATCTTCTAGTTCAACCCCCAGCTCAGGAGACCCTATATCATTCTGGACAAATGGCTGCCCAAACTCTCAGTGATGGAGAACCTCAACTTCTGAAGGCAATCTTGTTCCACTGATTAATTGTTCTGTCAGGAAATTCCTCCTAAATTCCAGATTGGATCTCTCCTTCATAAGATTCCATCGATTGCTTCTTGTCCTGCCTTCTGATGCTTTGGAGAATAGCTTGACTCCCTCTTCTTTGGGGCAGCCCCTCAAATATTGGAAGACTACTATCATGTCACCCCTGGTCCTTCTCTTCATTAGACTAGAAGAAGGAGTATTAAGTATGTCCACTGCATCAAACTATAAAGTAATACATGTGGGATAAAAAGCTAAAAGAAAAGTTTGCAGACTGTGAAATAATTTTTCTAACGTTTAAACATTCTTCTACTGCCAGCATGTTGTTTAAAATGAGATCTTCTCATTAGGTGTGTCTCACACAGAGGGAGTTTGCTCATTAATAACTCATCTTGGCAATGAGGGTGCTTTGACTTTAAAATTTAATTGTAGTAACACAAAAGTAGACAACTCCAAGGACATTCTATCACCCCTGTCCTTGAGAAGAGACAATCTCAGTAAACATCTGTATCTCCTTCAATAAAACAGTTTTCTGAAGAACCCTTAGAGATAAACTTGATTAACTCTATGAGTACCTTGCCAGATACTGAACAAGTGGGTATTATTGAAAAAAGGTTAGGTGATCTGAGGCAGTGGTGAAATCCAATTTTTTTTACTACCGGTTATGTGGGCGTGGCTTGGTGGGCATGGTGTGGCTTGGTGGGTATGGCAGGGGAAGGATACTGCAAAATCCACATTCCTTCCTGACTCCTGGGGGAAGGATATTGCAAAAACTCCATTCCCTCCCCACTCTGGGGCCAGCCAGAGGTGGTATTTGCCGGTTCTCCGAACTACTCAACATTTCCGTTACCGGTTCTCCAGAACCTGTCAGAACCTGCTGGATTTCACCCCTGACCTGAGGGAATTATTAGCAAAAACACATACATCTGCCAAACCTATAAATCTTTTGTAAGACCATACTTGGAGTATAGCATTCAGTTTTTGTCACCACATTACAAAAAAAGATGTTGAGACTTTGAAAAAAGTGCAGAGAACAACAACTAAGACGATGAAAGACCTGGAAACTGAAACATATGGAGAACAGTTGCAGGATTTGGTTTTGGCTAGTCTAAAGAAAAGAAGGACTGGGGTGGGGTGACATGACAGAGGTATTCCAATAGTTGAAGGGCTGCCACAAAGACTCTTTGGCAGCGTGTCAAGGGAGATAAAGATGGGTGATTATCCAGAAGGACTTCTCCCGAAGAACTTTTTGCAACTAATTGGGACTCAGCTGTGAATGAACGTAATTCACAGCTGTTGCAATAAAAGAGGTTTTTGGGAAACACACTACTTGTGTGTTTTAATGATTCAGGAAGGTCACAACACCTTTGGGACTACCTTCTCCTGCTTGTGAACTTGATGAATTTGATTGGATGACACAAAAGCCACACTAAAATGGACCTTGGGCCTGAAGCATCCATAGGAGGGTTTTTTTTTAAATCAAGATGGCCTCAGTGAAATGCAAACCTCACCAGTTTTTCAGAGTGTGTTACATATGTGACACATGTTAAAATGCATCACGGTTTGGATCATTGCATTCTCACAACCTATTGTGACTTTTTTGACACCATCTTCCATGGATGTCTCTGCTTTTAATTGATCGGTTAAACCTCTCTTGTGCCAAAATTTGGACATTCCTACTTTTTTAAAAAAAATGTTTTTATTATGCATTTTCCCTTATTCTACATCACATTTCCAGTTTTGCAACCACAATTGTATCCAGTCCTTTTTAAATATGCACAGTATTATATACCTTGATCATAACCATTATTCTCACAATCATACAGCATAGTCTTTTTTCAATACATGGCATTGTACGTCATAATTATGTCTCTTACTTTCATAGTTGTACAATAACACTCTATATTTTACATTCTATACATTTTAATCCATAGTCACTTACAGTCTGATAGCAATATTGCTTACAGTTTACATGCTTATATATATCTTTATTCCAAGGGGTGCGGTGGCTCAGTAGCTAAGACACTGAGCTTGTTGATTGAAAGGTCAGCAGTTCAGCAGTTCGAATCCCTAGTGCCGCATAACCGGGTGAGCTCCCATTCCTTGTCCCAGCTTCTGCCAACCTAGCAGTTCAAAAGCACGTAAAAAATGGACTTCCGGTGGCGCCTTCCTCGTTGGCGGCGGGCTTTTCATGCCCGCCAGTCTCCCGGCGCGTTAGAGCCGCCTCACAGCTGGCAGGCGGCTCGAAAAACCTGTTCCTCGACTGGAGGAACAGGTAGAGCTTCTGGGGGTGAGGTAGAACCTCTTTGACCCCCCCAGGAATTTCCATGTCCTGGGGAGGGCTCAGATGGATGGTTCCCTCCATACCCCCAGGGTATGCTCTGCGCCGAGAGGATCCTCCGCTAATTATTTAATTAGCGGAGCCAGACGTGGGAGCAACACCACGATTGAAATCACATTTGGAGCAAGCTGGAAAAGAGAAAAGAAAATCTCAAGCAAGTATGGATTTTTTCTTTAACGGAGTTTTTTTTGGAAGAGGAGGGGGGGGAAGGAGAGGAAGAAAATTGAACGTCTTTAAGATGGCGACAGGCTCTGTCTGAAAGGAAAGTTTCAGCGGAAATGGAGTGCAGAGCTTAGTCTTGAAAGGAATATCCTGTTACAGACAAAGAATTCAAAGGAATAGAGGCTGATTTAAACAGATTTTTTCTACCCCCTTTTTTTTCTTTTCTCTATTGAAGTAAGGAGGATTCTTTTTCTTGGTTTTTTAAAAAAAAAAGAAAAAAAAAGCAAAGATGCCTAAACCTAAAGGAAGGGGGGGCTCCCCTTTGAATCAGATGAATAAAGTTGAAATGTCTCATATGCAGAGACTTACAGAACAGGAGTTAAAAGAGTTAATTACAAGGTCCTTAGAGAGTGTGGTAGATAAGATAAAAGGTTCACAGAAGGATCTTGAGGAACTGGTTTCTGGGAAATATGACCAATTAAATCAAATCATTGCTCAAGTAGCCTCAGATTTTTCAACAGTGCTGGCTGCAATGGGGAAGAAAATGATCGAGATGAGTAGTAAATTTGAATCTCAAATACAAGAGTTACAAATGAAACTCCTGGAAGCAGAGGCCAATAACCATAATATTCAGAATGATGTTATTATGCTTCAAATTAAGACTATGGAATCTGCAATTAGATTGAGAGGGATAAAAGAAGATAACAGAGAAAACCTAAGGACAACTTGTGCAAAGGCCTTTGCAGAATTATTAAAGTTACAAGATGAACTAATTCTGGGCTCTATTGTGAAAGTTTACAGAGTCAACTCACGTTTTGCGAAACAAAGGAATTTGCCTAGAGATGTCGTTGTCTATTTCACTGATAAAAGACTGAGAGATGATATTCTACAAAAGTCTTATTCTGATAGACTGCAGGTAGCTGGCACACAAATCAGGGTCTTTAAAGAGCTACCTTCGAAGGTTTTAAAAGACAGGAAAGATTTTGATTTTTTGGTCAAGGAATTGAAGAGAAGTAATATCCTATTTAGATGGGACTTTCCAACTGGTATAATTTTTAGATATCAAGGTGTGAGACACTGTTTGAATACTATTGAAAAAGCAGAATATTTTTATCAAAATATTTTTAAGGGAGCACCGAAACATCTCAAGAATAAAAAGTCAAAAACAGAGTTTGCAAAATGTGAAAAGAAAGAAGAAAATCAAAGTGTGTTAAAAGTAAAAGGAGATTTTGGTGGTTGTCCAGAGGATTCTATTATGGATTTTTTGGATGAGAAAACTGAACACCCCAGTGTTTCTGGGGGATTACAAGACCTTGAACTGCTGGAGGAAGATTCAAAAAACAAAGTTTTACATCGAGATGACCAGCAGCAGAGGTCCAATACTCTTCAAGACATGGGGGTTGATGCTAATCGACAGGAATTAGAATTCAACGAAGAAATACGACTGGAAACCACAGGTGATAAATTCAAAGAGCATTGTGAATTGCTTGATACTGAATCTGAAAGCATTGAAAGATTTGGAAAAAATGGATTAAGCACAATAACTGGTTAAAAGTTCATTCTAAATTGGATTAATTTTAAACTCACATATTAAAATGGATTATAAAAACTTTTACTATGAAGTTTATCCTGGATTGGACATGATATCCTGAGTTTTGATAGATTGCTGCAAAACTAGCAGTGATCATTGGTTACCCAATTATATATTTTGGTGGAACATATCGTCTAGGAGAAGACTAAGAACTTGAAAACATCTTATAACCCGAAGGGTTGAATTGCAAAGGGTGGCAGGATTTGAACTAATTTTAAAGGAACATCTGGGAATGCAGCTTTTGTTTGAAAGGCTGCAAAAGCTTATTTTTAGGTATAGTATAAACTAGTTGGAATGATTTTTTCCTAGAGGAGTGAATATCTTCGTGGTTGGATTTTACTTATATAAAGTCACTCGGGGGGTTGTGTGGAGAAATGTTTTACTTTGCTGACGGGGGCAGCGGCAAGATGAAGATTATTGAAGCGGATTTATGAGAGGAAATATATTTGACATCAATCAAGTTGAAGAGAAGATCGAAATTTGGATTATATAGACTGAGAAATGAATTAAATAAAAGATAATCTTCTTTATGATATAACTGTATGATTATAACTACATATGCATATATATATTTGTGTTTTATGTTTTTGGGGGGTTTTTTTTCTCTTTAGTTAAGGGTGCAGTTAGGATAGAACTATAATGCTGTTTTTAACTATAACTATTTTTTTTATTATAATATTGTTTAAATATATTAATGTTTGTTCTTGCTAGTTTGTTTTTTACTTTTTTGCCCTCTTTCCTTCCTTCTCTTTCTTTTCCTCTTTCGAAATTTGTTTAATTTAGAATTTGAATATTTAATAATCTTTTTCTTTTTCCCTTGTTCTAAATTTTGTTTTTTTTAAATTTGTAGCGGAAGTCAGGGGGGGGATAGGGAGGGACAGGGTTGGGGAGGGATGATGGGAGGGGTAGGGGTGGGGGATTGGGGGGGGAGAAAATGGAAAAAAATTTTGTATTGTAAAACTTTTTCAATAAAAAAAAAAGCACGTAAAAAATGCATGTAGAAAAATAGGGACCACTTTGGTGGGAAGATAACAGCATTCCATGCACCTTTGATGTTGAGTCATGCCGGCCACAAATGACCATGGAGACGTCTTCGGACAGTGCTTCCGCTTATAAACAGAGATGAGCATCACTCCCTAGAGTCGGGAACAACTAGCACATATGTGCGAGGGGAACTTTTACCTTTACCTTAACTTTATCCCTGTGTTTGTTTCTAGTTTGTTAATCTTCTTTTGTTATCCCTGCTCTTTATGAGGGGTATGATTGGGGTGAAATCCAGCATGTTCTTACAGGTTCTGACAAACCAGCAGTGGAAATTTTGAGTAGTTCGGAGAACCGGCAAATACCACCTCTGGCTGGCCCCAGAGTGAAGTAGGAATGGAGATTTCACAATATCCTTCCCCTGGAGTTGGGTGGGAATGGAGATTTTGCAGTATTCTTCCCCTGCCACGCCCCCCCCCAAGCCACGCCCCCCAAGCCACACCACGCCCACTAAGCCATGCCCACAGAGCCGGTAGTAAAAAAAATTTGGATTTCACCACTGGACATGATCCTTCAATTTTTGAAATAAAACAACTCGCTCTTGTAGAACTCTTTTTACATTTCTTTCCTAAAGTGCAGGTTGTCTATTAAACTTTCCCCTAGCCTATTGATGTGCTTATTTGTGAGTGTGTGTGTACATGTTTACGAGTTTTTCTCTCGGCCTCCAAATGGCCTTTACAGTTTGTACAGTCTAAAATTTACAGCCGTCCTGATAGCGCTTTTTAATTTAATGAAGCAAAACTGTAAAGCAATATTGTCCCCAAAGAAAGATCAGTGCCATTATTTTGCTGGTGTTAAGTTTCTCTAATGAAATAAATTCCAATTTATGTTGCCTTTGTTGCCATAGATAACTCACTGCAGAGGGTAAATGTTTCTAATGTAATGACATGCTAACTCTCGGCTCACAAATGCCGCCTCAGCTAATGGGATTCCGAATGGTATGTTGTACAATGATTGCAAACTGATCTGAAGAAAATTATGATTAAAAAGCTATATAAAAATGGCGGCTGGGCAAAAATAATGAACACAGTTAATAGCGAAAGTCTGTTGCTGGCAGAATCCTCTTTCGTTTATTCCTTTTTAGAGCGGAATTATATATTAAGGATGATATTAGGACATAGAGGCTGTCAAATTCTCTTCAGTTTGAGTCTCATGGCGGAGTCAAGCCAGAAAACGCTGCTGAGTTTCTCGTGCCGCTGCATCGTAATTCAAATGCTTAGCTATTTCTACATTGAGATCGAAATATTCCACTTTTTCAAGAATGGTGGCATTTCCTATCCATCTCCCCAAATGGTTTTGTGTGTGTGTGTGTGAATAGTCCTCCTTAAAGGAGAATATTTGTAGCTCAAGGTTGAAACGAGGAATCCTTGGTACTCTCTGAGGTTGCTTGTTTTCTGCAGACATTTCACTATTTTTTATTTTTTATTTTATTTTTATTTTATTGAATTTATATACCGCCCTACTCCCGAAGGACTCAGGGCGGTGAGCAGCCAAAGATAAAAATACAATTTACAAAAGTTAAAAACCCATTAAAAATATATTAAATAATTTGGCCCAAGAACAATTTTTTTTTAAAAAAACATCCAATTTACATAAAACTTAAAAACACATTTAAAAGGGAGAGTCAGACCAGACCAGCCTGCTGGAATAAAGATGTTTTGAGGGCGCGGCGGAAAGTGCGCAAATCTGGGATCCTCTGTATCTCCGGCGGGAGCTCATTTCATATGGCAGGTGCCTCCACAGAGAAGGTTCTCCCCCTGGGGGCCGCCAGTCGACACTGTTTGGCCGACAGCACCCTAAGGAGCCCCTCTCTATGGGAGCATACTGGTCAGTGAGAGGTTACAGGCGGCAGAAGGTGGTCTCGTAAATACCCTGGCCCTAAGCCATGGAGCGCTCTAAAGATGGTAACCAAAACTTTGAAGCGCACCCGGAAAACCACCAGGAGCCAGTGCAGCTCACGCAGGAGGGGGGTCACATGGGAGCTCATCAGTGCTAGTAAGGAGTGGCGTTTGCTGTCAGTTTATATTCTGGGGACTGGGTGGGTGGAGTAGTCTTAGAGATTCCTTGGTTAGGTTGTTTAGATTTAACCATTGGGAAAAGGTGACCATCCTAGACCAGGCCAAGTCCAAAAATGCCAGGGAATATCTAGAAGCCTGGCTATCTGACAAATTGACCATCAATAGGCACATAGACAAAAACCACATCTGTAGATGATGCAAAAGAGACCATCAACCAGCCCATAAGAGAACAAAAAGACTCCATCACTCTCCACCAGTAATCAGCACTCAGACCAGATTAGATTACAGATTACAAAGTAACAGAGTTGGAAGGGACCTTGTAGGTCAATAAATAAATAAATAAATAAATAAATAAATAAATAAATAAATAAATAAATCTAGTCCAACCCCTTCCCAGACAAGACAATCTACACTGTTTCTGACAAATGGCAGTCCAGTCTCTTCTTGAAAGCCTCCAGGGATGAAGCTCCCACAACTTCCGAAGGCAACTTCAGTTCCATGCATTGATTGTTCTCACTGTCAGAAAATTCCTCCTTATTTCCAGGTTGAATCTCTCCTTGATCAGTTTCCATCCATTATTCCTTATCTGGCCTTCGGATTCCTTGGAAAATAAATTGACCTCCTCCTCTCTGTGGCAGCCCCTCAAGGTTGACTCAGCCTTCCATCCTTTCTAAGGTAGGTAAAATGAGGACCCAGTTTGTGGGGGTAATAAGCTGACTTAGTATAAATATACAAAAGTATGAAGGCTATTGCTTAACGCATTGTAAGCTGCCCTGAGTTTCCGGAGAAGGGCGGCATATAGATCAAATTAAAAAAAAAAAAATATTGGAAGACTGCTATCCTGTCTCCCCTGGTCCTTCTCTTCACTAGACTAGCCATGCCCAGTTCCTGCAACCATTTCATATGTTTTAGCTTCCAGTCCCCTAATCATCCTGGTTGCTGTTTTCTGCACTCTTTCTAGAGTCCCAACATCTTTTTCATAGTGTGGTGAAAAGCAAAAATGCTTTTAAAAGTAAAAAAAAAGGCTCTGATGATTGTGCGACTCAGCTGGGCATGGGGGGAGGGGCAGGGATTTTTGCTACTGGTTCTCCGAACCACCCACCTCCATCGCTACCAGATCGGGCGATCCGGTCCGAACCGGGAGCATTTCACCCCTGGTTAGAATGCAGTATTGCAGGCTAACTCACTGCTCGATGCCAGGAGTTCGATCCTGACCGGCTCAAGGTTGGGTAAAATGAGGACCTAGATTGTTGGGGGCAATACGCTGACTCTGTAAGCTGCTTAGAGAGGGCTGTAAAGCATTATGAAGCCTGCAATACTGCATTCTAACTACTGCGCCACCAGGCACCATGAATCTGGCTTCCCCATTGACTTGCATTTCACAAGCCCACAAAAGCGATGACATGATCCGGGGATACCGCAACCGTCATAAATATATTCTGTTGCCAAGCATCTGAATTCTGATCAAAGATGTTGCAACGGTCGAGTGTATGAGAACCGGTTGTCAGTCACTTTTTTCGGTGTCATTGTAACTTTGGTCACTAAACGAAAGGTTGTAAGTCAAGAACTCCCTGCAGTCGATTCTGTTCTTAGGCTATTAGACTGTGGTCAAACACAGCTAATTCAAACACGGAGCATGTTTTTTTTCTGAGTGGGGAAATACTTTAATCCTTGCTTCATCCAAAACCGTTCCTGAGAAATTTGCTGAAGTGTGGCAGAGGGGTCATCTCCCTGCAATTTCAGCTTTCAGGAAATCGAAGCGATTATAAATTTCAATCGTAGATTGTATTTGAGGTCCTGGTGGACCATGCGTAACTCATCCCGGCCACATGGATTTTTTAGTATTAATGCCTCTGTGATGTTAAGCAAATTAACACAGTACAGTGAAACTCCCAAAAACAGAAGATGTACAGATTTTTATTTATTGAATTTGATAAACAGATAATGATTATGCCAACAGGGGTGTTGAAAGGACAAAGCGCGTAGGATGTGTTTTGTTTCTTAGAACATTTCTTCTAATTTTCCGAATAAAGATCATTTTTGAGATGAGCAGGCATCTAAGTCTTGAAAATAAATACCGTATTTTTTGGAGTGTAAGACTTTCCACACCCTTAAAAGAGGGTGAAAATTTTGGTGAATCTTATACACCGAATGTAGCCCCACCCACGAGGCCAAAAATGGGAGGCACAGAGTTGGCGATGGTCTGTGGTAATTCCTGCAGCCTGGAACAGCTAATTGGGGATATTCCGGGAGGCCAATCCACCCACTAATCAGCTGCTTGTGCTGAATCAGGCTGCAATAATGTGCTGAAGTTGACATGGCTGTTTGCTATTTGCTGCAAGGATATGTCAGAATTTGCAGCAGCAATCACATCCAGAAAGCACACACAAGTAACTGATTCAGAAGGATTCAATAACTTAATAATAAATAAATAACTTTATTGTCATTGTATGTGTATACACAGTATACCCATACAACGAAATTCATTTAACACCCAAAGACCAGGTCCAACACATATAACAATCCCCAAACACACTCCTTCTCACCACAATTCCCCACCCCTAAACTTCCCTTTATATGTATAATATAACAAATGAAGGAAATATACAATACCAAAAGCAGGTTTTCCAAAACAACAACAACAACAACAACAACAACAACAACAACAATAATAATAATAATTTTATTTCTATACCGTCCTTCTCCCGAAGGACTCAGGGTGGTGCACAGCTTATTAAAAGCACACACAAAAAAAAACCATCAGTTAAAAATAATTAAAATTAATAAATAATTTAGGCTCAGATTTAAAACCCAACATTTAAAAAAAAAACCCAATTAAAAAAAAAAACCCATCACATTGATAGCCCAGACTGGAGGAACAATAGGGTCTTGAGGGCACAGCAAAACACACGGAGGTCAGAGATCTTACGGATTTCCGGGGGCAGTTCATTCCAAAGGACACGGGCTCCCACAGAGAAGGGCCTCCCCCTGGCTGTCGCCAGCCAACATAACTTGGCTGATGGCACCCTGAGAAGACCCTCTCTGTGGGAGCGGACTGGCCGGTGGGAGGCTACTGGTGGCAGAAGACAGTCTTGAAGATACCCAGGTCCAATGTGGTAGTAAATACAAGCAAAACACAAGCAGAGGAGAGGAGTTTAAGTTTCAGTTTTAGTTTCAGAGCAGCATGCAGTTTTAGTACAGAACAGTTGAGCTAAGCCACGCCCAGGCTCCTTGCTGTCTCCTTGTTGCTCACACAGCAAATACTGTTTCAGTTTCTAAACAGCCCTCAACTCTGTCACACACTGACAGGATGGTAGCCAGATGAATACCAATGGATGCTGGTAGGCAGAGGCAGATTTTTTTTCTTATTTTCCTCCCCAAAAACTAAGGTGCGTTTTATACTCCGGAGCATCTTATACTCCGAAAAATACGGTATTTGTGTAGAAGATGCCAAACCTTTGTTGCCCTACTAGTGAGTTGCTATCCCTCGTGGACATTTGTTTTAATTTGTAAATTTTGGAACTTAATTTATCCTTTGGCTTTATGTTCTAGAATACTCAGACCTTTGGGAAATAATCCAGAACAGGGTATGGAGGATAACACATGGATTAATTGTTCACATTGTCGGAAAATTTCTCCTTACTTCTAGGCTGGCTCTGTCTTTAAAGTTCTTCCACCCATTAATTCTTGTCCTGCGCTCAGGTCACAGATTCACTTAGCAACTGTGTTAACTGACTTCACAACTGCAGTGATTCACTTAACAATTGTGGCAAGAAAGGCTATAAAATGGGGGGAAAGCTCAGATAGCTCAACCGGCTGAATAGCCTGTTATTAACATCCAGCTGTCTGCAATTACACCAGTTCGAGGCTCAAGGTTGACTCAGCCTTCCATCCTTTCTAAGGTAGGTAAATTGAGGACCCAGTTTGTGGGGGCAATAAGCTGACTTTGTATAAAAAATATACAAAAGTATGAAGGCTATTGCTTAACGCCTTGTAAGCCACCCTGAGTCTCCGGAGAAGGGCTGCATATAAATCTAACTAAAAAAAAAAAAAAAACTTAACAAATGTCTCACTTAGCAACCAAAACAATGTGAGCTCAATGATGGCCTTAAGTCAAGGACTACCTATCTATCCCCAGCCTGTGGTAAGTCAATAAACTCAAGAATGACAAGGAGGAGGAAAAGGCATCCTAATGAAAATGGCAATTTCAGCTGATAAATGTAACTGATGCGCCATTAATTTACGGAAAACATTGCTGTTTAGGTATGATGATGGCACGTTTAAATTAGGACTGGACAAATTCATGAAGACAAGCCCCAGTGGTGAACATCTGCTCACCTATTTTTTCAACAGAATGCTGGATCAAATGAAGCTCGGTTCCATTCAGCATGGAACATTTTGTGTCCTTAATTTGTGTAGAGTTGGCAGCATGGAAATAGAGACAGGTGGTTGTTCTCCCTTGAGAAAGCTGCTTTAGAGCTTCTACCCCTCGTTTCTCTATATGTTTTCAAAATCTCGAGATCCCCCACATATCCTAATAATCATGAAGAGAAAACTGCTTCCTAAATCCAATTAAACCCAATTTTTTTGGTTTGTGTATATATGCAGAAAAATGTATATACATGCAGAAAAGGGACTAGGTGGCTCAGTGGCTAAGATGCTGAACTTGTCAATCGAAAGGTCGGCAGTTCAGCGGTTCGAATCCCTAGTGCCACATAATGGAGTGAGCTCCTGTTACTTATCCCAGCTTCTGTCAACCTAGCAGTTCGAAAGCAAGTAAAAAATGCAAGTAGAAAAATAGGGACCACCTTTGGTGGGAAAATAATAGTGTTCCGTGCGCCTCTGGCATTTAATCATGCCAATCACATGACCATGGAGACGTCTTTAGACAGCGCTGGCTCTTCAGCTTTGAAACGGAGATGAGCAGTGCTCCCTAGAGTTGGGAATGACTTGCACATATGTTCGAGGGGAACCTTTACCTTTTATATAAGCAGAAAGTAAATACTGTATGTAGTTATGTATGTATGTATCAGGGGTGAAATCCAGCAAGTTCTGACAGGTTCTGGAGAACCGGTAGCGGAAATTTTGAGTAGTTCAGAGAACCGGCAAATACCACCTCTGGCTGGCCCCAGAGTGGGGTGGGAATGGAGATTTTGCAATATCCTTCCCCCAGGAGTGGGGAGGGAATGGAGATTTTGCAGTATCCTTCCCATGCCACGCCCAGCAAGCCACACCACACTGATCAAGCCATGCCCACAGTAGTAAAGAAAATTGGATTTCACCACTGGTATGTATGTATGTACGTATGTACAGTAGTGGCCAAAATTGTGGAAATTTTTTGAGAAAAGTGTATTTTTGAGGTTTGATGGCTAATAACACCAATTGTGTTTTTTTTTTTAGTAGTACCATAACATTATATATCAAAGGAAAGATAATTTAATCAAGAATGTAATGCAATGAAGTTTGTTCAATTATCTGTATTCTATGAAAAGTTATAGCCAAGTAACCAGAAAAAGGAAGCACGCCTTGCTTAGGTTGATATCAGATAGCTTTCCTTCATCTGATTGTAGCCAATGGGCATGCGTATTTAGAGAGCCAATCAGGCGTCATCCTGTTTTGGCAATGAGCCAATCAGATCACCGTAGGATTCGGTTATTGATGACATGTATTGAAGCTGAGAGGAGGACATTTGTCAGTGTGTTTGGTGATCCCTATCAAGTTGGTTGGGGTTTTTTTTTGTGTGTTCTTTCATTTACTGAGCTTGTAAAACGTAATAAAATTAAAGTAATGCTGCAAGAGTTGACTGGTCGCCCAGAAAGCAATATAAAATAGTATTATTAAGTTAGCAAGGCTACAGTTATAAAGAA
Organism: Masticophis lateralis; assembly: GCA_030761175.1. Classification (NCBI taxonomy): domain Eukaryota; kingdom Metazoa; phylum Chordata; class Lepidosauria; order Squamata; family Colubridae; genus Masticophis; species Masticophis lateralis. The sequence continues at coordinate 79,404,680 of JAUDYJ010000007.1, read as the reverse complement.
ATTAGAAGAAAAATGGGTGGAAACTTAACCAAAGGTGGCAATTCTAAGTTTCTGAAGAGGTATAAGGAGACTCGGTCGCTACAAAACCACACCGGTAAAGGCAGGAAAAGGTGCACAATTAGGGTTGGTCACACAGTCATCCAGATATTTAGACTGGATTTGGGATTTTTATCCACCTATCGAATCCTTCCCAAAAATCTTGGATAGGTAGATCTTGATGTTTGATGGTGTGAAGGGCATTGTTGCAGAATGTAAGCTGTTCCAAGTGAAGCTGCCTTTTGAATTGACTGCGAGTGGTTTTGTCAATGTCGACAGTCTTCAAGTGATGCTTCAGTTGTTCGGGATCATCATCATCATTATTATTTTAAAATTATTGGCCACTTGAATCTAGTAGGCTCTGGGCGATGTATAAAACCAAAAACCATAAAAACAACTCCCAAAGGTGCTTTTTTCAAGAGGTAACCGGACTTTCTGTTTTTTCTTTGAAGACGTTTCGCTTCTTATCCGAGAAGCTTCTTCAACTCTGAAAACGACTAAAAACATTAATTCAACAGGCAGCCCAGACTAAAATGATCTAATAAACAACCAAACTCACAAAATGAAACAAGAGCCATTAAGCAATAACTAACATCAACCTTAGGCCGAAGGATTTTTAAAAAGATGAAAAGAGCCTCAAGGACATTTAGGTTTTTGATTTCGTGAGGCCTCTTAAAACAGAAGCAGGATCGGTAGGTTTTATCCCTTGAGGAAAGGAAAAAAAAGCCTCTTATTCCACCCCACAAAAAATGTGTGTGGGGGGGAGATAATATTTTCTCAATCTACACACCCACCTCCCCACTCCGATCTCCGTGCCAATTTGTCACCATTGACATTAAAGCTTGACAAATTCTGCCAGGTTGAGGAGCCCAGTTAAATAGCATAGATGTTATTATATCTATTAGATGTTATTATATCTATTATATATAATATTATATTATATTTTCAGATTATATATCTGAAAATGACGTTGGGCATAGGTATTTTGGAAGAGTAGGGAATGGATGAAGTTCTCCAGTGGTGGGATTCAATTTTTTTTACTACCAGTTCTGTGGGTGTGGCTTGGTGGGCGTGGCTTGGTGGGCATGGCAGGGGAAGGATATTGTAAAATCTCCATTCCCACCCCACTCCAGAGGAAGGATACTGCAAAATTCCCATTTCCTCCCAATCAGCTGGGACTTGGGAGGAAGAGAATAGATGGGGGTGGGGCCATTCAGAATTTTTACTACCGGTTCTCCCAACTACTCAAAATTTCCACTACCGGTTCTCCAGAACTGGTCAAAACCTGTTGAAACCCACCTCTGGCCTGGGGCTAAAGTTAGCTTTTCAAGTCTTTCCAAAATCCGATAAGAGGAACCAGTCTTTTCTCTGGAGGAGGCTGTTCCAGAAGATGAGCAGTCACACTTCCTAAGTCTCACAAGATGGCCACATTTAATGTTGCATAACTCTGCTGGATCACACTGGGTGGGCAGTGATTGAGTTGTGAGTTGGTTGTTTCATGGGGATCATAGATTTGTAGGGTTGGAAAGGACATTGGAGGTCTTCTAACTAATCTCTTATTCAGAGTAGAAATCCTTGGATCCAGCAGTGGGTTTCACTTTTTGTTACCACCGATTCGCCTTCCATGCATGCATCTGGCCTCAGAAACATGATTTCCACTACCGGTTCGTGAGAACCAGTCCGAAGCAGCTGAATACCATCTCTGCTTGGATCATCCCAAACAAATACCTGTCCAACTTGCGTTGAAAACCTCCAGTGGTGTAACCCTCAAGACTCCAGAAATCCTCCGTTCCACACTATTTTGTAACACGCACCATCAGGAAATTCTTCCTTCTTTTGAGTTGTAGTTTTCTCTCAGTAAATTATAATGTATAGCACTTGGGGTGGGGGTAAGGAGGATGTTCATTGGTTCTTGTCTTACTCTGAGGAGCTATACAAAATAAACCTGCTCCTTCTTCTCTGTCAAAAGCCCTTCAAGTATTTGAAGACATCTATTAAGTCTCCCCTCAGCCTTCAGGCTAAACATATGAAGTTCATAGGTCTCAGTCTCCAAGCAACTTGTCTTCTTTGGTGTTCTTCTCTCAAGCCTCACTTAAGATAAGTTCTTCGTTGAAGATCCATGCATCCATAATACATCACAAACTAATTCACAGGTAACTTCTGACAGCTTGATCTAACTCTACACATCTATGCTTGTACATTAAAGGAAGGAAATGACCACAGGAGATATACAGTATCTAACCTAAATTAAAAAAAAATCTGAAATTTACATTTTAATCAGGGATTGTCAAAAAGATACTCTTTAGCTCAAGGAGTAGCTCTTCTCTTATAGACTGCTGAGTCCCTCTATAAACTTCAAATGCTTTTGTGAAGTAAGAATAATAAAGTTGCTCACCGCATGACGATTTTATTCAACATCCATCCTACATCCTATTGTAGGATCTGGAAGTCCTAGTGAACAATCACTTAAATGTGAGTCAGTAGTTGTGTGGCAACAGCCAAAAAAGCCAATGCAATCTTAGCAGTGGTGGGTTTCAATTTTTTTTATTACCGGTTCTGTGGGCGTGGTTTGGTGGGCGTGGCATGGCTTGGTGGGCGTGGCTTAGTGGGTATGGCAGGGGAAGGAGACTGTAAAATCTCCATTCCCTCCCCAATCCAGGGGAAGGTTACTGCAAAATCCCCATTTCCTCCTGATCAGCTGGGACTTGGGAGGCAGAGATTAGATGGGGGTGGGGCCAGTCAAATGTTTTACTACCGGTTCTCTGAACTACTCAAAATTTCCGCTAGTCTCCAGAACTGGTCAGAACCTGCTGAAAGCCACTTCTGAATCTTAGGTTGCATTAACAGAGGGATAGTATCAAGATCATATTGTAGGAAGTTAGCACCCACCCCTCTCCTAAGAAAATGAGATATTTTAAGAAATATTAAAAGGGCAGAATATTTCCCCTAAAAGGGAGGCAGAAACTCACACACACACACACACACACACACACACACACACACACCTTTGTCAATGGGCCATTCAGGCCTGGGCCAGTCTATTCTACATAACAAAGATCTACCTCCTTCAGGCAGAGCCATAGTAGGAATTGTCCAAAGCCCTTTCATTACATCATCACCCAGCAAGAGTCAACCAAGCCTGGGACTCAAAAGACAACCTACAAAATTACCCCTGCATTGGCCCCATGGGAGTCTGAAAACCAATAGGAAAACAGAAGCTCAAATTCAAAGCCCAACAGAGGGCATAAAACCCAGGCACTCTCAGCATCTCCGCCCTTTTTTTTTTCTGCTCAGGATCTCAAGCCATGCGATCCTGTTCATCCATAAACCTTCTTTCCAAGCAACTTCCATGAATCCAGTGTCTTTTTCCCCACTTGGAACTGAACCCAGAAGGATACTTCATCCAACAATTTGAAGGATTAGTATCACTTTATCAAGACCGCAGTTAGAATATTGCATCCAGTTTTGGTCACCAAATGATAAAAAAAAGATGTCGAGACTCTGGAAAGAGTGACAAAATTGATTAGAGAGCTGGATGCTAAAACATATGAAGATGTCTAATCTAGTGAAAAGAAGAACTAGGGGTGACATGATCGCAGTGTTCCAGTATCTGAGGGGCCGCCACAGAGAAGAGGGAGTCAAGCTATTCTCCAAAGCACCAGAAGACAAAACAAGAAGCAATGGATGGAGAAGCAACCAAAAGTAAAAAGAAATTTTCTAACAGTGAGAACAATCAACCAGTAAAATGACTTGCCTTCAGAAGTTGTACTCCATCACTGGAGGTCTTTAAGAAGAGACTGGACAGCCACTCGGAAATCTGGAATGATATAAGGTCTCCTGCTTTATCAGGGGTTGGACTAGAAGACCTCCAAAGTCCCTTCCCACTCTATTATTATCATATATGTATTTATTCATTGGTTCGATTTATATGCTGCTTTCTCCGGAGACTCAGGGCAGCTTACAATGCATTAAGCAATAGCCTTCATACTTTTGTATATACCTGCTGAGTAGGGCTTTCGCCCCCCCCCCCAAGCGGTGTTCCCTTTTATACAAAGTCAGCTTATTGCCCCCACAATCCGGGGCCTCATTTTACCTACCTCAGAAGGATGGAAGGCTGAGTCTGTCACTGCGTTTTTGTATTTACCAGCTAGAGCTTTTTATTTCTGGACTTTCAGACTTACCGTAGCTTGCCAAGTCCTTATCTCTGATCCACTGCGCATGTCCGCATTCCATTCTCTTCTTCTAAAAACTTTTCTTTGTTCTCCAGCCAGGAAGGTCAGGCTGGGGATCTTTGCCAAAATGTAACTAATTTAGATTACTGAGATGTTTTATTTTCTTTACAATAAATATGAGTTTAATTAGAAGATGTATTCTGGTTTTATTTTTCAAGAGTATACACAAGGAGAAAGTCATGATTCCACCTCTAATTGAGGGCAATTACCCCACGCAAGATAATGGGGAGGGCTGATTGCCGCTCTGACAGAGTCAACCTTGAGCCTGGTGAGAATCGAACTTGCAGTAATTGCAGGCAGCTGGCAGCTAAGGCTCTTCCTGGTGGAGCAGGAATTTGAATACATTCAAATTTTGATCTGGCATAATTTTGCAACCTAATACTTCAGGAGTTTCCATTATTCCTAATTTCACTGATACACAAATGTAATGTTCTAATTGGTCAAGCAATGAATTGGAAGAAATGCAACCTGAAATCAGTTACAGTTTTGAAACAGATAGCTTTGTTTTATTTTATTTTGGTTGGGTTCGGATATCTTGATGTAAGCATTGCGAAGATACTTTCTCAGCTGCTACGTTTGACCCCGGTAAAATAACAACTCGGCAGATGGTCTTATAATTCTTTGAGTTGTGGAAAATAAGACCAATGTGATTAGGATTAATTTAACTCCGAGGTTTGATTTATTTTAAGAGGTCTTGCTATTTTTTTTTTTTTTTATCCGTTCTCACCATTTCAGTTGACTTTGCAAGATATTAAAGTAGCTTTGTCTCGGGGGAAATTTTCACTGTATAAATTACCATCGCCTAGCGCAGTGATGGCTAATCTTTTTGCTGTTGCATGCCAAAAGCGGGGGGAGTGCGGGGGGATCACGTGCATGCATGCCCACACTCAATAATAATAATAATAATAATAATAATAATAATAATAATAATAATAACAACAACAACAACAACAACAACAATAATAATAATAATAATAATAATAATAATAATAATAATAATAATAATTTTATTTCTATACCGCCCCTCTCCCGAAGGACTCGGGGCGGTGCACAGCCTAATTAAAAGCACAAGACAAACAACAATTTTAAAATTAAAAATATTAAATAATTTGGCTCAATATAAAACCCCAAATTTAAAAATCCCAGATTAAAACCAATTTTAAAATGTTCACATCGATAGCCCGGCCTGGCGGAACAAAAAGGTTTTGAGGGCACAGCGGAATACACGGAGGTCAGTGAACTTACGTAATTCTGGGGGCAGTTCATTCCAGAGAGTAGGAGCTCCCACAGGGGAGGCCCTCCCCCTGGGTGTCGCCAGCCATAATTTGGCCAATGGCACCCTGAGGAGACCCTCTCTGTGGGAGCGGACTGGCCGGTGGGAGGCTACTGGTGGCAGGAGACAGTCTCGAAGGTAACCCGGTCCGATGCCATGGAGCGCTTTAAAGGTGGTAACCAACACCTTGAATCGCACCCGGAAGACCACTGGGAGCCAGTGCAGCTCATGCAGAAGGGGGGTCACATGGGCACAACGGGTTGCACCCATAACCACCCGCGCAGCTGCATTCTGGACCAGCTGGAGCCTCCGGGTGCTTTTCAAGGGGAGCCCCATGTAGAGAGCATTACAGTAGTCCAATCGAGAGGAGACAAGGGCATGAGTGACCATGCGTAGGGCATCGTGATCTAGAAAGGGCCGCAACTGGCGGATCAGGCAGATCTGATAAAAAGCCCCCTTGCGCCCTGTGCCCCCATGCATGCGTGTGTGCTCCCCTTGCTTTCGGCACGTGATGCCCCAGCGGACCCAGTAGGCCCGTTTTTCGTCCTTCCCAGGCTCCAGAAGCTTTCTTGGAGCTTGGGGAGGGCAAAAACGGCCTTCCCCAGCCCCCCGGAGGCCCTCCGGAGGCCGGAAACAGCCCATTTCTCAACTTCTGGTGGGCCCGGAAGGCCCAAAAATCAGCTGGCTGGCATGTGCATGCGTCCTGGAGGTGAGCTACGACAATACTTGCGTGCCCACAGATATGGCTCCGCATGCCACCTGTGGCACGCGTGCCATAAGTTTGTCATCATGGGCCTAGCGCTTAGATAACATTGGCTAAACAAAAAATAAATAAATACAAATAAAAATTGCACATGGCCTGACATGGTTAACTCTTAGATGGCCGGAGATGAGTTCTGCAGTATAGAATTGATAAACATAAACAGTTGTTGGAGCAGATAAAATTGGGAACATTACAGTGGTGAAATCCAATTTTTTTTTACTACCGGTTCTGTGGGCGTGGCTTGGTGGACATGGTGTGGCTTGGTGGGCATGGCAGGGGAAGGATACTGCAAAATCTCCATTCCTTCCCCACTCCAGGAGAAGGATACTGCAAAATCCCCATTCCTTCCCCACTTCAGGGGAAGAATATTGATCCTTCCCCTGATCCTCTACCGGTTATCCAGAACCTGTCAGAACCTGCTGGATTTCACCCCTGGAACATTATATTCAACGCTTGCCAGTCAAAATAAAAGAGGAGTAGCATTATATATTAAAAATCTGAACACATTTTTGAAGATGAAGAAGGAAGGATATTAATAGTTGAAATAAGAATGAATTAGACTAATCAGAATTAGTCATTAATAATGAGAAATTTAAAAAATAAATCCTAAAAGAAGAAATTAAAACTGCTTCGATGTTATTGCTAAGGAAGTTACACAGAGTCCCCAGATTTCAGTTCAGAACTAGAGATTCCTTTAGCTTTAAATTACAATTATTAGGAAAGGATAGGTTTAATTTCTCATGCTTCGAGGCCAGTCACTTTCGATCGTAAGAAGAAGGGAAAGGCAAACCACTTCTGAACATTTTGCCCAATTTTGGACTTGTTCAGGCTGTTGCTAGGAGTCAAGACTGGTTCAAAGGATACAGTGAGGGGAAAAGTATTTGATCCCAGTTGCTGGGATCAAATGATCAGTTTGCAACTATAATGGTAGGTGTATTTTAACAGTGAGAGACAGAGTAACAACAACAAAAATCCATAGAAATGAATTTCAAACAAAGTTATAAATTGATTTGCATTTTAATGAGTATTTGATCCCCTGTCAATCAGCAAGATTTCTGGCTCCTGGGTGTTTTTTTTATACAGATAATGAGTTGAGATTAGGAGCAATTCTCTTAAAAGGGAGTGTGCCTAATCTCAGCTTGTCACCTGTATAACAGACATCAATCAATCAATCAGTCAGATTCCAAACTCCAAACATGGCCAAGAGCAAAGACCTGTCCAAGGATGTCAGGGATAAGATTGTAGACCTACACAAGGCAGGAATGGGCTACAAGACTATCGCCAAGCAGCTTGGTTGAAAGGTGACAAGAGTTGGTGCGATTATTCGCAAATGGAAGAAACACAAAATAACTGTCAATCTCCCTCGGTCTGGGGCTCCATGCATGATCTCACCTCGTGGAGGTGCAGTGATCATGAGAACCACTAGTGGGATTCAAATCATTTAACAACCGGTTCTCTACCCTAATGACCGGCTGGGTGGGCGTGGCCATGGTGGGTGTGGCCAGGGGTGTGACAGGCAGCACTCGGAATCCTGTACCCCCTGGGAGCAAAAATGGGCCACAGCGCACCACACCCCCATGCCCCGTTTTGGGCCTAGTAGGCCTCTCTGCAGCCTCCTGGGAGGGAAAAGAGGCCACAGGGGGGGTGCCACCTCTCCCTGTGCCCCATTATGGGCCTAGGAGGCCTCCTTGCACTTACCTGGGGTGCGTGGGGATTCCTGGAAGGGGTGGGGAGGGGGAGGGGTGGGCCAGCCAGCCATTTAACTACCAGCTCCAGAATGGTCCAGAATGCAGCCACGCGGGTTGTTACGGGAGCTTCCCGTTACTCTCGAGCAACACTTCTCCTGCGCGAGCTGCACTGGCTGTCGGTGGCCTTTTGGATCCGCTTCAAGGTGCTGGTACCTGTACCTGTGGCAGTAATGGGTTTCACTTACCTTCGCAACCTTGCACAGAGTGTCCGTGATGACGTCCGGAAGGGTGAATGGAACCTCCTGCCGTTACCGCTGCCGCTACCGGTTCGTTCCCCACCACCGACCTGTGGGACAAAATCCCTCCTGAGATATATGCAAACCTGGTAGCCAACTATAACAAACGTCTGACCTCTGTGATTGTCAACAAGGGTTTACATGTATATCTAGATATACTGTAGATCTATCTATCTATATGATCTGTAACTTTAGTTATAGCTACTTATTCTATTCCATTTGAGGTCTTTACCGTTGTTCTCCCCACCACTCCATTCCTTCCCCACGGCAATTGCGCCTTGGGTATTTTACACAAAGCATTAATTTTCTGCCATTACCATTCCGTAATTTACAAAGCATTGGAATATATATATTTTTCCTCGGGATTCAGAACCGATATACGATTTAGGGCTTTGAGCCCACTGAGACTTAGAGAAAAAAAATGAATGGGCACCATTAAGTATGAAATACGTATTTTGTCACTTTTGGCAAGAGAACATTTCACAGCCTAACAAGGATAAATATGTACATTTATATGCTTACTTTTCATATGCAAAACTGAATCGTGCACTACCCGGCGTGCCATAATCCTGTAAACAGAGTTTGATTCACGGTTACAACTGTAACTGTATTAGGCCCGTGAATTATATGCCTATAAATTCGCATTTGTGTTTTCAGTGTGGCCCACTTTATCTTGCAAATATATATGCAGAAAGGGATATGCAACCAAGCTAAAAGATTATTGTCCTTTAATTATATTTCATTACACATTGGAAAAAAAATTGCCGGTGTTTGTCACTTAGAAACCGGTAGATTATAACGCAGAACTAAATACATTTTGATTTTGGAAGGTGGAAGTTTCGTTGTTCTTAGTCATCATCACTAACAAAAGCCACGTAGTTAAATGGAATATTGTTTTGAGCTTAATTATAAAGGCAGCTAAGAACGAGAACATATATTTTTACATATATATATTTTAAAAAGAACTAACTCATTTTGCACTCCCTTGATGGAAAATAATAACTTTCTGCAATTTCTACAAAACCGGTCTAGTTTTTAAATGTTAGCTAAGAAAAGCTATGCGCAACTATGCCAGTAGAAAGGACACTGACTTATCAAAACTGCATAAATTTGGGGAGACTCTATTAAAAGTGCATGTCAATTTGTCTTGCCAGCCTAAGAGATAAATCACTCGCAAACCAATGAAGAGACGGTGTGGAATAAATTTGCATTTTTTTGGTATGTGTGTCTGTGTATAGGAAGAGGTGCTTATAAAATCCACACAAATTTGGCAGTTTCTGAGTGTCAACCATGAATAGATCTTGTAAACAAGAAACACTCATTTTCCAATGATCAGAACTACAGCATGAAGGAAGAATTCCAAAAATCCAGTTAATAAAACAATAATAATAATCAGGAACAAACAGAGAAGAAAATCCAGAAACAAAGTGTGGTGATCCAGGCCCTAGTAGGTAGTAATCGAGGCAAACAGTTCCAAAACAAACAGACTTTATTAGAACAGCTGAGAATTAACTCCTTCTCAGCGTAGTCCAAACTAAATCAAAACAAAGACTTCATAATACAAATTCTTCACTCTAATCACCAACCTTGGTATAATTAGGCAAACTGCCAAAGGCTTCTCTTGGCAAAAGTTCAAAAGCAGAAGACGACAACAAGAGATAAGTGCAGCAAGACTATCAACATTGTTTTCCAACAAAGAGCCCAAGAGCCATTGCTGGTCTTTTAAGCCTTATGGGAGGGGCCAATCATCTCTCGGCCTTACTCCTGAGTCGTCCCTTTTGCTTTAGCTGCTCTTGCCTTCTGGCAGCTCTTCTCATGCGTGCACTAGGAACAGGCTCCTCCTGTTCCTCTGCCTCTCTGCTGTCAGCCTCTGGAGGCTCCAGAGTCCGCACATGACTCCCCGATGTACCTGGCCCCATCTCTGCCTCTGACAGAGTTCTCATCCGGGCCTTCCCCAGCCTCCAGGACTGGCCCATGTTCTTCCTCAGCCCTCCTCACTGTCCAACTCTGCTGCCAGCTCCTCAACACAAAGATTGATGCCCAGGAAAGTCATTTTGCCAAAGTCTAAGAGAATGCAAAATCTCAAAGGCAATTCAAGAGGGTAATAGAAAATTATTGGAGGGAGAAAAGTAAGGATTCTTCCTCATGTCCTATTGGTGAGCAATGTAGCTCTTTTCTTGCTTACCATTAAAAGAGAATATTTGTAGGGTCGAGATGGAGAAAATTCTTAACAAAGGCAGAAAGCAGCCTCATAGCCATAGCCTCAAGCAGAAGTCTCAAGTCTTGAGAGATGGATATTTTGTACCCATTAAGAAAGCCAGGCCATCCTATTCATAAACAAAATCCCTTCAGCCACAGCTCCCATAGAAGGCTGGAGTTGATGGGATTAAGAATTTACATCCCCCCACCCAAATTCTAAGGACAGGACATAATAGGATTACCCCACCACTATTGAAATAGCAAAAGACACAAGGCTCACTACATTGCACAACCCCCCTGGAGCATCTCAATCACAAAACCCCAGAATCTATAAAAATCCACCCGCTCACCCAGCCAATGGGTCAGTCACCCCAGAAACATGCCACTGTCACTAAACTTCCTGGTCTCCAAATAAACAGAGACCTTCTTTCCGTGTGGCCTTCCTCCATTTTTAACAGCATCTTTCACCCAGCTTGGAATTGGACCAAGGTTTTTCTTCCAATGATTTCTTTAAAAAACAAACACAAAAAAAATCTGAGTATCTCCACCATATCTTTCAGATGCAGCAGCTTCATGCTACCCAGGAGATTCCCCTCCTGGCATTTTAAAATCTTCATTTCCCTGCAAAATATTACCTCCTGCTCAAGGCTACATGATTCATTTAACTACATAACCATATGCACGACTTTGCACATTTTAAAGAATGAACAGATAGTTATAGTCCAGTGCTATCGCTGCAATGAAAACAAATTGTTTAAAGGATACACCCAATGATGGTCCTGGCTTTTTGGCATTTGAGGCGATTCAAAGCGGCTCCCCATATATTTTGAATGCACGCAGAAAATGTCAATTAGCACAGGGTAGATGAAGAAGAGGGGGTTTTGATCTTAAATGACTTTTTCCTCCCCTTTAGGATGAGAAAGTTGTTAAGCATCTGTGCGATAAATAAAATTGCAGCATATTGTTTTTCAGATGTTCTGGGTTTTCAAATTGATGGGGCTGCCAGCTAACTTTGTTCAACACGCACATTTTTAAATACTTCTTGACAACAATCATCTGGCTTTTAATTGCTTAAAAAAAGCTGTCGCGGAGCTTCTTCAGAATTTGAAAAGTGGTACCAATTTAATAATGAATACAGTAGTTGCTTAATAAGGCATTCCAATTCTCCTTTGTCTCTCCATTTATTTTATTTTATTTTATTTTTTTTGCTCCACAAGGCTCATAATAATTCAACTTGCTTATCCAAGTATTTCCTTTCAACATACGTTCCAAACGTTTTTAAGTGAATTTGAGAGGTTTTTGTTTTTTTAAAAAAAGAACAATCTCCTTCTCTGATCAACCTTTGTTCTTGATGGTTTCATGGACATAGTCATTGCATAGTCATTGCATTCTTGCCTGGGCAGGGGGTTAGACTAGAAGACCTCCAAGGTCCCTTCCTTCTCTTCTCTTCTCTTCTCTTCTCTTCTCTTCTCTTCTCTTCTCTTCTCTTCTCTTCTCTTCTCTTCTCTTCTCTTCTCTTCTCTTCCCTTCCCTTCCCTTCTCTTCTCTTCTCTTCTCTTCTCTTCTCTTCTCTTCATTTCTCTGTGATAAATCCACTTAAATGGCTGCTTTTAACCTTTTTTGTTTATTTACCATATTTCTCGGAGTATAAAATGCTCCGGAGTATAAGATGCACATTAGTTTTTGGGGAGGAAAATAAGAAAAAAAAAATCTGTCTCTGCCTACCAGCATCCATCGGTATTCATCTGGATAGCGTCCTGTCCGTGTGTGAGACTCTTTGGAAACTGAAACAGTATTTGCTGTGTGAGCAACAAGGAAGGAGATAGCAAGGAGCTTGGGCGTGGCTTAGGTCAATTGTTCTAAAAATGCATGCTGTGCTGATCTCTGAAACTAAAACTGAAACTCCTCTCCTCTGATTGTGTTTTGCTTGCTGCTGCAAACTCCTTGCAGCAAACAGCAAACAGCCTGGCCAGCTTCAGCACATTATCGCAGCCTGATTCAGCATGAGCAGCTTATTGGTGGCTGGATCGGCCTCCCAAATATCACCAATCAGCTATTCTGGGCTGTGGGGATCACCACAATCCATCACCGCCTCCACGTGTCGTGATTTTGGCCTCCGCATGTTGCATTTTCGACCTCCACATGCCCCATTTTTGGCCTCCATGTGTCACATTTTTGACCGGTTCCAGTCGGCAGGGATTGCTGCCACCACTGCCGATCTCTGCCGCCTGGAACTGGCTGAAAATGTGATGCACAGAGGCCAAAAACTGGGCATGTGGAGGCTGAAAACAAGACATGTGGAGGTGGTGATTGGCGGCAATGTGCTGTGGCGATCCCCACAGCCTGGAACAGGTCTAAAATAGAGCATGTGGAGGCTGAAAACAGCCAAAGGGCAGGGGGGCTGGTGGGGGGGGCGGCGGGGCTTCAGCAACATTTGGTGTATAAGATGCACCACAATTTTCACCCACTTTTTTTGTGGGGGGGACATGTGTCTTATACTCCGAAAAGTACGGTAATTGTTGTTAACCTTAATCTTAATGCTTTTAATGCCTTTATATGTTGTTTTTATAGTATTATAAGCTGCCGAGTGTCTCTCAAGACAATGAGATGGGCGGCATGTGAATTTACAATTTATATTTTGTGTTGTGGTTCCATTAATAATTATTTTTAAATAATTAACATCATCTGTTACTTCTTCATTTTAGCCTTGTTTTTACAGTTCTTTTTTTTTAATGACAAATGATGATTGCTTTTAAGTATTTATTTGTTTTGTTTTGTTTTTCTTTGCTGTACGTCACCCAGAATTACAGGTTTTGTGAAGTACGTGACTATACAAATTGGATAAATAAACAAACCAAATAAATACTAATTATGTGTACCCCGCTTAGTTTTTTTTTTTCAAGTTCAGCCAAATTTGATTAAAATGCTGACAAAATTAAAACAATTATAACAGGTAAAAACTAATACAAGCTACAAGAATAAATGAAATAAATATAAATAAATAGAATGGGCAGGAAACAAAGAATGGCATAATGAGGGGAAAATAGCAAAGAAAGAAAAAGTAAGAATATAATGCAAAGAAAAGAAATATATATGAAGTGAGTTTACAAGTATAAACAATTTTAACGACCTATCTTCTCTTAAAATACAATAAACAATCCCTTCGTCCCCTATCTCCTCTCTTATCTATAAATAGATTCTTGTTATTCACTCATGATTGGCAAAAATTCATTCAGAGTTTTCAGCAATAATGACATATCTATTTTAACCTTAATCAAATAAACCCAGTTCATATTCAGTCCTTTTACTTTTAACAATGGTAAACTTGGAGCCCTTCAAATGATGGTCTAGAAAAGGGGTGGGCAAATGTGGCCTTTTTACAACCTGTGGATTTCAACTCCCAGAATTCCTGGCTGTCTCAGGAATTCTGGAAGTTGAAGTCCACAGGTTGTAAAAGGGCCACATTTGCCCGCCCCTGGTCTAGAACCATGTTGGTGAACATAAGCCAGAGGTGACTCGCAGAGCCCTCTCTGTAGGAACACACATCATCGCCAGCTGCTCTTCTGGTTTCCAGCCAGCTGGTCTTTGTGGGTGCTGGGGCGCTGGGAAACATCCTGAAAAATGTCCTGAAAACAGCCCAAAAACGGCCTGAAAATGGACCAAAAGACCAGGCAATTTTTCAGGCCGTTTTCAGGCTTTTTCGGGCCATTTTTAAGCCATTTTCCAGGCCATTTTCCAGCCATTTCCAGGCTGTTTTTCAGGCCATTTTTGGGCTGTTTTCAGGCCATTTTGGGGCCATTTTGAGGCCATTTTCAGGTTGTTTTTCAGGCCATTTTCAGGCCATTTTTGGGGCCATTTTCAGGTTGTTTTTCAGGCCATTTTCAGGCCATTTTGGGGGCCATTTTCAGGATGTCTTTCATGGTCATTTTCAGGCCATTTTTGGGCCATTTTCAGGTTGATTTCAGGCCATTTTCAGGCCATTTTCAGGTGATTTTGGGGGCCATTTTCAGGCTGTTTTTCAGGCCATTTTGGGACCATTTTGAGGCCATTTTTGTGCTGTTTTTCAGGCCATTTTCAGGCCATTTGGGGGCCATTTTCAGGCCATTTTTGCCCTGTTTTTCAGGCTGGTTTTGGCCATTTTCAGGTTGTTTTTCAGGTTGTTTTTCAGGCCATTTTCTGGCCATTTGGGGGCTGTTTTTCAGGCTGTTTTTTGGCCATTTTCAGGTTGTTTTTCAGGCTGTTTTCAGGCCATTTTCAGGCTGTTTTCAGGCTGTTTTCCAGGCCATTTTGAGGCCATTTTTGGGCCATTTTGAGGCCATTTTTGGGGCCATTTTGAGGCCATTTTTGGGGCCATTTTGAGGCCGTTTTTCAGGTTGTTTTTCAGGCCATTTTCAGGCCATTTTCCAGTTGATTTCAGGCCATTTTCAGGCGATTTTGGGGGCCATTTTCAGGCTGTTTTTCAGGCCATTTTGGGGCCATTTTGAGGCCATTTTTGCTCTGTTTTCCAGGCTCTTTTTTGGCCATTTTCAGGCTGTACTTCAGGCCATTTTCAGGCCATTTGGGGGCTGTTTTTCAGGCCATTTTCCTGGCTGTTTTCATGCTGTTTTAGGGCTATTTTTGGACGCACATGCACATATGTTCCGGTTTGGGCGCTCAGTGCCAAAAAGGTTTGCCATCACTGGTCTAGAACTTGTTTTCATTTTTGCTCTGTCACTTCTCGCAAAATCTTCTAGAACTTTAATGGATCTCTTTTGTAACTCTAATATATGATCTTTAATTTGTATTTGTAAATACATCTAATATATGACCATTAATTAATGGTCATCTAATATATGATCATTATTCAACAACATGAATTCTTCTTTTGGCTTGCTATTTTTTTTAATTCCTTTTAATGATTAAGACATCAGCTGGTTTCATTTGTACATCCAGTGTGATGTCTTTTCCCCATATCGTTCTTGTAACTTGACATTTTTAAATCCGCTTACAAATCACTCACAGTCTCCTCCATTAAAACTTGTTTCCTCTTCTTAAACATCTTTTCAAGACAGTCTGTCTATAATGGCAGACACTTTTAAAATGAGCTTCTGAATCTATTATTTACAAATATCCTTCACAAATAGTTAATGACAGGTAATCTTTCACTTACGACCTGTCGTTTAGAGACCGTTTGAAGTAGTGACAGCGTACCCAAAGTTACAAAATAGTTCCAAAGCTATTTATAACCTGGTTCCAAAGTTATGACACCTCTTCCATGGTCATGTGACTATCTTTATCTTTATCTTTATCTTTATCTTTATCTTTATCTTTATCTTTATCTTTATCTTTATCTTTATCTTTATCTTTATCTTTATCTTTATCTTTATCTTTATCTTTATCTTTATCTTTATCTTTATCTGATTTGTATACCGCCCTACTCCCGAAGGACTCAGGGTGGTGAACAGCCAAATGGTAAAAATACATAAATAACAAAATTTTAAAAAACAGAATAAAATCAAATTAAACAATTTGGCCCAGGCAAATTAAAACACCCTAATCATTTAAAACCAATTAAAATTTGCATAATTAAAAGGGAGAAGATTAGGCCAGGCCCGCCTGGTGAAATAAAAAGGTCTTGAGAGCACGGTGGAAGGTGCGCAGATCTGGGATCCTCCGTATCTCTGGGGGGAGCTCATTCCAGATAGTAGGTGCCCCCACAGAGAAGGCTCTCCCCCTAGGGGCCACCAGTGGACATTGTTTGGCTGACGGCACCCGGAGGAGCCCCTCTCTATGGGAGTGTACTGGCTGGTGGGAGGCTATTGGTGGTAGTAGACGGTCCCGTAAATAACCAGGTCCTAAGCCATGGAGCGCTCTAAAGGTGGTAACCAAAACCTTGAAGTGCACCCGGAAGACCACCGGGAGCCAGTGCAGCTCGCACAGGAGAGGTGTTACATGGGAATGCCATTTCGCTTCCATTACCACCCACGCGGCCACACTCTGCATCAGTTGGAGCCTCCAGGTGCTCCTCAAGGGGAGCCCCATGTAGAGAGCTTTGCAATAGTCCAGGAGGGAGGTGACGAGGGCATGAGTGACCATGCGTAAAGAGTCCCAATCCAGAAAGGGACGCAACTGGCGAATCAGGCGGACCTGATGAAAAATCCTCCTGGTCACGGCCGTCAAATGCTCTTCTAAAGACAGCCATGAATCCAGGAGGACGCCCAAGTTGCGAGCCCTCTCTGTGGGGGCCAATGATTCGCCCTCAATAGTCAGTGATGGCGCCAACTGACTATATCGGGACGTCGGAAACCACAGCCACCCGGTCTTGGATGGGTTGAGCCTGAGCCTATTGCTCCCCATCCAGATCCGCATGGCCTCCAGGCACCGGGACATCACTTCAAGGGCATCATTGGGGTGCCCTATATATATTTTGAGTGCTTAGCAAGCAATCTGAATCTATGGCCATTTGCAACACTCTGGAGTTATATGACTATGATTTAACATATTATTTTTCAGAAACCAGTGTTTACTTCATTTCCGGAAAATCCCCCCCACCTCATAGTGAAAAATGGGTTTGCTTAATGACTGCTTCATTTGCTTTGTGACCAGTGCCTGTGCTTTATGACTGCTGCATTTGCTTTATGACTGCTGTGTTCGATTCATGACTGCCACGAAGGAGGATACAAAATCAGGTCTGGTCACATGATGACCAGTGGTGAAATCCAAAAATTTTTACTACTGTGGGCGTGGCTTGGTGGGCATGGTGTGGCTTGGTAGTATGGCTTGGTGGGCATGGCAGGGGAAGGATACTGTAAAATCTCCATTCCCACCCCACTCTGGGACCAGCCATTGGTGGTATTTGCCGGTTCTCCGAACTACTCAAAAATTCTGCTACCAGTTCTCCAGAACCTGTCAGAACCTGCTGGATTTCACCCCGGTGATGACCCGCTTTATGACTGCCATGACTTACAACCATAATTTCCAGGCTTAATTATGGTCATAATCCGAGGACTACCTGCAGAGCGGTTTCATTGCCTAATGTTTGATGTGCCTCTACATAAGAGCAAGTAGGCAATATCGGCACCAGAACTCTTATCTCTGAAAGGGAAATCAAACAAAAATTATTTTGCAAAACTAAGAGACAAGTTACACCTGTTCATGTTTTATGCATCACTTTGGTGTGTGTGTGTGTGTGTGTGTGTGTGTGTGTGTGTCTCCAAACAAAATGTTGAACCTGAGACCCTTCATCCTATTCTAGATAATTACTGTAGGATTATTATTATTATTATTTGCAGTTACTATAGAGACTGTAACTAAAGAGAGTGAAAATGCAGCTAATCTAGGCTGAAATGTTTGCTAAATTAACTCAGAATCTCTTTTTTCCAGGGCATTTGTGGGGGCTGGGAATTGGCAGAACTGGCTCTCTTATTAATAGGAAGTAAGTTGTCCATTTTTATTAAACTCAATACCTGGCATTTAGTGGTGCAAAGTATCTGAACATATGTCTACCTGGATAACGGCTTGATTTCTTTATAGCAGGGGTGTCAAACTCGCATCTGTCTGTCGGACCATCTGCAACCAGCAACAGCTCCCCACCGCCTGGTGCGTTCTCACAGGGAGGGCCTACTCAGGGTGCCATCGGCTAGATAATGTCAGCTAGTGACCCCCAGAAGTAGAGCTTTCTCTGTGGGTGCTCCCGCCCTTTGGAATCAACTCCCCCTGGGACTCCGGTTGGCCCCTGACCTTCGCACCTTCTGCCGCGAATTAAAAACATGGCTGTTCAAATTGCCCAGCCTGGACTGATGGAGTTTGGATTATTTTAATGTGTTTAATATGTGTTTGATGTGTATTTTAATAGGTTTTATCTTTTTTTAAAAAAAATTGATTTATATGCCGTCCTTCTCCGGAGACTCAGGGCGGCTTACAATGCGTTAAGCAATAGCCTTCATACTTTTGTATATTTATACAAAGTCAGCTTATTGCCCCCACAAACTGGGTCCTCAATTTACCTACCTTAGAAAGGATGGAAGGCTCAGTCAACCTTGAGCCTGGGGAGATTCGAACTTACAGTAATTGCAGACAGCTGGAGTTAATCCCAATGCATTAGTCTGCTGAGCTATCCAGGCTCTGGTTTGTTTCTAATTGTTGTGAGCCACCCTGAGTCCTATGGAGATAGGGCGGCATACAAATCAAATCAAATAAATCTGTTGTGGCCCACCAGTGGTTAGCTAAACTTGTAGCAGATTCAGACAGTAAGGAGGTTGGGGAGGAACATGGGCCAGTCCTGGAGTCTGGGGAAGGCTCTGAGGAGGGCTCTGTATTGCCAGCAGAGTCGGAGATAAGTGGGGCTGAAGAGCAGCTGGAGCCTGTTCCCAATGTGCACATGCACAGACCTACCAGGAGAAGGGAACAGTTAAGAAACAAGGGCCAATTTGGGAGTAAAGGCACAGGTGGACAATGAATGGCTCCTTCCATAGGGATTAAAGAGGAGCAAAAGGGGTATGGAGTTTGCAGGAGACAATTAGTTCATTTAATTAGTGTGAAGGTCTGTTCGTGATTCTCAGAGGTAAAGGTAAAGGTTCCCCTTGCACATACGTGCTAGTTGTTCCCAACTCCAGGAGGCGGTGCTTATCTCCGTTTCAAAGCCAAAGAGCCAGCACTGTCCGAAGACGTCTCCATAGTCATGTGGCCTGCATGACTCAACATCAAAGCGCATGGAATGCTGTTACCTTCTCACCAAAGGTGGTCCCTATTGTTCTACTTGCATTTTTTTTTACGTGCTTTCGAACTGCTAGGTTGGCAGAAGCTGCGACAAGTCACGGGAGCTCACCCCATTACACGGCACTAGGGATTCGAACCGCTGAACTGCCGACCTTTCGATCAACAAGCTCAGGGTCTTAGCCACTGAGCCACTGATCAGAGATTCCTTGCCAAGTCTTTTCTTGTACAGCATTGCATTTGGAAGATATCAGTCTGGCAGCTCTCCAAGCCTGATAAGGTCTGTGGTTGTCAATTCATCCTTGAAAGACTATTTGCCGGGACTTTGCTGGATGTGAATGAGAAGAATTCACATTAGCTTAATAAGAAGGAGTTTTATTGGAACAAGGAGTCTGCTGCGTGCTTTTGTGAAGCCTAAGTCACAACAGCATCATCATGGCAGCATCACGTGACGTATCGGGACTTTTCCCCCCTTTGCTAAACCAGGTGGGGGGTGGGGAGCCAGCATGTGATGCATCCGGCCTGCGGGCCACGAGTTTGACACTCCTGCTTTATAGTGTATAAATTTACAATATACAACTTCCTTGGATCTGGGTTGAGACTTTCCACTATAAAGCTTGAAGAGAGTTCTATTTATTTGTTTTGTATTTATTTATTAAATTTGTAGTATTTATTAAATAAATTTTGTATTTATTTATTAAATCTCCCCTAAAGTTGACTCTTTGTGTTTGCAGAGAATCAGAATAACAGAATATTAAGGTTGGAAGGGACCTTGGAGGTCTTCTAGTCCAACCCCCTGCTTAGGAAGGAAACCCTGCACCACTTCAGACAAAGGGTCATCCAACATCTTCTTGAAAACTTCCAGTGTTGGAGCATTCACAACTTCTGGAGGCAAGTTGTTCCACTGATTAATTATTCTAACTGTCAGGAAATTTCTCCTTAGTTCTAGGTTGCTTCTCTCCTTGATTAGTTTCCACCCATTGCTTCTTCTCTTGCCTTCAGGTGCTTTGGAGAATAGCTTGACTCCCTCTTCTTTGGAGCAGCCCCTGAGATATTGGAAGACTGCTATCATGTCTCCCCTAGTCCTTCTTTTCATTATACTAGACATACCCAGTTCCTGCAACTGTTCTTCATATGTTTTAGCCTCCCGTCCCCTAATCCTCTTTGTTGCTCTTCTCTGCACTGTTTCTAGAGTCTCAACATCTTTTTTACATCGCGGTGACCAAAACTGAATGCAGTAATCCAAGTGTGGCCTTACACACTTGGATTACCAAAGTATTATAAAGTGGTATTAACACTTCATGTGATTCAACATTGCACTTTAATATTTCCCTGCCCCAAACCCTATCTACATATCTATTTCTACCAAATCTAAAGAAGCTACAGTGGTACACCCTTAATACATACATTATGTTGAGAATACTGTTTAGTGAGAGCCAGTTTGGTCTAGAGGTTAAGGCTCCAGGCTAGAAAACCAGAAACCATGAGTTCTGGTGCCGCTTTAGGCATGAAACCCGGCTGGGTGAATTTGAGTCAATCACCAAGAGACTGTGAGTTCTAGTCCTGCCTTAGCTATGAAAGCAAGCTGGGTAACTTTGAGCCAATAACCAGGAGATGGTGAGTTCTAGTTCTGCTTCAGACAGGAAAGCTTAGTTGGGTTACCTTTGACCAGTCACTCTCTCTCACCTCACCTCACCTCACAGGGTTCTTGTTGTGGGGAAAATAGGAGAGGAACGTATGCTGGATAATTGTTCACCATCTTGAGTTATTTGCAAAAATAATCAAGGCTGGATATAAATAAATATATCAATAATCAATCAGTCAATAATAACAATGATGTCGCTGCTATTGTTTCATCCTAGAAGCCAAAAACTGCAAGGGGTGTCAAAGTTTTATTTAATTCAGCGAGGCACATATTCTGAATTAAAAGCATAAAGATGAGCGAGTTACTTTTAAAAGCATTAAAGCGATTTTTATTTCTTCTTTTTCCATGAAGAATAAAGAACCTCCTGACTACCTACTTCGAAAACTTCCCATACAAATTCTAAATTGGCAGAATGTCAAATTGTATTTTTTTTTAAAGTGATTCTGCTTTCCAATGAAGGAAACACACCAAAGGTCAGAGGTGAAATGCTCCCAGTTCGGACCGGATCACCCGATCCGGTAGCGATGGTGGCGGGTGGTTCGGAGAACCAGCAGCAAAAATCCATGCCCCCCCCCCATGCCCAGCTGAGCCGCGCGATCATCAGAGGCTGGGGTTTTTTTTACTTTTAAAAGCATTTGTTCTACAACCTCTTCGGCCGAAAAAATGCTTTTAAAAGTTAAAAGAAAAAGCCTCTGATGATCGCATGGCTCAGCTGGGATCGTCAGAGGCTTTTAAAATCATTTTTGGCCGAAGAGGTTGTAGAAAAAAATGCTTTTAAAAGCCTCTGACAATCCCAGTTGAGTTGCCTGATCATCAGAGGCTTTTAAAAGCATTTTTTTCTACAACCTCTTCGGCCGAAGAGATTGCAGAAAAAAAGTGCTTTTAAAAGCCTCTGATGATCCCAATTGAGTTGCCTGATCATCAGAGGCTTTTAAAAGCATTTTTTTTTCTGCAACCTCTTTGGCCGAAGAGGTTGTAGAAAAAATGCTTTTGAAAGTTTAAAAAAAAAATTGACCACGCCCACCCAGTCACATTACCCTCCACCACCAAGAACCGGTAGTAACAAATTTTACATTTCATCACTGTCAGAGGTGGTATTCAGCCAGTTCAGACCTGTTCAGGCAAACCTGTAGTAGTGACCTGCCCACCCACCTGGGTCCAATCCTGTTCTATATTGCTGTATTTTTGACACCACATGCATGCACGGTTAGCACGTGCGAGTGGATGGCCATGTTGTTTGATGTTGCACGCACGTGTGGACGGCACACGCAAGCAAATTGCCATATTGTTTGACATTGTGCATGCTCACATTTCCGGTTGCTACAGTATGTGAATCCCACTTCTGAAACACACCTATATCCCCTTGAAGTTAAAGACTGAAGTTTCATTAAAGCAACTGATATTGGAATACAATCAGATATTGCAATATAATTGATGCTGCAGCTATAAGGGATGCGGTGGCTCAAGGGACGTGGTGGCTCAGTGGCTAAGAAGCTGAATTTGTCGATCGAAAGGTCGGCAGTTCAGCGGTTCGAATCCCTAGTGCCGCGTAATGGGGTGAGCTCCCGTGACTTGTCCCAGCTTCTGCCAACCTAGCAGTTTGAAAGCACGTAAAAAAAAAATGCAAGTAGAAAAATAGGGACCACCTTTGGTGGGAAGGTAACAGCGTTCCATGCACCTTTGGCGTTGAGTCATGCCAGCCACATGACCAGCGCTGGCTCTTCGGCTTTGAAACGGAGATGAGCACCGCCCCCTAGAGTTGAGAACAACTAGCACATATGTGCTTTACAGCTTTACAGCTATCCACGTGATTTATTTAAAAAATCAAGAAATTAAAATCCAATCCATTATGAAACAAGTTTTGTGAGACCTAAGGGGTGGGGGGAAAAGAAAAGCTATTCCCATTTTTGAGGGATACAAAACCCAACGTGTCTCGAACAAGTTAATTTCCAAGGAATAAACTTTCAATGTTCTCCCAAGCTCTTTTACAGAAATCTTGTAACCAAGCAAAATCTACCAAACGTTATGAAAATTGCCAACCATAATAATCAGATCAACCTTGAAGCTAAAAAGGTGAATACAACTTTTGTGTTAAGCATGTGGGTGGTCTTTGGGTGAGATTATATTAAATGATGAATACAAGCTGGCTATTAGAAAGTCTAACTGTTCATTCTAGAACATATTCTTCTAAATTGCTCATTGCTTCTCCCACAACAAATTTTGAACTTATATTAATCAGAGTTACTGCCATCTAGCAGATATTGAATTACTACTGCAATACATTTCACCGACTCGTCTTTTAAATTAAAGAAATCCTCATTTGTGGGGAGTTTCTTCTAAAATTTCAGGTTTTCATTTACCCAATTTGGTTAAAATATGTCTTCTTTTGGAAGGATATCTAAGGCCTTTATTACAGATTGTCCTTCACTCACGACTGTAACTGGAACTGGAAATCCATCGTAACTTTATAAAGTTGTAAGTCGAGGTACTCTCATGACCAGAAATAACTTTCTGTCTTTTTTTATATATAGTGGTTATTAAGTGAATATCATATTCTTAAGCAAATGATGTGCTTTGTTCTCTTAACTCATATCCATCTACAGTCAATCTTTACAGGTAGTCGGACTTATGACAGTTTGTTTTGAAGTTACAACAGCGCTGAGAAAGGTGACTTACGACCATTTTTCACACTTGTGACCGCTGCAGTATCTCTGTGGTCATGTAACAGTAACAGAAGGGACCTTCGAGGAGCAAGCAGGAGACCTGTACTAGGGATTCAAACCGCCAAACTGCCAACCTTTCTGATCGACAAGCTCAGTGTCTTAGCCACTGAGCCACCTAGTCAGGCTCAACAAGCTCAGTGTCTTAGCCACTGAGCCACCTAGTCAGGCAACTGACTCATATTAATGATGATTGAAGTGTTTCAGAATCATTTGCGAAGTCCATGGGGATGCCAGATTCACTTAACAACCCATGTTACTACCTCAACAACGGCAGCGATTCACTTAACCACTGTGGCAAGGAACCACTGTGGTAAAATGGGGCAAAACTCACTTAACGATGATTTTCCTGAGCAACAGACAATTTGGGCTCAATTGTGGTCATCAATTGAGGTCGATTTATGATAGAAGGAAATAATCCCTAAGTCTTAAAACATGAAAACATTTCCTATTTATTTGGTCCCCCGGTTTGTACCTTTCAAATTTTTCATTTTGCTTCTTTGAAACACAAATTGATATTCCCATTTATGGGAACGTAGGAAGTACATTTGCAAGTTTCTGTGAACAGGGGAGACGGAAATGATCGAAAACCACATATGTGGAAATAAAATGCTTGATTTGCCTTCATGGACTGATGCAAATTGATGACTCCAAGGAAGGAAATGTAATGGAAATGCTAGAAGCAATCAGCAACTATTGTGAAGGACATTTTTATGGCTCTCCATAAATATAATATGCAGTATAATTTGACTGGAAATTGCATTGTTTCCATTTTTTTTTCTGATTCTGTAGGTTGTTGAACCAAGAATAGAATATATTAGAGAAACAACAATGATAACAAACTCAGGTGCAGATGTACTGCCTTGGTTGTGGGCTTGTGAAGAAGAATTCAGAACGAGTGTTTGAATTATTATTGATTAATTATTGAATTAAGGGATACGGTGATTCAGTGGCTAAGAAGCTTATTGATCGAAAGGTCGGCAGTTCAGCGGTTCGAATCCTGAGTGCCGCATAATGGGGTGAGCTCCCGTTACTTGTCCCAGCTTCTGCCAACTTAGCAGTTCGAATGCACATAAAAAATGCAAATAGAAAAATAGGGACCACCTTTGGTGAGAAGGTAACAGCATCCCTTGCACCTTTGGCGTTGAGTCATGCCGGCCATGTGACCACGGAGACATCTTTGGACAGCGCTGGCTTTTCGGCTTTGAAACGGAGATGAGCACCGCCCCCTAGAGTCAGGAACAAGTAGCACATATGTGCAAGGGGAACCTTTACCTTTAATTATTGAATTATTGCATCCAGGTTTGGTCTCCATGATATCAAAAAAGATGTTGAGACTCTAGAAAGGATGCAAAGAACAGGAACAAAGATGATCAGGGGACTGTAGGCTAAAATATATGAAGAACGGTTGGTGGAACTGGGTATGTCTTTCTTTGTGTGAAGAAGGAGTAGGGGGTGACATGATAGCAGTCTTCCAATATTTGAAGGGTTGCCACAAAGAAGAGGGGCTCAACCTATTCTCCCAAGCACCTGAGGGCAAGACAAGAAGCAACGGGTGGAAACTAATCAAGGAGAGAAGCAACCTAGAACTAAGGAGAACTTCCCTGATATTTTAGACAATTAACCAGTGGAACAGCTTCCCACCAGAAGTTGTGAGTGCTCCATCACTGGAGGTTTTCAAGAAGAGAATGAACATTTGTCTGAAATGGTATAGGGTCTCCTGCTTGAGTAGGGGAGTTAGGCTTGAAGACCTCCAAGGTCCTTTCCGACTCTGATATTCAGTTAATTATAGTGAAAGGATGTAGAGGGAATTCTAGGAAGGAAGAAATTAACACTGTCCTAGGAAAGAGGAGTGAGCTTAAGTGGACTCCATAGGATGGTAGGCCTCCAGGAAGGCCTGGAGGAACATTGTCCATGGGGCCACGATGGGTCGGACACGACTTTGCAACTAACAACAACAAGAAAAGAGGAGATTAGAAGAACAAACTCAGAATATTGCCTTGATTTTGTTTGGTATTGCTTGAGAGAAACTGACAGACTTCCAAGACATTGTTATTTTAGTCTACAACAACAAACACTATTCCTACAATCCCAGATGCTCGTATTTCTTCATCAGGCTTATTTTACAGAATTGGCAACCATTCATAGATTAAAACAACAACAACTGTAGAGCCAGAAGGAGCCAGGTAATCTAACAAAGTTCATCCTTCGGCTAGGTTGAGGGATCAAAACTTAAAATTTCCCTGACATATGACTTGTCTGGGTTGAGCACTGCTAGTAAAGAAGAATCCTCTTTTTTGGGGTAATTGGTTCCATTGGGCAATTGTTTTTTATTGTTAGGAAGGTTTTTTCCCCCTAAAGATTCAGTTAGAATCTGTCTTCTTCTTACCTAGATCATATTATTCCATGTCCTGCGCTTCAGGATGATCCAGATCAGATCCTAACTTTCTTCTGCGTGATATCCTTTCAGGTATTTGAAAAGAACTCTTATAACCCCCACATACTACCTCCCACCATCTTTTTTTTAAAATTAGATTTATAAGGAGATTTGTAAGGAGAAGGGCGGTATATAAATCTAATAAAACTAAACTAAAACTAAACTATATGCCGCCCTTCTCCGGAGACTCAGGACGGCTTACAATGCGTTAAGCAACAGCCTTCATACTTCTGTATATTTTACAAAGTCAGCTTATTGCCCCCACAAACTGGGTCCTCAATTTACCTACCTTAAAAAGGATGGAAGGCTGAGTCAACCTTGAGCCTGGGGAGATTCGAACTTACAGTAATTGCAGGCAGCTGAATGTTAATAACAGGCTTTAGTCTGCCACACCACCAGGCTCTCTCTTTGTTTTAAGACTTAGTTTTCACTCACATAAACATTCCCTGTGACACTCTGTAGGAGATTAGCACCCACCCCGCTCCTAGAAGGATGAAAAATGTTGAGAAATATTTAAAAAGGCAGGATAAAATATTTTTTTTTCCTAAAAGAGAAATAAAAATCTTAAGGGAGACAGAAACCCAGAGCCCCAGCTCCCTGTCTCCCGAGCTGAGGCCAGCTTTTAGAAATGCACATTTGGTAATCCATTACTCCCTGTAGCTAGGTCTGAACAAAGGTAGGGTTAGCCCTCAGCCACAATACGAATTGCCCAACAAGCCCCTTCATTGCATCAGCCCAAACTTCAATCAAGCGTAGCTCAGACAAACTCCTAGGATTTGTACATGGCACCATTGGAGTCTGACAACAGCAAATAGAATACATGTTCTTGCGCAGGAACAGGAAGCTCAAATGTAAAGGCCAAGAGAAGGTATAAAAACCCCTCACTCTCAACTCCATGCGGTCAGCTGCCCAGAACCACACCTGTTTGACGCTTCTGTTTCATCAATAAATGGGCCCTCTTTCCAATCAGCCTCCAGCCCCCATTTTGTCTTCAGTGCCTTTCTCTGTGGTGCCTCAGTGCTCTCTGAGCTTGATGGTTTTTCTTGCAGATGTTTTATTACCAAACAAGAAACATCATCAGTGCACTGATGATGTTACCTAATTCGGTAATAAAATGTTTGCAAGAAACCCGCCAAGCTCAGAGAGCACCAAGCACCAAATATCGATATTCTTCCATGGTTTGATTCACCCCAACATTTTAGGAAACACTGGAAATTCTCTCTGAATTTTTTTTTTGTTCCTGCAAAAGCTATCCCTATAACACCAATATGTAATATTCAGTATAACTACATTTGGAATTAGATATACCACCAAGACAAACAACTTACACATGGCTAACAGTAAAGTTTTATGTATTTTATAATTCCCATCTGAATTGGCTTTTGAGCCGTTATAGCTGAATTTATCACCTCCCTGACAGCTGGAAAAAAAAGATTACAACTGCGGAAGAGAAGTGAGTTCACTGCCATGATGTACTCCTATTTATTCTTGCAATTTTGCTTACAGTTGCTAGAATCAAGGGGAAAAAAAAATACTGATTCTTAACGTACACTCATCCCCACCCCCGGTGGTCTTAGAAATCCATTGCTGGTTGATGCAGCCAGTGGAAGAATGGAGAGGAAAAACAAAAAGAGAAGGAATTTTTTTTTTAAAAAGACAGTTTTCCTTTGGAATCAATTATTGATAAGGTGTGCAACTGAGGATGTTCTCTTTAGCGATTATTTTTTCCAAACACCCCACTCAGAATATAAATTCTCCTGCAGCATCTAAGACTCCCACAGGAATCAGACACTGCCAAATATCAGGCATCGTGGATAAAATTTGTAGAGAGCCAATTTGGTCTACTTGTTAAGACTTCAGGCTAGAAAATGGGAGACAGTGAGTTCAAGTCCCGCCTTAGCCATGAAAGCCAGCTGGGTGACTTTGAGCCAATCATCAGGAGACTGTGAGTTCTAGTCCTGCCTACATGTTCGCCACGATGTCAAAAAGATGTGGAGACTCTAGAAAGAGTGCAGAGAAGAGCAACAAAGAGGATTAGGGGACTGAAGGCTAAAACATGTGAAGAACAGTTGAAGGAACTGGGTCAGTGGTGGGTTGCTCTTGATTTGGTCTGGTTCTTGTGAACTGGTAGTAGCGACGGTGGGAGACTCTTCCCACCTGCCCAGGCATCATCATGAATGATCTTTGCAGAATGATCTGCAAAGCGAGCACACACGGGGCTGCTCCCATTGTGAAACAGTAGTGGAGGTAAGTAGAACCCACCCCTGAACTGGGTATGTGTAGTTTAATGAAAAGACGGACTAGGGGAGACATGATAGCAGTCTTCCAATATCTCAGGGGCTGCCCCAAAGAAGAGGGAGTCAAGCTATTCTCCAAAGCACCTGAGGGTAGGACAAGAAGCCTAGAACTAAGGAGAAATTTCCTGACAGTGAGAACAATTGATCAGTGGAACAACTTGCCTCCAGAAGTTGTGAATGCTCCAACACTGGAAGTTTTTAAGAAGAGGTTGGATAACCATTTGTCTGAAGTGGTATAGGGCAGGGGTGGGATTCAACCATTTCGGACCTACAGCCGTTCTTCATGTATTTTAGTCTCAAGGCCTTTAATCGTATTAGTTGCTATTCTCTGCACTTTTTCTCAACATCTTTTTTTGTAATCTGCTGATGCCGGAGGTAAGGTTTATTCCAGGAAAACCCAAAATTAATCTGGGGTCAGTTTCCCTGTGAATAATGGTAGCAACTCTTTTCCGTTCCCGATGTGGCTTCAACTCAAATTATTATTTTTTTAAATTGACTGCAGGGCAAGGAATTTTGCAAAATTGTTTCATAAAGGACATCGTTTTATTGAACACAGCTGATGGAGATGTGTGTGTGTGTGTGTAAAGTCTAGATTAGACTTCTCTGTCACTGCACAACAGGGCCCATTTGCATCTGCTGTTCACAGCTGTTGCATTTATACATCTGGAAATGTTAATGTTCTGGCTATGGGGTGCTCCAACAGCAAATCCCAGCACAGGAAATTGGAGGCATCAATCAGCACACAAGATGCGCACCTCCGCACCGTGTGCAATTTGGGATTTGGGAGGTGTGCACATCGGCCCCTCTGCAGCCATCTGTAATCTACACTTACCCATCAACCCCTCTGCAGTATAAACAGCTGGCAACACCTAAATCCAGCTAAAGAGAAAGAGAAAAAGACAGAGAGAGAGAGAGAAAAAGGAGAGATAGTGATAGAGAGAGAAAGAAAGAGAAAGAAAGAGAAAAAAAGAAAGAGGAGGAAGAGGAGAAAGAGAGAGAAAAATGAGAGAAAGAGAGAGAAAAAAAGAGAGAGAAAGAGAAAGAGAAAAAGAAAAAGACAGAGAGAGAGAGAGAGAAAGAAGGAGAGATAGTGATAGAGAGAGAGAGAAAGAAAGAAAGAGAAAAAAGAAAGAGAAAAAAGAAAGAGGAGAAAGAGAGAAAAATGAGAGAGAAAGAGAGAGAGAAAAAAAAGAGAAAGAGAAAAAGAAAAAGTGAGATAGAGAGAAAGAAGGAGAGATAGTGATAGAGAGAGAGAGAAAGAAAGAAAGAGAAAAAAGAAAGAGAAAAAAAGAGGAGAAAGAGAGAAAAATGAGAGAGAAAGAGAGAGAGAAAAAAAAGAGAAAGAGAAAAAGAAAAAGTGAGAGAGAGAGAAAGAAGGAGAGATAGTGATAGAGAGAGAGAAAAAAGAAAGAGAAAAAAGAAAGAGGAGAAAGAGAGAGAAAAATGAGAAAGAGAGAGAGAAAAAAGAAAGAGAAAGAGAAAATGAAAAAGACAGAGAGAGAGAGAGAGAGAGAGAAAGAAGGAGAGATAGTGATAGAGAGAAAGAAAGAGAAAGAAAGAAAGAAAGAAGGAAAGAAAGAGAAAAAAGAAAGAGAAAAAAGAAAGAGGAGAAAGAGAGAGAAAAATGAGAGAAAGAGAGAGAAAAAAGAAAGAGAGAGAGAAAGAGAAAGAGAAAGAAAGAGAAGAGAGAGAGAGAGAAACAGAATGCAACAGAAGAGAGAGAGAGAGAGAAGGAAAGAAAGAAAGAAAGAATAAAGAGGAGAAAGAGAGAGAGAAAAGAGAGAAAGAGAGAAAAAGAAAGAGAGGTAGAAAGAGAGTGAGAGAAAAAGGGAAAAGAACATTTGTCCATCCTGAAGTGAACCTGGCAGAGGCCATCTTAGAGGCTTCAGGGTTGCCACACAACAGAGGAAGGGGGGGAAATAGTTAGGGGGGGGGGTTGTAGCCAAAACAATAAAGTTTTCTTATGGGAACGAAGGGCATTCTCACAGGTGGCTGGCCAGAGGAGGAGCAAAGTAATCAAGCAACCAGCCAGCACCTGGATTGGATTGGACAGCGTGACCAGTGACTTGGGGGTTGGGGTGCGGAAAGGGGAAAACTTTTACTTTGAATCAGATGAAAGCCGCGGGAAATTTCAGAGTCGGCTTTCACCAGTTGTGCCAATACGAATTATCCAATAAACTGTTCTTTGAGGAATCTGCCTTCTTCGGAATTCTGTTTTCTATGGGTGGGTTGCTTGACATCCCTCACAGGAAAAAAAAAAAAAAAAGACATACCAAGCTAAATAATTTGAACAGGCAGAGTTAACTCCTTTGGTGTCATCATTTATTTCAGCTTTTCATACAGATATGTTTATTGTGCCTATCTGTGGTGCCGTGGAGGAAGGGTCAAAATGAGAATAAATACTGGAAAAGTAATCACCTGAGGTGGGCCTGTTTGAAACTGATAGTTAAAATTAGTATTCTGTGGCCGTGAAACTCAAACGCGGGTGATTGAATAGCGGCGGTTATTGGAAGAAACTGATTTATCACCTTCTTGCAAGGTGTAAAAGTAAAAATCAAAGGCACTCTAATAAAATCTTTTAGAATTTTATTGGTTCTTTTCGGGCTGCAACATTTTTCCTCACCGAGGAAGAGAAACCAGTCCTGGTTTACCCTTCAGTGGCCACACTGCCCTCCCACGCCATAATTCCCACCCGCCCATGATAATTTAATTAGTTTTAATTTAATGTATAAGTCTTTAAGGCTGCCCAGGAACTAGGAACGCCAGGAGATTTATAGTACTGGAAATCGAATTTGCAACCGCAACGAAAGAAGAAAATAAGAGACTTCTAGAAGAAGGTAAACTGGAACCATCTTAGACATATACTGTAGCATTTTCATCAGGGGTTCATCACCCAGTCCATTATTTATTTATTAAATTTATATGCTGCCCATATCCTTGATAGAGCAATTCTGGGCAGCTCACACCACTAACTCGAAAACCCGGAGGAAGGGACAGAATTTGAAGGATTGCTTGAACGAGGTAGGTGTCAGGGGATCTTGAAAAGTCTAGTCTTGCCTTAGGTGTGAAAGCCAGCTGGGTGAGTTTGGGCCGAACACCAGGAGACAAGTGAGTTCTAGCCCCACCTTAGGCATGAAAGCCAGCTGGGTGACTTGGGCCAATCACCAGTAGACAGTGAATTCTAGTCCCATTTTAGGCATGAAAGCCAACTGGGTGAGTTTGGGCCGAACACCAGGAGACAAGTGAGTTCTAGCCCCACCTTAGGCATGAAAGCCAGCTGGGTGACTTTGAGCCAATCACCAGGAGACAGTGAGTTTTAGTCCCACCTTAAGCATGAAAGCCAACTGGGTGACTTTGAGCCAATCACCAGGAGACAGTGAGTTCTAGTCCCATTTTAGGCATGAAAGCCAACTGGGTGACTTTAGGCCAATCACCAGGAGACAGTGAGTTCTAGTCCCACCTTAGGCATGAAAGCTAGCTAGGTGACTTTAGACCAATCACCAGGAGACAGTGAGTTCTAGCCCCACTTTAGGCATGAAAGCCAACTGGGTGATTTTGAGCCAATCACCAGGAGACAGTGAGTTCTAGTCCCACCTTAGGCATGAAAGCTAGCTAGGTGACTTTAGACCAATCACCAGGAGACAGTGAGTTCTAGTCCCACCTTAGGCATGAAAGCCAACTGGGTGATTTTGAGCCAATCACCAGGAGACAGTGAGTTCTAGTCCCACCTTAGGCATGAAAGCTAGCTAGGTGACTTTAGACCAATCACCAGGAGACAGTGAGTTCTAGTCCCACCTTAGGCATGAAAGCCAACTGGGTGATTTTGAGCCAATCACCAGGAGACAGTGAGTTCTAGTCCCACCTTAGGCATGAAAGCCAACTGGGTGACTTTGAGCCAATCACCAGGAGACAGTGAGTTCTAGTCCCACCTTAGGCATGAAAGCTAGCTAGGTGACTTTGGGCCAGTCACCAGGAGATGGAGAGTTTTAGTCTCATCTTAGAAGAGGTGGTATTAAGCCGGTTCAGACCAGTTCGGTAGTGAGTGAATTGCTGTTGTTGTTTGATGTTGCATGTATGTGTGGATGGCATGCATGAGCAGGTTGCTGTGTTTTGTGATGCCGCACGCATGCACAGATGCCAAAAGCGCGAGCAAAGCGAGCGCACTCACCTTTCCAGTGCTGGGTGAACTGTTTGCTACAATATGTGAAGCCAACATCTGCCCCTTAGCCATAAAAAGTCAGCTGGGTGACTATGAACCGTTCACTCTTTCTCAGCCCAATTCACCTCACAGGGTTCTTGTTGTGGGGAAAATAGCAGGAATATTGTTGTGTTACCCACTTTGAATATTTTTTATATCTATAAAAATAATAAAGGTGGAATATAAAATAAAACAAAATAAAATAAACTTCTATTCCCTTATAATCCCACCCTTGAGAACTATATTCTCAATAATAGATTTACATTGTAATAATTTTAATTAATTTTAATTGGATTTTAATTTGTACTTAATTCATATTGATGATTTTTTTTTATCTTGTAAGCCACCCTGAGTCCTTCGGGAGAAGGGTGGCATATAAATCGCAATAATAAATGAATTAATTAATAAATATTGCCATATTGTTCTGTAAAGGTTCCCCTTTATTTGAGTTTGACTCTTGACCTATTCCTGGTGACTTTATTAACACAAGCATAGATTTGTAGTTTTGGGAGCTACAATATGGAAATGATTATTTATTGCCTTCTGATTCCCCCCCTCCCCTCCAGTGGTGAAATCTAATTTTTTTTTTAACTACCGGTTTCGTGGGCGTGGCTTGATGGGCGTAGTGTGGCTTGGTGGGCGTGGCAGGGATAGGATACTGTAAAATCCCCACTCCAGGGGAACGATACTGAAAAATACCCATTCCCTCCCCACTCCTGGGGCCAGCCAGAAGTGGCATTTGCCGGTTCTCTGAACTGCTCAATATTTCCGCTACCAGTTCTCCAGAACCTGCCAGAACCTGCTGGATTTCACCCTGCCCTCCCTCACACACACACACACATACACACAATAAAGCCATGAAATGCCCTTGACGTCTTCCATCTGAGCTCCTCCAAAGAAACCTCACTTAGTGTTTGGAAACAAAGGTGTTCTCCATTTAATAGAATCAGAAAAGAGCTGGAAGGGACCTCGGAGGTCTTCTAGTCCAACCCCCTGCCCAATCGGGAACTCCTATACCATTTGAGAGAAGTGGCTGTCCAGTGTCTTCTTAAAAACCTCCAGGGATGGAAGCACCCGCAATTTCTCGTGACCAGCTGTTCCATTGGTTAATTGTCCTCACTGTTAGAAAGTTTCTCCTGAGTTCCAGGTTGCTTCTCTCCTTGATTAGTTTCCATCCATTGCTTCTTGTCCTGCCCTCAGGTGCTTTGGAGAATAAGTTGGGCCCCTTCGTCTTTGTGGCAGTTCTCTTTTGAAAAAGCACCTTAGGAACACTCATTTTAAGTGAAGAAACCATTTTTGAAGCTACTCCAATATTCACCCCTAGTGTAGTTTTTCTCCTCCGCCCACATAAAATAATTGTAAGGCGATTCAACCAGGAGTGGGTTCTACTTACATTTACTTCCGGTTTGCAGCGGGGCCGCGCACGCTTCTGCGCATGCTCAGAAGCTTCCTGATGACGTCAGGGTCAGTAGGAGGAGCCTCCCGACGGTTTTATTACCGGTTTTATTACCGGTTCTGTGCACCTGTTGCGACCCTTCCTAGACCGAGATGCCCTCGCCACGGTCACTCATGCCCTTGTAGCTTCTCGGTTGGATTACTGTAATGCCCTCTACATGGGGCTGCTCTTGGGATGCATCCAGAGGCTCCAGCTAGTCCAGAATGTGGCCGCGCGGGCAGTTATGGGGGCTCCTCGTTACTCCCATGTAACACCTCTCCTGCGCGAGCTGCACTGGCTGCCAGTTGCTCTCCGGGTTCGTTTCAAGGTGCTAGTGCTGATCTATAAAGCCCTACATGGCTTAGGCCCGGGGTACTTACAGGACCATCTCCTACCCTCCTGCCATCATCCTCTGTGCTCTCACAGAGCAGGCCTCCTCAGGGTGCTGTCAGCCAAACAATGTCAGCCGGCGGCCCCCAGGGGGAGAGCGTTCTCTGCGGGAGTGCTGACCCTCAGAAATGATCTGCCCACCGAGCTCAGGATAGCCCCCGACCTCCTCTCCTTTCGCTGCGAACTGAAGACGTGGCTTTTCCACCAAATAACCTGATCCGTTGGGGGTTGTATAATGTAATACTTTTAATACGGTTTTAATGGGGATTTGAATTTGAATTTGCATTGTGATTTGCATTGTTGATTGTTGTATTGTAAGCCGCCCTGAGTCCTTTGGGAGAACGGCGGCATATAAATCACAATAATAAATAATAAATAAATAAATGCCCAGAAGCACATCTGTAAAGGGATGGAAATTAGTCCAGGAGAGACACAGCCTAGAACTGGCTAGAGAAGTGGCTGTCCAGTGTCTTCTTAAAAAGCACCAGGGATGGAGCTCCCACAACTTCTTGAGGCGAGTGATTAACCTGGAATTAAGGAGAAACTTCCTAACAGTGAAGACAATTTCTTTTGCTTGGTCTGTAGTAATTACTTGTCTTATTAAGGAACTCTATTAAGCCTGAGGATAAGATTGAAAGAAACAATGATCTGTTGTTATCCGTGCAACAATTCCCCAGTTTTAAGAGACAGCAGCTTCAGCAATTTCATTTTCTAATAGCCTCCACTCACAACTGGGATTAACAGACCAGTTATTTCTGGGCTGAATTACAAGCCCGATGCAATCCTCGTGGCGCACTGCAGATGTTCCCCATAAATTCCAATTACAGTTCTTCCTTTTTTTCCCCTTTCTTCTTCTTTTGATTTCCAAAGTTTATTATGTATCTCATGGCACTTATGTGTTGTGGTCCGCCAGCAGCCTGCCAGAGTCAGACAATGAGGAGCTTGGGGAGGAACTTGGCCCAGTCCTGGAATCAGGGGAAGGCCCGGATGAGGGCTCTGTGTCGGAGGCAGAGATGAGGCCAGGGCCATCTGGGAGCGATGCGCAGACTCCAGAGGCGGACAGCAGAGAGGCAGAGGAACAGGAGGAGCCTGTTCCTAGTGTGCGCATGTGCAGAGCTGCCAGAAGGCAAGAACAGTTAAAACGAAAGGGACGACTCGGGAGTAAGGCCAGGAGATGATTTCCTCCTCCCATAAAGGCTTAAAAGAAAAACAAAGGCACTTGGTCTTTTGCAAGAAAGCAACGTTGCTAACTCTGTTTCCAGTTGGCATCTCTTGATCCCCTTGGAGGGGCATTTCCCTCCTAAAAATACCTTTTCAATACGTCCTTAACTAAGACAATTAATTGGAACAATTAATTGGAACATTCTGTGCCTAGGAGGCCTCCCTGGGAGTCAAAATGGAGCAGGTGGGCACTCCTGAAGGGGCAGGGTGTGGAAGGGTGGAACCAGATAGTAATTTAACTACCAGTTTGCTCAAAGCATCCCAACTGGATGCCGTCCAGGCCACTACTGGACGGTAGGCCTCTATAGTTTATAAAAGTGTATGCAAGCAAGTCTTCTACTCAGGCTGAAGAGATGATAGAACCACACCACGGCATTCCTGTTACGGTAGGACATTAGCACTTAATGAACTTCCCATTAAGTTTTAATATTTGCCTAAATGTAGACATTAATTGGCTTTCGAAGGGATGCATCTAATTGTCTCATTAATGCCATTTTGGATAGAGAATGCATTTCATACCCGTAAGCTTTCCTTTGAGATCTGCCATTCTTGCAGAAAATATGGGAGTTTGTTCATATATGCGTTGGGGGATGTGTGTGTGTGTGTGTGTGTGTGTGTGTGTGTGTGTGTGTTTGTGTAGGAAAATCACCCTGCATTTATTTTTATCATTTATTTCTGCTTCAAATGCAAAACCTGCTACCCAGAAGACCACGGTGTCGGAATTTCAACCACTTTGCTTCTGATGGCATGATTTATGCGATTGCGCGGAATTCCTGATGCATGATTTATTGCAGGGCATTCTGGAATGACGCTGTTTGATCTGAAATGTCACTTAGCCGACCTTGCTGCTGATATTTATGTAGGACAAGAAATGTTCGGAAAAGTCGGTATATTCAGCTATGAGATATGCTGTTTGCTTTGAGTTTGAGCCTTCCCTTTCTTCTCTTCCTCCCCATTCTTTTGTCCTCAACTAAGTGATGGGCAACATAAAAAATTGATTAATAAAATAATAATAAATAAATAAATTCTACTGCACACATAAC
Organism: Masticophis lateralis; assembly: GCA_030761175.1. Lineage (NCBI taxonomy): Eukaryota > Metazoa > Chordata > Lepidosauria > Squamata > Colubridae > Masticophis > Masticophis lateralis. The sequence goes on along the minus strand of JAUDYJ010000007.1, from coordinate 79,368,113 downwards.
ACCCAAAGCAATGACAATGCTTCTCCTCCTCTTCTCCTCCTCCTCCTCCTCCTCCTTAATTCCTTAGGGAATTTTTATTTTTTAGTCACACACACACAAATGTATAAAACACAAAAAAAGAGGCAGAAGATGACGTTTTCAGATAATATATACATTCCCTCTGAAGGGAATACACAGACAGGTCTTTGTGATTAACATCCTGTTCTTTTGGCTCATGTGTAGGATTTGATCTCGATACTCATCCTACCACCCTGAAGATTTTTACCCCACCTTGGACACAACTGAGTGACTTCATCTTGACATGCTAACCTGGCTACCAAAGCTGGAAGCTCCACCATTTTTGGAAGCAACAACCTAAAAAAATAAAGATGAACTCTTTATGACTAAATCTACAAGTCATTTGCCTAAAGAACAGATAAATAGATGACAATAGACGGATGATAGACAGACAGACAGACAGACAGACAGACAGACAGACAATTGGATGGATGGATGGATGGATGGATGGATGGACAGACGGATGGATGGATGGATATAGAAAGAAGAGAGATAGATTAGAGATAAAATAGATAAAGATGGATGGATTGATGGATGGATAGAGATAGATTAGATTAGATTAGATAAGATTGGTGATGGATGGATGGATGGATGGATGGATGGAGATAGATAGATTAGATTAGATTAGATTAGATTAGATTAGATTAGATTAGATTAGATTAGATTAGATTGAGGATGGATGGATGGATGGAGATAGGTAGGTAGGTAGGTAGGTAGGTAGGTAGGTAGGTAGGTAGATAGATAGACAGACAGACAGACAGACAGACAGACAGACAATTGGATGGATGGATGGATGGATGGATGGATGGATGGATGGATGGACGGACGGACAGACGGATGGATGGATGGATATAGAAAGAAGAGAGATAGATTAGAGATAAAATAGATAAAGATGGATGGATTGATTGATGGATAGAGATAGATTAGATTAGATTAGATTAGATTAGATTGGTGATGGATGGATGGATGGATGGAGATAGATTAGATTAGATTAGATTAGATTGGTGATGGATGGATGGATGGATGGAGATAGATAGATTAGATTAGATTAGATTAGATTAGATTAGATTAGATTAGATTAGATTAGATTAGATTAGATTAGATTAGATAGAGGATGGATGGATGGATGGAGATAGATTAGATTAGATTAGATTAGATTAGATTAGATTAGATTAGATTAGATTAGATTAGATTAGATTAGATTAGATTGAGGATGGATGGATGGATGGATGGAGGTAGGTAGGTAGGTAGGTAGGTAGGTAGATAGATAGATGGATGGATGGATGGATGGATGGATAGATAGACAGACAGAAACAGACAGACAGACGGATAGACAGACAATTGGATGGATGGATGGATGGATGGATGGATGGATATAGAAAGAAGAGAGATAGATTAGAGATGAAATAGAGATGGATGGATCGAGATAGATAGATAGACAGAGAGAGAGAGAGAGAGTGGGATAAAGAGATGAGAGATGAGAGTGATACAGATGATAAAAGATAGAAAATGGATAGATAGATAGATAGATAGATAGATAGATAGATAGATAGATAGATAGATAGATAGATATTTCTTTCTTCCTTTCTCCTAGATCCACTTCCCATCTTCTTGTTTCCCAGAATGCCTCCATGTCAGCTGAGCTGTCTCTTCTCTCCTGATTCTGCAAGAGCCAAGCAATCTGAGGAGCATTTAGCATCCAGCAACGGCAGCGCAGTGACCTTTCTGTTAGGGGAACTGGGCAAATGGCTCGTCCCTGGGTAATGTGCTTTTCTATCTTAGCCATCAGCTGTGGCTCCCTTGATTGGTACTGACAATTCCAAGCACCGCATTAGCATGGTAATGAATAATGCCTCCTTCTTAAAGGCTTTGCTCCAACTAATTCCATCTCATTTATGATTTGATTTATTGATGTATGTCGTGGAGCAGCTACCAAGTGAATAGGCACATGTACTCCCACACGCCTTGACGGGCGTGGGGCAGGCCACGGTTTTCACGTGTCATGAAGCCAAATGACAGAGTGCAAGAACAGGGAGATGGAATCCAAAATCTGAAATGCATGCAAACCTTCTTCAGATGTTTCCATTCCTCCTTGCAAGTAGAAATGGAGGAAGGGGGTAGCAGTCATGCATAGTAGATCAGCTATTTTAATCACTCGCTTGACCTTTGTCCATTAAGAAAGGGTGACGGGAATATTTAATACATAGGACTCCGAAAAAGGAATATCAAGTATCTCAGGTCATTATCTAAGGAAAGAATCAAGGGAAGCAGAACATTAAAAAAGGAAGTATATACTGCTTGACAGTGGTGAGTTGCTTCTAGTTCGCCCGGGTTCGGGTGAACCTGTAGTGACAGTGGTGGGAAGCTCCACCCACACACCCAGATGTCATCAAAAATGCCCTGTGCATGCAGAAGCATTGTGTGCTCGCGTGCTACTGATAGCAAACCAGTAGTGCCGGGATTTGAATCCTACCACTGCTGCTTGGGGAAAAAAATGTGAGGAGTCCTTCATGCTCTCTGAACTTAATTGTTGTTTTTGCAGATGTTTCATTACCCTAGCTAGCACTGATGATGTTACCTGGTTGGGTGATGAAACGTCTACAAGGAAACAACCAAGCTCAGAGAGCACCAAGGACCCCACTGTCTTCTCCTTCTCCTTCTCCTTCTCCTTCTCCTTCTCCTTCTCCTTCTCCTTCTCCTTCTCCTTCTCCTTCTCCTTCTCCTTCTCCTTCTCCTTCTCTTCCATCTTCTTCTTCTTCTCCTTCTCCTTCTCCTCCTCCTCCTCTTCCATCTCCTTCTCCTCCTCTTCCATCTCCTTCTCCTTCTCCTTCTCTCTCCTTCCTCTTCCCCTTCCCCTCCCCCTCCTCCTCCTCCCTAGTGTTGCATAATGGGGTGAGCTCCCATAACTTGTCCCAGCTTCTGCCAACCTAGCAGTTCAAAAGCATGTAAAAAATGCAAGTAGAAAAACAGGGACCACCTTTGGTGGGAAGGTAACAGTGTTCCGTGCGCCTTTGGCATTGAGTCATGCCGGTCACATGACCACGGAGACATCTTCGGACAGCGCTGGCTCTTCAGCTTTGAAACAGAGATGAGCACCGCCCCCTGGAGTAGGGAACGACTAGCACATACGTGGTAGGGGAACCTTTACCTTTAGTCTAATGAAAAGAAGGAAAAGGAGCAGCATTCCAATATTTGAGGGGCTGTCACAAAGATGAGGGGGTCAACCTCTTCTCCAAATCACCAGAAGGCAAGACAAGAAACAACAGATAGAAACTAATCAAGGAAAGAAGCAACCTAGAACTAAGGAGAAATTTCCTGAAATAAGAATAATTAGTATCCAATTAATCAGTGGAATGACTTGCCTTCAGAACTTGTGACTGCTGCAACATTGGAGGTTTCGAAGCAGAGGTTGGATAGCCACTTGTCTGAAATGGTATAGAACTGAACCTAGAAATAAGGAGAAATTTTCCTTCTGTGAGAACAATTAACCGACAGAACAGCTTTCCTTCATAAATTCTCAGTGGTCCATCAACTGGAGGCTTCTAAGAAGAGACTGGATAGCAACTTGTCTGGAATGGTATACAGCCGTGATGGGCACGCGAGCTCAGCTCTGGCTGTTTCCTACCTCCAGAGGGCCTGAGGGGGGGGGAGGGCCATTTTTCACTCTCCCCAGGCTCCAGAGCCTTTCTAGGAGCCTGGGGAGGGTGAAAACGGTGGGACCAGAAGCCAGAAAACAGTCTGCAAATAGGCCATTTCCGGCCTCCAGAGGGCCTCTAGGGGGTAGGGGTGGGAAAGGCTGTTTTCACCCTCCCCAGGCTCCTAGGGTAGCTCTGGAGCCTGTGGAGAGCAAAAAACGGGCCTACCGGGCTCACCTTGCCATTGTGTGCCAAAAGTGAGGGCAGCACGGAGCGGGGGGTTTCACACACATGTGTGGGGTGCATAGAATTATAGGTGTGGGCACGCACACATGAACCCCCCCCCCGCCCGCGCTCCCTCTGCTTTTGGCACGCGGTGGCAAAAAGGTTAGCCATCACTGGTATAAGGTTTCCTGCTCAGAAAGGAGATTGGACTAGACAACCTCCAAGGTCCCTTCCCACTTTGAATTCAGAATTCTGTTCTCTGCACTTTTTAAAGATCTAGGCAAGTTTTGTTCTTGGAATACAAATGTGATGACTAAAAGGGTTTTTTTTTTAAATTTCTCTGCCTGCAAGATGTAAGTTTTTTGATTGTAGAACAAAGAAATGTACTTTTTGAACTACGGATGAAAATTGCTATGTGCAATGATTTTAATGCAGAGCACAGCCTGCCTTGGACCACCCATAGTTTCACATTGCGACACATGTATACAATTAACAAAAAAGTCACATGATCCATCGAGCAAACACAAAATTAATTTCTTCATTTTTTTTTTTTTTAAAAAGCGAGAATTTGATAAAGTGGTACGAAATGTTCCTGTAGAGATACACGATTGTACTGGAAGAAGCAAAAGCTAACTTTTATGGTTGGCTTTCCACTGAGTATCACAGGAAGGAATTTAAAATATTTTATATTAAATGAATAAATATTATTAAATATTATTAAAATAATTAGATAAAAAGTCAAATTATTTAAAGTGTATTACTTTGGGTGGGAAAAGAACATCCCTTCTAACGTTTCTTTTGTGATCATTTATTTTCTGAGGGATTAGAAAAGCAAGTAATGCCTATTAATTTTGTCTTCCTATTGCTTTCCAAATCAATAATAAATAATTCAAAAGAAGATCAGCTTTCCAAATCAATAATAAATAATTCAAAAGAAGATCTGAAAACTGCAATGGGTTTTCCCAACAAAATCATTCTATCTATCTATCTATCTATCTATCTATCTATCTATCTATCTATCTATCTATCTATCATCTATCTATCTTTCCATCTATCTATCTATCTGAGGGATGCAGTGGCTCAGTGGCTAAGACGCTGAATTTGTCGATCGAAAGATCGGCAGTTCAGCGGTTCGAATCCCTAGCGCTGTGTAACGGGGTGAGCTCCCATTCCTTGTCCCAGCTTCTGCCAACCTAGCAGTTCAAAACCATATAAAAAATGCAAGTAGAAAAATAGGGACCACCTTTGGTGGGAAGGTAAGAGCGTTCCGTGCGCCTTTAGCGTTGAGTCATGCCGACCACATGACCACAGAGACATCCTCAGACAGCGCTGGCTCTTCGGCTTTGAAACGGAGATGAACACCGCCCCCTAGAGTCAGGAACAACTAGCACATATGTGCGAGGGGAACCTTTACCTCTATCTATCTATCTATCTATCTATCATCTATCTATCTATCTATCTATCTATCTATCTATCTATCTATCTATCTATCTATCTATCTATCTATCGTATTATCTATTTTATCTATTTTATTTTCCCTAAAATAGGACATCCCCTGATAATAAGCCTAATCGGGCTTTTGAGCGCAGGCGCTAAAAATACACCCCGCTGAAAATACACCCCCGCCCCAAAAATAAACCTGCCCAAAAATATTTAAATGTTCCCTGCCATTTCCTCTGGTTAGGGTTAGGGAGACAGAGCTGGAAATCAGTTAAGATAGTAAGAGGAGCCCCATCTTGCTTCATCCACCACAAAATAATAAGACATCCCTGAAAATAAGGCCAAGCACTTATTTGGGGGTTCAAAAAAATATTTTTGGGGAAACACAGTATCTATCTATCTGTATATCTGTCTATCTATATCTATAAATTATCTTGAAAAAAGGGCCCCTCTACTTATTAGCTGAATCAATCAGTTTCCTCCATTCCCTTTTGCACTACTAAAGTTCCCATATTTCCCTAAAGAGCACACGGTAACGTGTGTTCTTTTCGTTGCGATCCAGATTACATAAAAAAATTCACAATTCAGTGGGGACGTTTGCTTCAGATTTGTCAGTTTATTTGGCAGGTTCCAAATGGCAAATTTAATTACAAAAATATCTGCAGTGACAGATTTTTTTTCCCTGCACCGCTAATAGCACAGCGCAGCTTTGAAGCGTTTGTTTCGCTTCAATGAAGTCGGAGCGTCGAAAATGCCCTTTTTGAAGTTGCGTCCCGAGGGACCTTTCCGTGCTACTGAGTCGAACAGCCCTCTACCTACCCTTGAGTTGGCAGAGAACAACTAGCATGGAATTTACGTTCTGAGTTGCCACCTCAGTTAGTTCACCTTTTGTGGTTTTGTTCTCACTCATTGCCTGTCCTTGATTCTCTTCCAGGGTGACAAACCAAAGTCGCACTGATGATGTAACCTAGTTGGCCGAGATGGGATTCACATACTGTTATAATCGGTTCGCCCAGAAGCAGAAATGTGAGTGAATTCGCTCACTCACACATGCCATCCATCCATACATGCAGTGTCAAAAACAGAGCAATATAGGATGGAATTGCATCCAGGGGTTGTTTTTTTTAATTTGATTTATATGCCGCCCTTCTCCGGAGACTCAGGGCGGCTTACAATGCGTTAAGCAATAGCCTTCATTCTTTTGTATATGCCTGCATAGTAGGGTTTTTGCCCCCCTCCCCTAAGCGGTGTTCTTTTTTATACAAAGTCAGCTTATTGCTCCCACAATCCGGGTCTCATTTTACTTTCCTCGGAAGGATGGAAGGCTGAGTCAACCTTGAGCCTGGTGAGATTCGAACTTGCAATAATTGGGGCGTGGATAGCTCAACAGACTAAAGGCCTGTTATTAACATTCAGCTGTCTGCAATCAGCCTTCCATCCTTTCTAAGGTGGGTAAATTGAGGATTCAGTTTGTGGGGGCAATAAGCTGACTTTGTATAAATATAAATATACAGAAGTATGAAGGCTATTGCTTAATGCATTGTAAGCCGCCCTGAGTCTCCGGAGAAGGACGGCATATAAATCTAATTTAAAAAAAATAAAAATAAAAATAATTGCAGACAGCTGGTGTCAATTTAACACCACTTAAGCTGCTGTGCCACCAGGTGATTGGCGGGTCCATCCGCAGGTCGCCACTTTGCCCGAACCGGTCTGAACCAGCTGAATACCACCTCTGCTAGTTGGGTAATGAAGTGTCGGCAAGAAAAGTGCCAAGCTCAGAGAGCATCAAGAACCCCACAGTCCTCCTTTTCCTGCTCCACAAGCCCTATTCCCTTCTAACACTGTTGACCTTTATCTATCCCACCGACCGATACATTCCCACAGAGAGAGGCTCCTCAGGGTGCCGTCGGCCAAGCAATGTCGACTGGTGACCCCCAGGGGGAGAGCCTTCTCTGTGGGGGCACCCGCCCTCTGGAATGAACTGCCCCCGGGGATACGCATGATCCCCGACCTGCGTACCTTCCGCCGTGACCTTAAGACCTTACTTTTCCAACAAGCTGGACTAGCATGATCAGAATCCGGACTGAGTGTTTTAAATTCTTCGGTTTTTTAAAAAATTGGGGAGCCAAATTATTTAATTAGTTTTAATTGATTTTAAATTTTGCATACTTGGTTATTTTAATATGGCTGTGCGCCGCCCTGAGTCCTTCGGGAGAAGGGTGGTATAGAAGTTCAATAAAATAAATAAATAAATGAATGAATAAATATGAATGAATGAATGAATAAATAAATAAATAAATAAATAAATAAATAAATAAATAAATGTTACTTAGTTGGGTAATGGAATATCTGCAAGAAAATCACTCAGCTCAGAGAGCTTCAAGCTCCACCCCACAGTTCTTCTCCTCCACTCTGCAGACCCCATTCCCATCTAGCACTGATGATGTTACCTTGCTGGGTAATGAAATTATCTTCAACAAAACCACCAAGAGACTCCATATTTCAAAACTAAGCTACAAATATTCTCTTCTATTGGTAAACCTAAGAGACTTGAAGAGTCAAAACTAGAAGGAAAAAAACACCACTATCACATTAATGCAGTTAAGGGTGACCTAAGCATTTCTCACTTACGGGTTGGGGGAAATATGAAGGCAATGTCATAGAGTTATGCAAAAAAAAAAAAAAAAAAAAGGAGGTTGTTACATATACATACCATACAAAAGAGACAATCAAAACACAAAAAGAATACTTTACCTCCTGGAAAGCAGTCAACACCCACACAAACAGATATTAACACTGATACTAGACCGACAATGAAGCAATAAACAATAGCCAATCAAGGAATTTCCAATTTAGCTGACAGTAAACGACAGTCTAATCGAGGAACCAGTAAGAACACTCCCACCAACAGTAAGAGGGTAAGCCTCTAGTACTGTGACGGCAAACCTATGGCATGCGTGCCCAAAGTGGCACATGAAGCCATGTCACCCGGCACACGCAGCCTTGCTTGTTTGTCTTCCAGATTTCAGGTGCGCATGTGACGATCAGCTGTCCTTTGTGTGCGTGGCAGTGCCGAAAACCAGTGTGCTCATGCTTGTCAGCCAGCTGATTGTTCGGGTGCGCAGGCACGCCAGAACTCAGAAGTTCGGCTTTTCCAGAGCACGATCCCTTTGCGCATGTGGCAGTGCCGGAAACTGGCCTGTGCATGTGCGCCGGCCAGCTGATTGTCAGCTGCACAAGTGTGCTAGAACCCAGAAGTTCAGCTTTTCCAGAGCATTGTCACTGCGTTTTTATATTTACCAGCAGAGCTATTATTTCTGGACTGTCAGACTCACCGTAGTCATATTTCTTATCAGCATGTATTGCGCATGTCTTGCATTCCTTTGTACTTTTTCTAAAAACTTTCCTTTGTTCTCCAGCCAGCTAAGGTCAGGCTGGGGATTCTTTGCCAACATGTAATCTAATTTAGATAGTGAGTTGTCTTTATTTTCTTTCAATAAATATGAGTTTAATTAGAAGATGTATTCTGGTTTTATTGATCAAAGTATACTGAAGGATAAAAGCCACGATCCAACTCAAAATGAGGGCAATTACCCCACGCAAGGTAACGGGGCTGATTGCCGCTCTGACAAGCATGACCCTGATGAGCATGCATGCGCAACATTTCCACATGACCTTTTTGGCACCGAGTGCTGAAAAGGTTCACCATCACTGCCCTAGTATATAAAAAGAGAGCAAACTTAACTCCCTCGTAGCATTGATGATGTTATCTAGTTGGGTAAGGAAACATCAGCAAGAAAACAACCAAGCTCAGACAGTACCAAGAACCCCAAAGAGGTTCCTATTTAAACTATGGTTGGGATAAAGTAGGGGGGGGGGAACCCCAATAGTAAAGTTGAAGAATCTATACAGTTTTCTTTTATCTGTCTTTCCATCTCCTCTGTAACGAGCTGGAAGAAATTTCCAGTTAGACCCTGTTTTTTTGCAAAAATGGGGGGGTGTTTGCCTTCTCCAGCCCACAGGAGCACTCTGCAGGCCTTCCAAACCCTCTGGGCACCCTGTTTTTGCAAAAAAATGGGGCCATTTTTTGCAAAAATGGGACGAGCGGAGCAGGGCTTCAGGACACCAAAAATGGCTGTACTTGGTGTATAAGATGAACCAACATTTCCACCCTCTTTTAGGGGGGGGGGAAAGTGTGTCTTATACTCCGAAAAATATGGTATACTATAAGTAATATAACCATTGGACTGTACTTGACTATAGATTAAAGTGTATAGAGTGACAAGTGTATAGAGTGCTATGGTATATCTATGAGAATAATGGTTATAACCGGGATGTGCAAGATTATGTATATTTAAAAGAGACTACATTGTATAATTATGAGAACAATGGTTATAATCAGGGTGTATGAGGGGTGAAATCCAGAAGCTTCTGACAGGTTCTGGAGAACCAATAGCGGAAATTTTGAGCAGTTCAGAGAACTGGCAAATACCACCTCTGGCTGGCCTCAGAGTGGGGTGGGAATGGAGATTTTGCAGTATCCTTCCCCTGCCACGCCCATCAAGTCATGCCCATCAAGCCACATCACACCCACCAAGCCACGCCCACAGAATCGGTGGTAAAAAACTTTGGATTTCACTACTGGGGTGTATAATATTACGTATACTTAAAAGAGACTTGATACAGAGAGTACACTGTCGTTGCAGAAATGGAAACATGATGTATAATAAAGGAAAATGTATAATAAATAAAGAAAATACTACTACTACTACTACTACTACTACTACTAATAATAATAATAATATAGTCACCAGGTGTCAATGCTTGGTGTCAACTCAAGATCAAGCACTACAAACTAATGCCACAAAAGCAAAGATACAAAAATCCACGGACAATCCAAACTGCCGACTTTGCAACAACAATGTTGAAACTGTTTCACATTTAATACGTGAATGCAGCAAAAGCGCACAAACTGATTACAAAGCTAGACACGACCAAATTGCTAAATTAATCCACTGGTCATTATGTAAAAAATACAACTTTCCTGTATCCAAAAAGTCATGGGAACATAAAGTGGGAAAAGTTATCGAAAATGAGAAGGTGAAGATCTTGAGGGACTTTCGAATACAGACGGATCATCCCTTGGAACACAACACGCCAGATATCACGGTCTTCGAAAACCGAAATGTACAATTTATTGACATCGCGGTACCAGGAGGCACCAGAGTCGAAGAAAAAGAACTGGAAAAAATCATGAAATCTCCTCACCTGTCCATAGAAACTACATGGTTATGGATGAAACATGTCACAATGATACCCATTGTCATCGGGGCAAATTCTTGGTACCATGTCCAAGAATTTCAGAAAACACATCAAGAAATGGCAGCTTCCTACAATAACACCAGCGGAACTGCAAAAAACTGTGCTACTCAGAACATCATATATTTTAAAAAGGTACTTGGTTAATACCTAGGATGCTAGCAGCAAACCTGTATCAACCATTAGCACCAGTCAATGGTATTTGTGACACATTTTTAAATGTCCAGTTGACTGAGTTCATTTTTAATGAATAAAAGAGAATAATAAAAAGATAGTCACCAGGTGTCAATGCTTGAAGGGACAAAAAATTAGGGCTATATTACACGTCTTACTAAGGTAATTTATCAATTATATATCTCATTTAGATATATAATTGATATAGAGATTTCTAGAGATCCTGGGCTGCATTTAGAAAAACAGAGTTGGGGGAAATGATGATCCTCAAGTAAGACAAGACAAGGAATAAGGAAACATTATTTTAAGACAAGAAACAATGGATGGAAACTAATCTAGGAGAGAAGCAACCTGGAGTAAAGGAGAAATTTCCTGACAGTGAGGAGAATTAACCAGGGAACAGCTTCCCTTCAGAAGTTATGGGTGCCCCAACATTGGAAGATTTTAAGAAGAGATTGGACAGCCACTTGTCTGAAATTGTTTAGGGTTGGGCTAGAAGACATCCAAGGTCCCTTCCAGATCTGTTCTGATTGAAGTAAGAAGGAATTAGCTAGAACTATTTTTTTTGTCCAGTGGAATTCAGAAACGATTTCTTTGACGTGATGTATGTTGAGTCTATGCATGCTTTCATTCATTAATTCTGGAGATTAAACTGTCAGAAGAAGATAGGCTGGTATTGACTGATAAAAGGAAGGACTTTTGGGTGGTAGATATCCAGGAGTTTGGGAGGCGGTTAAGAACTGTCTTCTCCAAAATAATCTTTCTTGAATATCAATGCTTTCCTTCAAATACTAGGCCTGCAAGAACTGCGAATCTATCTCTTTCTCCCCTTTTCTTGAGTATGTAGGATTAAGTCTGAGAATTTAAATAGGTTCAGAGAAAGGTTAGAAATACAATTATGAGATACAGCGATGAGCCTGATATCAAAGCGACAAACCTAGGGCAGGTCCTCCAAAGGTAGAGTAGCTACTCTCTTCTTCGGTAAAATTCTTGGGGTTAATCCTTCCCTTAAGAGAGAAGAAGGATATGGCTCTCCTTCACTACCTGTTCCTTGTCTCCTGGTGGGAGAAGCTGTTTTTGAGTCCCTGAGAACTGATGGAGATCTGTGAAGCATCCGTTTTACACGTGGAATTCCTATAAATGATTTAAGATAGTTAATGTAAGAATATTTAATTGGCTAGGCTTTGTGGGAGGAGAAAATCTGGTCTGCTTCCAAGCTGAGAGAAAGGCGCTAGAAATAAAATGGAGGCAGGCTGCAGGAAAGGAGGTCTCCATTTATTTGGTAGCCATAAACTTCAGGGACAGCAGCATGTTTCTGGGGTGGCTGACAAAATGAGGTTGAGAGTAGGTGGGGTTTTATACATTCTTTGGGGCTTTTTTGATTGAGATGTGTAAGAATGTGTCCTTTAATGTTTTAATGGCTGTTGCCAGATTCCTATGGGGTAATGTAGAGGTCAGGATTGGCTCTATAGGCAAAAGGGGAAATGCAAATCCTAGGTGTTTTGTTTGAATTAATCTTCTCAGTTTGGGCTCCTTGCCTATTGTGCTGTATATTTGGGGATTCTGACTGTACTTTGTGTATGAATAGTGTGGCCCACTTTTCTGAATGGATGCAAAACATCCATTCCTAAAGACTAGCCTCTTTAAGCTTCTGCTTGAGGCTGTTTTCCTATGGCAGGAAGATTTGGGCTTCTTTCTGCTTTTTGTTAAAATTTTTCTTCCTTTTCTTCTTTAGGGGAAATATTCTATCCTGATTCCTGCCTCTTTTAATATCCTGTAGAAAAGGAGTCAGCAACCTGTGGATCCTGAGCTGTACGCGGCTCTTTGGGCCCTCTGCTGTGGCTCCTTGTCAGGTGATCCCATCATGGGCTGGCCGCCCTCACCCTCTCCTCCCAGTCACTCCTCACCTGGCCTGAGAAGGTAAGGGCAACGATGGGGAATGGAGAAGCAGCCTGGGCAGAGACAGAGAAATACAGAGAGAGGGGGAGGGGGGAGGGAGGAGAGACGGGGGGAGGGAGGGAGAGAGGGAGGGGAGAGAGAGAGAGATGTCAAAATGATTTTGTGGTTCCCGGTGTTTTTTAACAACTGGTTCTCTGCCCTAATGACCGGCTGGGTAGGCGTGGCTAGGGGGGGTCATGTGACTGGTGGAAGTGAGTGACATCGAGTTGGCCATGCCCACCCAGGTTTTGTGGCTCCTGGTGTTTTCTTTTCTGTGGGAGATGGGTCCAAATGGATCTTTGATATTTAAGGTTGCAGACCCCTGCTGTAGAATATCCTTTTTTAAAAAATTCTGGGAAGAAAATGGGGGGGGGGGAATCTTCCCACAGTTTCCTTGTGACAACCAAGAAAGCTCTAATTTAGAATAAGTTCTTGCTTTTCTCTTCTTTTCTCTGTTTTTATATAATTTATTTAAATATGTCATAGACTCCATTTCCAGCATCGTCTGTATGTTGGTGTTTGTAAATGTGTCAGACAGATAGTACTCCAGGCTCCAAATTAATTTGGATCCATTTGTATGGATTCAAAGCAACAGATCAATTTCATTAATCAAATGAATTGGATGAGTTGGCTTCGTCAAATAAATTTGAACTCTTTTGTATATTATCTCATGGTCCAAACTGGTCCACACCGACATCTAATTCTGATATCTCCCTCAAATAATTCAGCTGTCTAAATTGAACTGGGTTGATTTTCCAGATGAATTTATTCATTGGAATTGGAGTATATCAATTTGGCAGCTCTTTTTAAAATGGTCGAGCGGAACTGAATCCTGTTAGAATCAGCTCTAATCAGACCTATGTTTTGTATTGCTAGTTCATACTATTTTAACCCAAAGTATACACTGGACTCTTGTTAAAAAGAAAAGTAACAAAGTAGGGAGAAATTTGTGGTAAACTAAAATGATAACAAAATGTAACAAACCCCTATTGATTTAAATTCCTGTTGAATAACCTCTGATAAATCACAAGTGAAACAGATAGAAAATGCTTAATTCTTATCAGAAATTTTAGAATGAGTTAGCTAGCTTAGTTAGTTAGTTAGTTAGTTAGTTAGTTAGTTAGTTAGTTAGTTTATCAAATAAAAATTACAAATTTGAACAAACAAAATAAGAAAAAGTTAGAGAGATGATAGATAGATAGATAGATAGATAGATAGATATGAGGGAGAGAGAGAGATGAGAAATAGATAGAGAGATGATTGATGATAGAGAGGTAACAAAATGTAACAAACTCCTATTGATTTAAACCCTTGTGGAATAACCTCTGGTAACTCGCAAGTGAATCACATAACAAACACTTTATTCTTATCAGAAATTTTGGAATGAAGCTTAGTTAGTTAGTTGGTTGGTTGGTTAGTTAGTTAATTAGTTAGTTTATCAAACAAAAATTACAAATTTGAACAAACAAAATAACAAACAGAGAGAGAGAAAAAGATGAGAGATAGATAGGTAGAGATAGAAAGAAAGAAAGATAGATGTTAGATGATAGATAGATAGATAGATAGATAGATAGATAGATAGATAGATAGATAGATAGATAGATAGATAGAATTATTTTTAATAGGTATTAACCATAAAACTCTTTATGAAGTCTGTCATCAATGAAGCACTAACTCCTCGCCCCGCCCCAATGTCCTTCAGAAAGTTCATCTACCAAAACAATAACAACAATAAAAACCCTACCGAAGGTTTGCCTAAATTGTTAACAGAGAAAACTCCCTACCTATGTTCAAAAACATCCTGTGTTCAATTATGAGACAATATTAGATATTATTTATCGGAAAGTTTCACAATTGCTACGACTAACATAAAATGGTACCTCCATTTCAGCTAATTGCATGACTGCCATATTTCCTTGAATGCGGCATTTAATAATAGCTGAGGTAATTGTTTTCAACAATAATCTCTCAGGACCTCTCGAAAAGCTTAATATTTGAGGATTTTCACAGTAGCAATTTTCAGTCTAAGCCATTGCCGTGGCAATATATTACTAATGCAGACAATGTCATATATCACGACAATAGTGGCTAGCTGTCACTATCAATCATTGGTGTGGAAATTCTTATTTAAAACCATAACACAGCGAAAAATATGATCGTACGGGACATTAAAAAGGAAATAGGACAAAAGGTTCACCCGAACTGATTTAAAGAAATGCCAGAATGAAGAAATACATCTTAAATTAGGATTGAAAGATTAGCACAAAACCAAACTGATCTGGGAAGGAATTTCACAATTGGGCAACTTGGACTGCAAATTATCTCTCTCCCATTTTTTGCCTATATTTTCAGGAAGATACTTTGAAGGCAGGACAGAATAACTGTTGTGGCCCGTACGCAGCCTGTGTGGCTGGTGGCTGATTTGGACAGTGAGAAGGCTGGTGTGGTGCTACGCCAGCAGCCTGTGCAGCTGGCACTCGAGTCGGACAATGAGGAGGCTGGAGAAGATGTGGTGCCAGAGGCGAAGATTCAGTCAGGGCCTTCAGAGCCTCCAGAAGCTCCCATAAGTGAAGAGGAAGAAGAGAAGGAGCCTCTTCTCGATGCACAGGCACGCAGAGCTGCCAAAAGGCAGGAGTGGCTCCTCAAGAGGAGGTCTCCTCCAGAGTAAGGCTTGGGGCTAATTGGCCACTTCCTTAGCCTATTTAAGGAGGAACGTTGACTGAAGCAATTTGCAGGGAACAACTTCATTCACTCTCCTTCATGCCTTGATCTTAGTTATCCCTCTTCTTTGTGGCAGCCCTTCAAATATCTCTTCTTTCCTACCCCACTCCAGGGGAAGGACACTGCAAAATCTCCTTTCCCACCCCTTGAGGAAGGATATTGCAAAATCTCCATTCCCATCCGATTCTGGGGCCAGCCAGAGGTGGTATTTGCCAGTTTTCTGAACTAATCAAAAATTTCCACCATTGGTTCTCCAGAACCTGTCAGAACCTTCACCCCTGCACCAATGTGTTTAGCGAATGTAAGTATATCACAGTGTCAAGCTTTTTGCCTATAGAAATATTGCAGTTTCCTTGAGTTATGGATTTGTCCTCCATAATTCTGGAAAGTGTGACATAATAGCAGTGTTCCAAAGCCACAAAGAAGAAGGGGCAACCTATTATCCTGACAGCAGAACAAGAAGTAAAGGATGGAAACTAATCAAGGAGAGATCCCATTTAGTGCTGAGGAGAAATTTCCTGATGGTGAGAACAATGAACCAGCTTGCCTCCAGAAGTTGTGAGTGCTCCATCGCTGGGACAAATTGGACAACGTTTTGTGTGGAATGGTATAAGGTCTCCTGCTTAACCAGGAATTGGATGAGGAAACCTCCAAGGTCTCTTCCAGCTCTGTTATTGTTCTGCCCCAGCTACAGACCCCAAAGAACGCAGCACACACAAAGTCTACTTTTAGTTTACTAAAATAAAATCAGTTTTCTTTCTTTCTTTTTTTTTTTTTTTACAAACAAAGGCTGTTAATTAACTTTCTTAACAGCCTGCAAGAATCCAAAGAATAAATAATCTTAATCTTACTATGGTTGGCAGAAAGCCTAGAAGCAATTTGCAGAGAACTAAGATCAAGGCATGAAGGAGAGTGAACGAAGTTGTTCCCTGCAAATTGCTTCAGTCGACATTCCTCCTTAAATACACTAAGGGAATGGCCAATTAGCCCCAAGCCTTACTCTCGAGGAGACCTCCTCTTGAGGAGCCACTCCTGTCTTTTGGCAGCTCTGCGCACCCGTGCATCAAGAAGAGGCTCCTCCTCTTCTTCCTCTTCACTTATGGGAGCTTCTGGAGGTTCTGAAGGCCCTGGCTGAATCCCTGCCTCTGGCACCACCTCTTCTCCAGCCTCCTCATTGTCTGATTCGAGTGCCAGCTGCACAGGCTGCTGGCGCAGCACCACACCAGCCTCCTCACTGTCAGAATCAGCTACTAGCTGCACAGGCCGCTAACGGGCCACAACACTTCCTGGCTTGGGACCAGGTTATCTGAGGGTCCGTCTTTTCCTAGCAACCTCTACCTGACCCACCAGAGGGGAAGATTGGGGGGGGGGGTACTGTCCCCTAAGGAGGTACATCTGGCAGGACCCAGAAGAAGAGCTTTCTCCTGAAAGAAAAGAAAAGCAAAGAAAGAAAGAAAAAGCAAAAAATGAAAAAGAAAGAAAAGGACAAGAAAAGAAAGAAAAAGAAGGGAAGGGAAGGATGAGGGAAGGAGATGGAGATGGAGATGGAGATGGAGATGGAGATGGAGATGGAGAAGGAGAAGGAGAAGGAGAAGGGGAAGGGGAAGGGGAAGGGGAAGGGGGAGAGGAAGGGGGAGAGGAGAGGAGAGGAGAGGAGAGGAGAGAAGAGAAGAGAAGAGAAGAGAAGAGAAGAGAAGAGAAGAGAAGAGAAGAGAAGAGAAGAGAAGGTTAATCTAATCAACTTGACGATCATAAAATATCATGATACATCAAGCAAAGTTTTATATTAATCTTCTTGGAATAAGTGTTAGAAAGAGAATCATAAAATATATAACGAGTGTATTAAAACCCTTTTCAATTATAAATGAGGTTTTCTCTTGGTTGTCAAATATCTTAGAATGCCTCAGGGTGGTCAGGAAGTATGGAGGGGGGGAGGTGATTGACAGCTTCCATGCTGGCTGTATTTGTCCCCTTGTTGATAGTTAACCAGCAGAAGCAATATTTAACAGGATGATTTCTTTCTAAAAATGTCCAAGTCATTTTCTATCAAATGAACAGCAACCAGAAGACAACATAATAAAACTGGTCAAGGAAAAGGCTGTTTTGATGGTATTCTGACATCTGGGCTCCTAGTGGCGTATTGCAGAGTCATGGCAGACATCAATCCAGATTGTAACTTGAATAGTATTTTGACTTTACGCACAACCATTTGAGAAAGTTATTTTCTACAGATATGCAATGCTTTGGATTCGGTTCCCAAAATAAGACCTCGAAGACGACCCTCACTCTATCAAGGACCTTGGAGTACTCATCTCTAATGATCTAAGTGCCAGACCTCACTGAAACAACATTGCCAAAAAGGCATTAAGAGTTGTTAACCTAATCTAACGTAGCTTCTTCTCCGGTAATATTGTACTGCAAACTAGGGCATACAAAACCTTTGCTAGACCAATTCTCGAATACAGCTCATCTGCCTGGAATCCGCACTGCATATCGGACATTAATACAACAAGTCCAGAGGTATTTCATGAGAAGAGTCCTCCATTCCACTACTCACAATAGAATCCCTTATGCCACCAGCCTTGAAATTCTGGGCTTGGACAACTTAAAATTACACCACCTTTGGTCTGACCTAAGCGTACTACACAAAATTATCTGTTGCAACGTCCTACCTGTCAATGACTACTTCAGCTTCAACCACAATAATACACAAGCACACAATAGATACAAATTTAAGGCAAACTGCTCCAAACTCAATTGTAGAAAATATGACTTCAGCAACAGAGTGATCAGAGTTGACTCAGCCTTCCATCCTTTCAAGGTAGGTAAAATGAGGACCCGGATTGTGGGGTCAATAAGCTGACTTTGTATAAAAAAGAACACCGCTTAGGGGGCCCCCGAAAGCCCTACTAAGCAGGTATATACAAAAGTATGAAGGCTTAACGCATTGTAAGCCACCCTGAGTCTCCAGAGAAGGGCAGCATATAAATTAATTTTTTTAAAAAATGCCTGGAACTCACTACCTGACTCTGTTGTTCCATGCTCAAACCCCCAAAATTTTAACCTTAGACTGTCTACTGTTGACCTCACCCCATTCCTAAGAGGTCTGTAAGGGACGTGCATAAGTGCACCAGCATGCCTACCGTCCCTATCCTACTGTCCCCATTTATTTGTATCCTTATCCTATATTCATAATCATGTTTATACTTATATTTATTATCTTATACGTGTTTGACAAACTAACTAAATAAATAAATAAAATAAAATGCTCAAAGGTTGAACCGATCTGAATAATGAACCGTTGCAGGAACTGGGTATGTCTAATTTAATGAAGAGGAGGCTTGTGGAAGACATGGTAGTGCTTTTCCAATTTTTGACGGGCTTTCATAGAGAAGAGGGGACAAACTATTTTCCAAAACAGGAGGGCAGGGTGAGACGTAACATCTGGAAAATCATCAAAGGGAGATCGAGGGAATGAATGTCTTCTGCAGTTGGTGAAGGAATCAAAAAAGATCTTGTTGATTTAAAGAGTTCCTATATTTCCATCTCTGTGGCCTCCTGAGCATCTTTTGAGAATCATACCTAAAGCACTAAGGGTTAGTTATGCAAAAAATTCTCCTCCAAAGCTTGCAAAATTATCTTGAGGCTAGCTCACTTCATACAGGAAGTGATCATATTTGGGCTTTTCATCCTGTTATTGTTTGTGCTGTTACCTCAGTGAAAAGGAAGGAAGGAAGGAAGGAAGGAAGGAAGGAAGGAAGGAAGGAAGGAAGGAAGGAAGGAAGGAAGGAAGGAAGGAAAAGCAATAACACTTAGACTTATATACTGCTTCGTAGTGCTTTTACAGGCCTCTCTAAGCGGTTTACAGAATTAGCATATTGCCCCCAACAATTTGGGTCTTCATTTTACCCACCTCAGAAGGATGGAAGGCTGAGTCAACCTTGAGCGAGTTAGGATCAAACTGCTGACAGTGGGAAGAGTTATCCTGCAATATTACATTCTACCCACTGTGCCACCAGGAATGAGAATGAGAAAAGGAATTAAGAGAGAAAGGCAGGAAGGCAGGAAGGCAGGAGGGAGGGAGGCGGGAAGGAGAATTAGGGAAGGAAGGAGGAAGGAAGGAAGGGTGAGAGAGAGAGAGAGAAAGCCAGACAGGAAGGGAAGGAAGGAAGGAAGGAAGGGAGGGAGAGAGAGAGAGAGAGAGAGAGAGAGAAAGAAAGAAAGAAAGAAAGAAAGAAAGAAAGAAAGAAAGAAAGAAAGAAAGAAAGAAAGAAAGAAAGAAAGAAAGAAAGCAAGCAAGCAAGCAAGCAAGCAAGCTTTCTTTCTGGAGCCACATTGAAGTCAATTGAGGAGTGGGGGCTGAAGAGGAGAGGATGAAACATAAAATTCAAGCTAGGCCCAGCCTGTTGCAGCTTGTAAAAAGAAAAAAAATTACTCATCCTAGCTTGCTGGACGAGGGAGGGGGACTCCTACCCACATCTTTGACTACCCCGATGCTATGTCTTGCCAGCTGCCTCTTTCCACTGCTGACAAACCGACTCCAAAAGGGCAGTTGTTAATATTTGACTCTATCTGTGGGCTCCTGGGGGGGTGGGGGGAAAGAAAGAGAAAAAGAAAAGAAAGAAAGGAGAGAAACACACAAATAAGAAAGGGCGCAGCGAGGCAATTAATGTTTTGCAAACTATTCTGACTGACTGAACCCAGCATATTTCTGCGTCTTTGTGTTAGCGGTTCTTTCTTTCACCGCCCCGAGCTCCGCACTTTTCACACGCTTTCATTGTGCCCAGGCAGTGGTTAAATGGCATTGATTATGTGGCCCCCGTTATGGGACCATGAGTCACAAGACGTTCTTTGAAAAGTGGAAATAATAGATGGAGCAAATGGGAGGAAGCCACTCTGTATGGGGGGAAAGGCTCTGTGTGCCACCTCTCAAAGACTCCAGCCGAGAGGAGTGTAATTTATAGTCGCTTTATATCAAAGTTAAATAGACGCCCAACAGGGCGGTGATTAAAGTTAAACTTTTGTTTTTAATGCCCGGTTTTTTCTCCGACATTACTGCATTAAGCGTTGTACGTTATGAGTACACATGGATATGGTGGAGCCTTTGATCACTTTGTGTGTTACTTAAAATTCTCCACTGCCCTCCGTCTGCTGCGCACCCTGGTTTCTTGACTTCTTTCTGATAGAAGAGTGTTAGATTGGCGCACAAAGAGAATATTTGTAGTTCTGGGTTGAGCTGTGAGGTCCTTGCTCTCTGAGCTTGGTGGTTGTTTTTTTTTAATTAGATTTATATGCCGCCTTTCTCCGGAGATTCAGGATGGCTTACAATGCGTTAAGCAATAGCTTTCATACTTTTGTATATTTATACAAAGTCAGCTTATTGCCCCCACAAACTGGGTCCTCAATTTACCTACCTTAGAAAGGATGGAAGGCTGAGTCAACCTCGAGCCTGGTGAGATTCAAATTTGCAGTAATTGCAGGCAGCTGAATGTTAATAACAGGCTTTAGTCTCCTGCGCCACCAGGCTCTTCTTCAGGTTTTCTTGCAGACAATTCATTACCCAGCTAGGTAACATTATCAGTTCTAGAAGGAAGGAGGAGGACTGTGTGGTCCGTGATGCTCTCTGCATTTCGTTGTTTCCTTACAGACATTTCATTATCAAATTAGGTAACATCATCAATGCATTTGTCTATGGAGAATCTCAACCAACCTGTTGTGGCCCGCCAGCGGCCTGCACAGATCGTGGCTGATTCTAACGATGAGGAGGCTGGTGTGGGGTCGTGCCAGCAGTCTGCACAGCCAGCACTCGCATAGGACAGCAAGGAGGCTGAAGAGGATGTGGTGCCAGAGGCCGAGACTCAGCCTGGGCCTTCAGAACCTCCAGAGGCTCCTTCAAGTGGAGAGAGTGAAGTGGAGGAGCCTCTCCTCAATGCTCGAGCACATAGGGCTGCCAAAAGGCAGGAGTGGCTACTCAGGAGGAGGAGGTCTCCTCGAGAGTAAGGCTTGAGGATAATTGGCCACTCCCTTAGCCTATTTAAGTCACACACAGTTAGTAATTTCTTGCTGGAAACAACGTGTAATTATTAAAGAGCATTTTTGAAGAGTGAGTGTCTTATCGTATCTTGTCTTCTGGGCTGGTTACCAACCTTTGCGGGACTTTGTTTATTCTTGGTACGTTAGAACTTTGATAAGGACCGTTGGTGTGTGTCACAATCCTTGGGAATCCGGAGCTGGGACAGAACACAACCAGGTAACGTTTGTCCCAAATGTGCTCTCCAAAAGTAATTGGCTTTTCTTGTTGTTGTTTTTTTTCTCCTTGAAAATGCTTCACTTCTCAAAGTTCAGAGAAGAGCAAGCAGGATGAGCAAAGGCCTGGAGACTAAAACATATGAAGAACGATTGCAAGATTTGGGTCTGGCTAGTCTAGAGAAAAGAAGACTAAGGGTGACATGATAGCAGTATTTTAGTACTTGAGGGGCTGCCACAAAGAAGAGGGAATCAAATTATTCTCCAAAGCACCAGAGGGCAGGACAAGAAACAATGGATGGAAACTAATCAAGGAGAGAAGCAACCTGGAATTAAGGAGAAACTTCCTAACAGGGAGGACAATAGACCAATGGAACAGCTGGCCTCCAGAAATCATCACTAGAGGTTTTTAAGAAGAGACTGGACAGTCGCTTTTCTGAAATGGTATAGGTTCTCCTGTTTGAACAGGGGGCTGGACTAGAAGACCTCCAAGGTCCCTTCCAGCTCTTATCCTATCCTATCCTATCCTATCCTATCCTATCCTATCCTATCCTATCCTATCCTATCCTATCCTATCCTATCCTATTTTACTTCTACGTCTACTTCTACTTCAACTTCTACTCTACCCTAAGGTAAAGGTTCCCCTCACACATATGTGCTAGTCATTCCTGTCTCTAGGGGGCGGTGCTCATCTCCATTTCAAAGCTGAAGAGCCAGCGCTGTCCGAAGACGTCTCCGTGGTCATGTGGCTAGCAGGATTAAACACCAAAGGTGCACAGAACACTGTTACCTTCCCACCAAAGGTGGTCCCTACTTTTCTACTTGCATTTTTTTTATGTGCTTTTGAACTGCTAGGTTGGTACAAGCTGGGACAAGTCATGGCAGCTCACAACGTTACACGGCACTAGGATTTGAACCGCTGAACTGCCAATCTTTCGATCGACAAGCTCAGCATCTTGCTACACTACTTCAAGGGAAAAAATTATTTTGCATGTGTCTCAATGATGAGAGGACAATCCTGTCTTTGCTTTGTTATTTGAGCCAAAAAGTTCATCACTGAGGAAATCTATAATCGATCGGTTTCCTGCAGAAGCAGGCTTCATTATGGACCTTCCATAACTATGCTGAGATCTTGGGGTTTTGTTGTTATTGTTTTTCCCTGTGCACAAATCTTGCTTGCCGTTGTTTAAAACTCCAGCGTCTCACTCTGTTTTGTTTTCCTGGAACAAAATAAATTACTCCCCGGTTGGCTTGAATTCTGTGGCTGCGATGTGGGAGAACAAGCTGCACACCACGGGGGCTACTGCGAATGTTCTCTGCAAAGTCCTTTGAAATGCAAAAAAAGGGGAGGGGAGGGGAGAGAAAAAACCTGAAGGGAGTTGATCTCTTGATGGGAAAGTTACACACGGAACAATACAATTGGCTTGTCAACCTCTTGAAGTTTTTGGCTGTGAAAGTGCCAAGCGTGTGCCCTTCCTATGAAAGATACCAGCCTCTCTGCTGGATCCTGACTACAAAAGCCCGTATGATCATTAACAAAAAAAATATATAAAAAAACAAAAAACTTTTTTTAAAGGTAGTCTTCAATTTACGACCACAATTGAGAGCCAGATTTCTGTCGTTAAACGAGATCAGGGATAGGTTTCAAAAATTTTTAGCTAGGGGTTCTCTGCCCGGTGGCTTAGTGGGCGTGACCATGGTGGGCGTGGCCTAATTGGCTTCCTGCACCATGGTGGGGGGGGGGCGTTTTTGCCCTCCCCTGGTTCCAGAGGCTTTTCTTGAGCTTCCGGGAGGGCAAAAATGGCCTCCCCAGGCTCTGGAGGCCCCTCTGGAGGCCAGAAATAAACCCGTTTCTAGCCTTCCTGAAATTCCAGTAGGCCCGTTTTTCAGCCTCACTGAGCCTCTGCGAGTGAGGGCCACATGGGAACTCCTGGGAAGGGAGGGGTGGGGTAGGCAGGGTTCCAAGTTCACTGGCCAGGAGTGGGATTTGGGGGTTCTCTGAACTGCACAGAATCTTAGCTAGAGGTTCTCCCGAGCCCCCAGCAGCCCACCTCTGAGCCAGACAGTTCACTGAGTTTTGCCCCATTTTACGAGAGTATTCCCCCCCCATTTTTTATTTTGTATTATTTATACATATCAATGCGTGAATAGTGTGATACCTGGCTAGCATACATTTTGATACAAATAGACATAATATTATTACTTAAAGTATTATATTTCATTTTCATTGTTTCATATTGTTTAAGCATCCCTAATACTACCTCCTTTCAATTTCTAAACCTTCTTATTATTATTACATATATCTTGTTATATTACTATATGCATACTATTATTCCCCTCTTATTTCTCTCTTTTTTAACTTTTTTCCGCATGTCACCGTAATATTCAAAGACATTTCTTTTCTCTCTTCCATCTTTCACCTGCTTTGTTATTCATATTTCCCTTATTTAGCGCTTCACATCTATTTATATTAAAGTTTGATCCTTCGT
Organism: Masticophis lateralis; assembly: GCA_030761175.1. Lineage (NCBI taxonomy): Eukaryota > Metazoa > Chordata > Lepidosauria > Squamata > Colubridae > Masticophis > Masticophis lateralis. The sequence continues at coordinate 79,343,869 of JAUDYJ010000007.1, read as the reverse complement.
TCTTCTATTGTTCAGTGTTTCAATGTACACTCCTAGTACCAATCACAATCATTTAAACATATAGAGTAAATCTATTCATGTTCTTTCCAATCATCCAATCCATTGTGAGAGTGTTAAGTGGCTTTCTCGCCACAGTGGCTTAAGTGAATTATTGTAGTTCTTAGGCTAGTAACACAGCCATTAAATGAGTCTAGATTTCCCCCCCCATTCAGTGGTTAAATCCAATATTTTTTTTGCTACCGGTTCTGTGGGCATGGCTTGGTGGGTATGGTGTGGCTT